>OX104122.1:21055197-21394168 GCA_944474755.1 Limnoperna fortunei
TACGTCAACCACAATCACCTCTGCCACACCATTGATGCTAATAAAACTTTTCAGAAATAACAAAAACAAAACAGAAAAACATTATATTAGCTCTAACAAGTTGACAAACAAAACTATTGTCTTTAAGCTTTCCTATCTACAACATGACATACTAACCTTTGATAAAATAGTCAGACTGCCACTGACATGCCTGCTTTGGCAGTAAATAGTTATCAAAGATTGTGACATGAGAGTCAGGTGGTCCACTGGCTTCAAAACTTGTGGTAAGGTTCATGTTAACTAAATACTTTTTCTCCTCATATAAGTTTTCAACTGAGAATCTAAAATGACAAGAAAAAAAATTACTTAAATTTCAGAAATAGTTCCCATTGACTGAAGACTGCTTCCTTGAATTATCTATCATATCTACTCACATTAAATCAACTGATTCAACATGAACTGTCGCTGACGATGATGAATACCCAAAGACACTACGTTTTCACAGTTACTGTATCCTAAATATATTCAATAAATATAACATAACTCAATTAAAATTAAGCTGGTCATGACGTTCCTGTAAATTAAGATATGTGCAACTAGGCTTGGTACCTACCACTCCTGTAAAGTTAAATCCAAATCTAACCAATAGTTTTTGGGAAATAGAGCTTACAAATCATGTCTACATATTAACAGAAGAATAGAAGTCCCTATATTTTGTATCTGCGGATATGATTATAAGATGCATATTTCATTCAATTGACTTGTCACTCGTGCACAAAACTAAAGCATTTGTAATTTTTGTCATTTTATCTCAACTGTCAAGCATTTTACAAAAAGGAAAACGGAACAAGATGTTTTGCACTTCTAAACTTCTGACTGAAAACTGCATTTGTGTACAAAATATTTATTTTAAGACGTAAAACACAAGGCTTCATCTCAGAATAATATTAAAAAAAACTTCATTTATAATGGCTGGCAGCTCTGTATAAATTATCATCCGGATACAGCTAAAAACAGTGCTTATAAACATATCAAACAATTCACTCTATATGTGTTTAGTGAAAGGCCTACAGCTGTTCATTATCACAATAAACTACTATGATGATTCATACTTACGTCATTATCATTACCCCATACAAATCAAAGTACTCTGTAATTCCTAAAATGAAATAATACTTGCAAAATTTTATGTTTTCTGTAATTTACTGTACAGTGAAGTATTAAATATACACTATTGTAACATAACTTTCTTTAAGTTTAAGCTCTATGCTTGAAAAAATCTGTCATCATATAAGCCAAACCGGTGGAATTTTGGTTTAGCCAATTATATTTTTTCTATGTTTGTTTTGTTGAATACTGAGGTGGGGGCATGAATCTAATATTAACTTCATAGCAACACATGCATTATTTAATGTCTTTCCTACCCCTACCCCAAACCTCCCCTTATCTTATATCTTTCTGATGCTATTAAAACTTTTCAGAAATAACAAAAACAAAACAGAAAAATGAAAAATACGAGCTCTAACAAGTTGACAAACAAAACTATTGTCTTTAAGCTTTCCTATTTACAACATGACATACTAACCCATACATCCCCAACTCTCCCCCATGCATTAAATAAATTGCCCTTTAAAAAAAATTGTATTGCTTACCAAATTGATAGTCAAACAAAGTCAATTCAAATGACAGCTTTTCTATTCTGACCGTCAACATAAAGTCACAAGGATCCAGTTTAATCTCTGCCTCCATACTGGTTCCCAATAGTCCCACATCCATACAACAGAGGATATCTGTACACGTTTGACCTAGGTAACAGTTTATGTTGAATGGTAGGGTCTTCAGTTCTCTCAATTGACTGCTGCATTCTAAAATGGGAAGGGACATGTGACTGCTCACACAATAATCAGTTATTTTTTTCTGTTGATAATCTGCTATTTTATCCATATCAAGATGATTTTTTTACAGAACTTAAAATGGTCAAAAGACAAGAAACAGAAAATGCAACACACTCCAAAATTAATCTAAACAAGTTTCTCATAGTGGTATTGTATCAAAATTTGAAAAGACAAATATAATTCCTAACCTTTTCACTGTGAGTTATGTCTAGATTAATTCCCAAAAGTCGATTGGCTTTGATACATCTGATAAGAAACTATATTCCAAAGTTCCATTGAAATCGATCTAATATTGATCACGTGGTCTGTCAACACTGAGATTGCGGGTTGGATTCTCACTAAGGCAGGGTGTACTCGACTCCAATCTTAATTGACAAGGGTTGCCAGTTTTCCGACCACAGGTCAGGGGTTTTCTCCCCAATAAAAACTGGACGCCATGATATAGCTGAAAACTTGCTGAAAGTGGCATTAAAACACCATTCAAACAAAACATTCCATTGAAATCGAATGCAAACATTTTAAGTTATTGTCCAGAATTGTCATCAGGGTTCTTTCCCACTTAATGTGTAACAATATACAATAGTTTCATAGAAATCACATGCATTCACATCCAGAAACCAAATTTGGAACAACAGACAGACATGGGAACCCTCTGTAACCCCAACTGTCGTTATGAAGTGACCACAAATATGTTGAACAAAATAATTTTTGCTGTTCTATGAAGAAAACAGAAAAATCATTGATTGTTGTATGTTAAGTGTTCATTGCTTACTGGGTTCACAAGTTTAATGTTGGCCATTACTTGTGATTTTGTTCTTTCCTCCTTTTCTTAAAAACTTTATTTACCTGATCTCCATCCATTGAGTGGTGGACTGTATGGAGGATTATATCTCTGACATGCCTTATTCGCCATGTATGGGGCTATTCCTAATGTCTCCTTCAACTTGGAGATCTCGATGGGAGATAACTGCCCAGTCAAGCCAATGTTATGCTCTTTTTTCCATTGTGTTACTGAAAAGTCTGTAATATATACCAACATCATATGTGATTAACTTACAGCTTAGTATAAGATGAAGTGAAAAAAAAACTATGTGTAACTTAAATTTTTTAATTCCTGATTTATCAGCCATAAATATTGTTTGACAAGTATTGTTTAGTTAATTCATAAGTTTCATTTTTCATCAACATAGTATATGGTCTGGTTAGGTGTTTTCAATGAGTTGTTTATTTTAGTTCTGCCTGTCATGTATGTCATGTACGTTACTACTTTCGTGTTTATATATAGAACCAAAACCAAAACCTGTCGCTGTTTACATATGTAGCACAATTTTAAATAATGCCTTCTCAAAAATCAAGTTCACTGACAAAAAATAACCTACTGAGAATACCTTAGTCCAGCATACACAAAGATTGGAAGCCATTTAATTTTAAATGTCAAGCAAGCAACAATAGGAATTTGTTGTCATCAGAAATAGGAGATGACAAAGGACTAAAGAACATGTGAGCTAATAAATAAATAAGTTTTACTGAGCATACGCAAGCCTTTCCAATCTAATTAACATGTCACTACACTTAACTATTTGTGTTTTTTGTATCCGATTATAAAACTTATGCATATGCAACTACACTTACTTTGATTTATAAATCCAGTCTGCCAAGCACATGGTTTCTTTGTAAGTTTAGCTTTAGAGAAGATTGGTTGTAAAAACATGCATGGTTCTGATGATTCGAAACATACACTGATGTTCATGTCAATCAAGTATTTACGGTCACTCTCCAAATCATAAAGAGCATAGCTACAAAAGAAAAAAAGCCACTAGTTTAGAGTAAATATCCACATTTGTCAACCACTAACAAATCTAGACATCAGCAACAAAAGAGGGTCATAATTGTTTTGTTTTACCTATACAGTAACATAAGTTTTTATGAAACAATCAATCTAACAAAAACGAGATAACTCTGGTATTTAGCCCTTGTAAATGGATGTTGTCTCCACTGTGTGCATGTACATGTGGATGCATGTGTTTAGAGATGGATATTATACGGCTCTTTAGGTTTTGTTTCCTGATTTATTCTTACTTAAAGTGGTATTTTAATTATATCAGTGCAAACAGTTTCATTGGAGTAAAGCAGGAGTACACAGACAGAAATCCTAACCAACTAGTGTTCAGTTTTTGTAAACACATTTTATTTGTTTTTAAATCATGTTATTAATTTCAACCAATAAAATAACATTTAATATTAAAAGATAATAATGACAATTAATGTTTATATAATGAAACAAAGAATGACACAGTTTGATCAGTGAAGAGTAATTGAATGGTTTATTAACGTTTCTCCAACATTTAAAAAATTTTATTCATGTTTCTCCTACATGAAATGAACAATAGGAGGGCTGGTTGCTTTTACAACAATCAAATATGTTGTTTTAAGCAGTTTACAGTAATACCTTGGAAAAATATCTGAAATTAATGGCAAAGTTATAATTTAACATGAACATTTACAACATAACGGAGAAAACAACAGTAGTACTTACTCCAAGCGGAACACATTGTTCATGTAAAGTTTGTGGACTGTAGCTGAAAACAAAAATATTCAATTAATCCAAAATAAAAACCGCCAATCTACTCCCATTTTTATTTATTTCAAATCTAGACCAGAATTTCTGTAGATAACATTGTAAAAAACATATTTAAATTATCACAAAAAAGTTATTGTGATTTGTGTGTCAGAAGCTAATAATTTAGGTTAAAGAATTCTAAGAAAAAAAATCGAAGAATGTGTCCATGGGACACTGATTCTCCCGCTAAATGAAGTCCCAACTCCCAAATAGTCTGATAAATTAGGTTAAAGAATTCTAAGAAAAAAAAATCAATTAATATATTTTACACACAAAAAAAACAGTTATCTACCCTATCCAGGTCAGCTGTCTGTTTTCAATAAACAATAAATAGAAAACTTGCATACATTATGGAAGGAGAACGGCACAACGGTATGGTATTATGCTACATCACTGAAAATAAATTTAATTAAGTAATAGTGACCAGATCCACTAAAAATATTAACTATATAAATTGGATTCATGATATTTATATTCTTGCATGCAAAATAAAGACAGGACTAATAAATATTCCATTAAAAAAATTGAAGCCTGCTGATACTCATTCACTTTTTTGCCAGTGAAGACACGATAATACTAACCCCAATCAAAGTTATACAGCGACACATTGAACACCAAGTTCTCTATTCCAATGGTCAGTCTCTGGTCACAAGGGTCTAGCTGAAGGATTGTGTTGACAGAGTGACCAATGATGTCCACGTCTATACAGCAGTCCACACCAGTACAGGATGACAGCAAGTTACAGCTGATACCACTCTGAAGGTTTGGTTTAGCAGTAGTTATGGGACATTCTGTAAAGTCAAACAAATGAATGCAAGTTGTTTAAAGATTTAGTAAGAAAACTTCTAGCTATATTATTGAAATATTAGTCATATGTTTGTATATAAGTGGAGATAAACCAAAAACAAACTAAAAAAACATCGAAAGTACAAATATGAAGGGCATAAACATATACTAGAATGGAACAAAACAAGAGAAATATCTGAAGTAAGTGAGCGCTAAGTGTGGAATTTTTCATTAACTAGGCAGTGTTTTTATGTCTGGTTTGGGATTTTTATAGTGTTAACACACCATAGCAACTATCTGGAGACATAATGCCCAGGTTAGATACTGATTCTAAAGTGTATCATTGTTATTTTATCTTTGATAGATAACTACTGTGTGCTTAGCTGAAAATTTAAATATCTATGGTTTCACTTGACTGGGAATTGAACTAAGGACCTCCTTGGAGTTCCAATTATACTAGATTGTGGATACAAAGCCCACATTAAATTTCTACCAAACTATCAAAAAAATATGGTGTCACTTGTAATAACAAATGTGGACTGTGAGCACACTCACAAAGGGATACCCCCAGCTTCGCTTCAAGTCCAATTATCTCCCCTGAATGATATCCGACCGTGATGAAGATTCTTCATGCACATCTACATATGATGTACTTCCTTCATGTAAAGTTTCATCAAAATCTGTCAAGCCGTTTAGGATGAGAAGCGCTTACAAGGGATGTGGACAGATGGACAGACAGACAGGGTGATTCCTATATACCTCCCCCCCCCAAACTAGTTTGCTGGGGGTATAATAGGACAAACATTTTTGAACCATGAGACTTCGGAATCATATACAGATAGATATTTACCTTCCTTCCATCCACGTACAGCCGGTGTATACAGAGAACTTGTTCTGTTACAGGGTGTTGCTTTTAGATAACCTGCTATACCCAGATCTTTGACAAGCTGCAGGACAGCATATTTTGGTAGTGTAGTTCCTGGTGCAAAATGTCTTTCTGTCATCCAAGACTTCAGGGAAAATCCTTAAAAGTTAAATTATTCCTTCTACACTTTGATCTTAACAAGCTGTAAATAATGCCTTTCTGTTGCATACATAAAGGTCATTCACCTTGCAATTTGCTATTATTCTATATTTAATTTCATTTTAACAGAATTCACAAGTATAACTAGTAAAACTGTGAGCAAGATTCCTCACTAAATGATATCCCTCGCTTCCCTTATGTCACTGACAAATTCCATGATTTTCAAAGGGAAACCCCAAATATCATTCCAATCGAAATGTTAAATATCACGCGCACAATGGCACTATGTGAAAAAGAATCTGTGTAAGTTTCATCAAATTACATTCAGTAGTGTAGGAGGAGTTGCACATATGAGAAAGTGTAACAGATGGACAGACAAAGAGACGGACACCCACATCACTATATACCCATCTTGAGGGGAAGTAAAATGAAAAAAGTTTCACTTCATTATGTGCTAATTCAAGATATCATAAGATTAAAGAACACATGCACTACAGTTTTAATTGCTTTCATTTTTTTATTAAATCATTTATAAGTGGAAATTAATTGTTTTTCATTAAACGATATTAATGTAAAATAATATAGATATTTAATAATGTTAAAAGCAAAGAAACATGTATAAAAAGAAACTGGATTGTTTACCTGGTACATTGTATCCTTTGTTCCAGTTACAGGTTGGTTTGGGTAGTCGGACATTCTCTGCCACAGTCCTATTGATCACACACACAGTTGGTTCCAGACAGACACTGACATTCATGGACAACAAGTATTCATCACTGCTCTGCAACTCGTCTATGATGTAACTGAGAAAAATAATAAAACAGCTGTCAATGTCTTAAACTATGTAACATGTTTTTTTAATAATTTACATAGGGAACATGCACAGATTTCTATGATGTTCTAAGAATTCATTACTACTCTGTAACACATCTATGATGTCAATAAGAACAAAAAATAAACCATCTCTCATCCTCAAAACTTATGTAATATGTTTTTTTTTATAATGTTTATAAGGAAAATGATGTTCTAAGCATTCAATACTACCCTTTAACTCATCTATTATGTAACCAAAAAAAATTAAGTAAACATTAAAATTGATAACATGTTTTTCCAGATAAGCACATTGCAAAGTGTTTGTATTAAAAAATCTCGATTAATTTTGGATTAATAATTAGATATGCAAAAAAGTACTACACCAAACTTCCATCAACCATCTTATGTAGATACATACCACGTTTGGAAACATGGACATTCAAACAAGAGGATAGGCATAGGGAAATATAAAATATAATACTAAAGCAACTGATTGTATATAACATTGGACAGTACGGTTCATATATAATACTGTCTTGCATCATAAGGACTGGCTATGATAGTAATTACAATGACTTGTATATAAAAATTAAGCTTATTGAATAAAAACTTACTCAATTTTAAATACACCATTTATATAAAACAGGCTCTTTTCTCCTGAAAATAGAAAACAAATACCATTTATAAAATTTTCAGAAGATTGTTTTGTTTATTTGAGGTTTTATACCACTTTCAGCAAGTTTTCAGGTTATTATGGTGTTCAGTTTTTATTGGGAAAGTAAGCCAGATAGAACCATGAACTTCAGCAAAGAACATCATTCCTTGTCAATAAAAAGTCCATCCTTTGCTGTATGTTAGGCTCAAACTCCATTGTTACACAGATTTGACATATAAGCAAATTACCATAAATAGCTCAAATTTAATTGATGTTAAATCTGAAATGATTTGATCCATTATAAACTTTAAGAAATATAAAAATGAACATATTGCAACAATGTGTTTCTATTCAAAAGAGGATTTAGTATTATATGGCCCACAACTAAAACTTCAGTATTATATTACTTTATGAGAATGAGAACTTTAATGTGTCTAATATCTGACCTGGTATATTTGACTTACAAGACTAAATACAGTCAAACTTGTATATAGAAATCACTCAAGGAGAGCCAATGAGTAGTCTCCTAAGGCAGTTAGTCCAAGAATACTGGTTCAGTTAATGTCAAATCACTACAGAGGGACCTACACAAAAGGTCTTATCAAACAGATTTTGCTTTATACGGTAGTGTCTTGAGCAGGTTGGATGGTATCTTTATAATGACTTACCAAACTTGTATCCAATAAGTGAATGGTTGAACATAAGTTTTTCTATCCCAACACTCAACATAAAGCTGCATGCATCAAGTCTTACTGAATACACAAATGACCTGTCTAGTAAGGACATCTCTACACAACACCTCACACCTGTACAGGTATCTTCTACTATACAGCTGGTCTCTGTTTCCTTTAGGTATGGTACAGATAAAGGCTGCTTGCATTCTACAATAAGAACACAGAATTTAACTTTTATCTGTTTGATGATAGATTGTAAAATATAGAGAATTGATTCATTGCCATTCCAGTAAAGTGTCTTCTTGTTGATAAACAAAAGGCAGATGAGATTGCCACTGGATGGATTTACTCCAAAAGAGATCTTTTATTTCTCAATACATGTAAAACAAATGACAACCTTTGACATGCTAAAATTAAGGCAAAATGATAATCACCTTTCATCCATCCATCAAAGGTTGGTCCCCATGGAGCTACCTTCCTGTTACATGAGATGTCCAGTAAATATGGAGACAGGTCCAAGTATTCCATCATTTGTGAGACTACATAATTTGGCAGCACCTGCTTGTCCTTCATGTTTCTATCTGTCAACCATTTCTCAGCTGAAAATCCTTCAATGAAAAACAAAACTCACTGGATTCATGGTGCATGCTAAAAATTTCTTCCGGTCCTATCCAAACCTTTAAATGGACAGCCCCACAAATGTTATCATCTGTAACCAACAATTCCATCATATCGCTCAGCCAATCACTAGTGCGTTCATTCATGCCTAAATCTTTGTTTTCATAAATATTCAGCTGATCTGCGCCCCAGCAGACCAATTAGAAGGCTAATTATTGACAACCAACTCTATGTTATATCTGTGCCCTTATTGAAACAATTTTAAAAGATTAGCAAACAGATGATAGAAGACTTTGTCTTATTTTATAAACATTTAAGTATATATACCAATAGAAACGTTAAATTGAAAATATTATCAGTATAAATGAACACATTGGTGATGGAGTGAGGAAGGTAATGGAATCTCTGTGGGTGCATAAATAGATGGTTAACTTCAAACAATTCATCCATATACATGAGTATTTAATCCACTTCTCTGTTTTATTTAAAATGCACATGTTACTTCCCATTAGGTAAAACTTATTTCCTATTATTATTAAAGAGTTTATTCCCATAAACAGGAGTTACTTCCCATTTTTCAGGAGTTATTTCACATTCTAATATGACGTGCTTTAAAGGCTTTGAGACCACAACTGTGGTAAAAAAATGATTTATCTTTGAGCAACACGCGCTGAGAAGGGCGTGTTTTAAATGGCTGTTCCAATTACAAAACTATAACTCCCACCGGAAAGCTATTGCATATGACGTATAAATCTTATAAATAGCGTCACAAGCTATAATTATCCGTTTCAATATATTGTGTGTTACATTGACGGAACAGCCAGTTTATGGCGGAAATGATGTTTTCTATAGGTACTAAAATATTATAAATGTACTCTAATTGTCTTATTAGAATAGAAATAATTCACGGAGGCTGTGATTTATCATTGTTTTACCAGGGGATGACCATTTATGTCGTTATTTTATCCCTCGCTATCGCTCGGGATAAAATAATACGACATAAATGGTCACCCAGTGGTAAAACAATGATAAACCACAGCCTCCGTGAATTATTTCTTAATTATATACAAGTTACTTCTCATGGATTCATGTAGAAGTTACTTTCTGTTGTGTAGGGACAGGTATTTCCATGCAATTGTACCATTCTCCTGTCACAATGCTGACTTTTTAGCCCCATCTGCTCCTCTTTTCAAAAAATTAGAATTTTTGACAGTTGAAAATAGAATTATGTATCATAAATGTATTTTAGTTCATAAATGCATTAATAATGAAGCCCCACAATATCTTACAAGAAAGATAAATTACATCTCTAATGAAAATCCTTATCAATTACGAAATGCAACAAATGGAGATTTGTGTATTCCAAAACCAAAAACAGAACTTTTTAAACAATCCTTTTTCTATTCTGGACCTTTTCTCTGGAATAGACTTCCAATCACTGTACGTTCCTCTAAATCTCTAGATACTTTTAAGATTAAATTAAAATCATTTTTATTGAATACACAAAATCAAGAGATAATTTTAGACAATTTATAATGTTATACTTTGTATACAATATGGACCTTAACATTTACATGTTTAATGTTTCTTGTTCATCAGTTTTGATGATATGAGTTTGTATGCTTCATTATTGTAATTGTAATGTGAACTTTCATTTTATATATGTTATCTCTTGTATTCATGTAACTTTGTATGATGAACTTTATGAGGGCCTCAGGGAAGATTAGTTTTTAACTAACTGAGTTACCCTCTTTAAATAAAGCATTTATTATTATTATTATTATTATTAAGAAGTAAATAGCCATAATTATTTTTCTTGCATTGCAATTCTGTGTTATTTGAATTAAATGGTTTAACAGCAGGATACGAAAATGCTTCTCAAAAGGAAGTGTGTGCAAAGTCACCTGTCTTGCCACAATAAACATTTGTTCATCTTTTATAAGAAATGTTCCTAAAAAAATGTTGAAAGAACCTGCAAAATATACACTAGAATTTCTGGATGTATTGTGGACTTTATTAACATGTAGCAAGGACTTAACTAGCAATCCTTGTCCATTAAGGCTGTAGTCAAGCACATCCTGCCGGCAGCTTAGACTTGCAGGAAAAATAATTTAAACAACGTCCTTTAGGCCTTCAATTATCCGATACTATATCTGAAAAATCACTAACAGTTAAAATGCTTCATATATAGACAGCCATCTTTGGTATTCTAACGTATCGAAAAAGTATTTCTTATTAAACTCATAGCCTTACGTTGATGTTAAATTACCTGCGACACTGAATCCATGTGAGAAATTACAATGCATCTTTGGTACAAGTGAGTTCTGTAAAACGATGGCTGACTCAATAACACATGGTCCCATTGATTCAAAACAAACACTGATGTTCAGGTTTACGAGATACAGGTTCTCTTCATATAAATCATCAACTGTCAGTCTACAAAAACAATATCAAAGAACTTTTAATTGACTGAGATGTTTTTAGGTCAATTAAAATTAATTGGTAGATTCGCATCCCCACATGCAGCTAAAAATTTGTCCTGCCCAGATATTTTTCCAAAAAGTTCAAAATCCTGATTGTTTTCATGTCCATTTCTGATATTATGACACCAAAATGTTAACAAAAACATGGTATTCACAGAGGTAGTAATAAAACAAGTTAAAAATAGGTTTTTCAATATCTTGTATAAAATAAAAAATAAAATCTTCCCACCCAACCATATTTTTTGCGAAGGTCAGATGAGAATATATTAATTAAATTTACTTGGCTTACTGCCATCACTGTGAAGTATAATAAAACAAACAAGTGTGGACTGTGAGCACGCTCACAAAGCCATACCCCCTGCTTCGCTTTTAAGTCCAATTATCTCCCCTTAATGATATCCCAGGTCAATAAAAATCCTTCATGCAGATCTACATATAATGTACTTCCTTTATGCTAAATTTCATTATATTTCATCAAGCGGTTTAGGAGGAGTTGCGCTAAGAGGTCTCGCACTGAATACTATATTTAAAAAGTCTAAGTCCAATTATCTCCCCTGAATAATATCCCAGTGACGAAAATTCTTCATGTACATCTACATATGATGTACTTCCATCATGTAAAGTTTCATAAAAATCTGTGAAGCAGTTTAGGAGGAGAAGTGCTTACAAGGGATGTGGACAGACGGACAGAAGGACGGACAGACAGGCAGGGTGATTCCTACATACCCCCCCCCCCCAAAACAAGTTTGCGGGGGATATAATTATTCAGAGAACAGCTGTTCTGGCTGTTTTTTTTATCTATAATTTCAATTAAATCAGAAGTACTCAATGCAAAAACTGTAGATTACTCAAATAAAACATTTTCATAGTCATACTTGGAAATCTCCATTGTTATAATCCATCACCATAAACCACATGGTGACGATTTAATAGGGAATTCAACATCCAGAGCTCCATTTAGCCGGGTATTTGGGTTATTACGCAATTAAATTTTCATAAAACCCAATTATTTTTATCGCTTTGGGTTGCAAAACGCAATATCAAAGGCCTAAAACCCAATCAATTTTTAGAAACATGCTTAATTCACTCACCGAGTGCATAAAATTGTTCAGTGATTGCATTAAAGTAAAAATAAATACACAAAGTTGTGTAATTACGATTCCCATTATTTTGCAACGTAACAACCGAGGTATTACGAATGCAATGTATATTTCATGCAGCATACGGTGCTCCAGGTATGGAGATTTATTTCACAAGAAGACATGCCTGTTCCCTGTTGAATATCATGATATGTGATAGTAAATGACAAGAACCACCTTATTATCAGGCTGACCCTGACTTTAATCATCTGTGAACAGATAACTAAAAATCTACTCACTTAAATTTGACCACTCCATTTAATGCTACTTCCATAACAGATCCCCAGACATAACCTATCAAACTTCTGTTGAATTCCATCCTCTCTATTCCTACAGTCATTCTGTAGTAGCAAGGGTCTATGTCTACATAGGTGTGGAATGACCTCCCAAGAAGTTCTACATCCACACAACAATCCACACCTGTACAGCTGTCAGACAAACTGCATACTATACCAGTGGGCAGGACAGGCAAGGGGTCTGTCAGCTGTTGACATGCTGAAATGGTAATTAAAACAACACATCTAATTCAAAGTTTTTCATTGGATAATTTGCATTAACATTTGTTGAACAGTACTGGACCTATCTTAGCATTGGGAGACTAAACCTGGCAATTTGGACTATACCAGTTCTCTAAGATTTCCCACAGGTACCTTACTGGGGTACTATTCAATAGGTTCATAAATTCCTAAGCTTTATATGGGCGATTCAGCAAGAATTATCTCCCTTTAAATATTATCATATGACATGTTTACCTTCAGTATTGGGTTATGTACTATAAATATTATGAACCTCTCTCTCTGGAAACGTTTTCCTCTAGTGTTGTCTGAAGGTGGTCATGAACTGTACTCACCCTACAACACTATAGGAAAACAGATCCTTCTTGAGAAATCTATCAGACAAGATCTTAGATAAGTCATAAGCACACAATTCTAAAATTGTAGGGAAATAAATTTCAAAATAAATGTATTTTTCTGAATTATGTGTATAATACAATACTGCAGTAAATAATTGCATTCAGAGGAATTGCAATATATTTTTTTAATGGTAGATATGTTTACCTGTATAAACTAAGACAAGTGTGGACACAGAAAAAATGTCTAACCTGCATTCCGAATCGGTAATAAAACAAGTGTGGACTGTGAGCACGCTCACAGAGGGATACAACCCGCTTCGCTTCAAGTCCAATTATCTCCCCTGAATAATATCCGACAGCGACGAAAATTCTTCATGCACATCTACATATGATGTACTTCTTTCATGTAAAGTTTCATCAAAATCTGTCAAGCAGTTTAGGAGGAGAAGCGCTTACAAGGGATGTGGACAGACGGACAGACAGACAGGGTGATTCCTATATACCACCCCAAACAAGTTTGCGGGGGGTATAAAAATCACAGAATGTGTCCATGGGACACAGATGCCCCCACTAAATGAAGTCCCAAACAGGATGTAGTTGTCCAACAGGTCCGAAAGTCCCTTAGGACGTACAAATTGTGATACTGAACCATCCTGCCAAATTTCAAATTGTTCTCATGTAGGGTTTCTGATAAAAGATTGACGTAAATTCGTACGGACGGAAGGACGTACATACCTACAAATGAAGTCCCAAACAGGAAGTAGTTGTCCGACAGGTCTGAAAGTCCCTTAGGACGTACAACTTGTGATACTGACTGATTGATTGATTGGATGTCTGCTTTATGTCCAGCGAGCAGTATTTCAGCTATATTCAGGACGGGAACAAGTTAACAAACAATAAATCAACTGTAAATGGGGGTGGGATGGGTAACAAGGAATACAATTTTGACTGCCACTGGAAAAGTATGGAGTTTTGGGTAGGGGCAGAAAATTTAGCTTTTTGAAGCGGTTACAATGAGCCTACTTTTTTTCAAAATCTACAAAAGGGGTCTTTATTGTGCAAGGAGCGTGGCACTCTCCAAACACGTTACCCACTACGGTCCGCGGTCAGGCTTTCCACATTATGACCTGACAACGAGAGGGCCTCCCCTATCCGCCACCCGGAGAAGCGCTGGGCTGCTCTGTGGGTGGAACACTGGGAACTGAACCACCCTGCCAAATTTCAAATTGTTCTCATGTATGGTTTCTGAGAAAAGCTTGATGGAAATCCATATGGACGTACGTATGGACATGAGTAAACTTAATGCCCCCGGACATGTCGTCGCGGGGGCATCAAAAAACAAAAACTTAAACGTAGTCCCTGGACCGAGTAATTGAGATCAAGGTCAGGTGACACTACCAGATAGTCATGTACTATTCATCAGCAACCTTTATACTAGATATTGTCATCCTATCATGCATAGTTACAGAGGAACTGCCGTAATCCAAAAACTTTAATGTAGTCGCTGGACTGTGAAATTGAGGTCAGGGTCAGGTGACAGGTGACTGACTGGCATGTACTCATCATAAGCTACCACTGAACAAAATTTGATGGACCTAGGGCTTAGGCTTACAAAGATATGAAGCAAGATGTCTAAGTGTTGACGCCGCCAGATTCCCATATATATGTCTCACCTCCAGTGACTATTGTCGCAGGCGAGACAAAATTCCTAACTCTGGCATTAAAGACATGACAATTGTCAACTTACCCTTACTTTGCTTAACCATTAAAAGTTAAAAATTTCTCATCATTCACTTTCTATAATAAAGCAAGTAGTGACTTTGCCAAAGAGTGACTATTGCATTTTCCTAGAAAAGTTGATTAAAGGATAACAGCTGAAAACATTAAAAGAACCAGTTTTTTTATAAATAAAAGATGAAAAACTTGAATATTATAGGTTAACACATCCAGAACTTACAGACATTCCATCCATTGACAGTAACCGGATAATATGGTAATGTTGATCTGTTACATTGTGTGTCTTCATAGAACTTCAGGATTCCTAACTCCTCTAACAAATCGGTCAGAGGGTCACCAAACAGTGTTGTGTTAGCCATGTATCCTGTGTTGTTGTACAACTGATTCAGGGAGAAATCTACAAGAGAAAGGTAAAAGTCAGAGGGTTACCAAAGAGTGTTGTGTTAGCCTTGTATCCTGTGTGGCTGTACCACTGGTTCAGGGGGAAATCTACAAGAGAAAGGTAAAAGTCAGAGGAACACCAAACAGTGTTGTGTTAGCCTTGTATCCAGTGTGGCTGTACCACTGATTCAGGGAGAAATCTACAAGAGAAAGGTAAAAGTCAGAGGGTTACAAAAGAGTGATGTGTTAGATAAATTTGTATTCAGTGTTGTACCACTGATTCAGAGAAAAATCTACAAAGATTAAAGTAAGAGTGTCACCAAACAGTGTTGTTATGGCTAGCCTTGTATCCAGTGTGGCTGTACCACTGATTCAGGGAGAAATCTACAAGAGAAAGGTAAAAGTCAGAGGGTTACCAAAGAGTGTTGTGTTAGCCAGTGTCGCTATACCACTGGTTCAGAGAGAAATCTTCCAGAGAAAGATAGAAGTCAGAGTGTTACCAAACAGTGTTCTGTTAGCCTTGTATCTGGTGTGGAGGTTCCACTGGTTCAGGGAAGAATCTAGAAGAGGAAGTAAAAGTCAGAGTGTTACCAAACAGAGTTAAAATCATGTTGTCAAGTTAAGAATACTATTGACATAAGATTGCATAATTTATGGATGCATTATTTCAGCTAAAAAAATATTTTCAGGAAACATGAAAATATGTGTTTCAAATCAATTCTTTATTAAATTTCTATATAAGCTTTTTTTTTTACCATATCCGGTGGACAATTGACTACTGAGTTTACCTGTCCGGTGGACATTTCCACTTGTCCTGGGCAAACATTATTGTTGGGGCTTTAGCATTGGTCTATAAGCATGAAATTTGAAATGTCACAGGTAACCAAGGCATTATGTATAGGGATTTAGCCTAGCAATGGTCCACCCACCAACAACTTGTGTAGAGCTTTCTAATATGATAACAAAATTAGAGATTTCTCTGCCCTCAGATTGACATAATGCTTATGGAGAAATTTAAAAAGATGAAAAAGTTTGAGGCAACAACAGTTTTGAAATATAAATGATATATTTAACCCTTTCGCACCGAATGTATCCTTAAGGAAACACAATGCGCAGGGCGAATGTATCTTTAAAGATACACGGTGCGCAGGGCGAATGTATCCTAAAGGATACATGAAACGTGTCACCAATTTACTCGGGTATTTAACGTGTTTCGCGATTAATTCCAATTAAAAATAAAGACAAAATATTTGACAGAAATGTTTTTGAAGTATTTTTTAATTTTATTTTCTGTTGGCAATCGGAGTAAAATTAATTTCGGTTTGATAAACATGAATAGAAAGTAAGAGTATCTAAAATTAGAACCGGAAACTTGGTATGTGCGATCATGTGATGTTACAAAATGGCTGGTCGAGAAACTCACGATTCATTTTTCCAGTTTTCCGACACAAATCGGATTTCATTTTTGAACGAAAAATAAAAATATAATCAAACAATATCGTTTTTCAGCAGGTATGATAGTACAGTAGGTGTTGTTTCGAGAAAAATTGACGGGGAATTGGAAAAAACGTAAATGATTTATCGCCTTGCCCATGCGCTGCCAAGATTTGTTGTTGAGGAAGTCTAAAAAACGTCTGCTGCTCGAAATATTTAGAGCAAAAATGTCGTCAGATGAATCTGAAAGCGAGTTCGAGGGATTTAATGAGTCTGATGTTTTCAATGCTCAACAAGAAGTCGTGGCAGCGGAGGCAAGGCTTAGGGGTGTTCTCCAGCAACAAGGGATAGGTGACGACTCTGATGGGTCCGAAATGATGTCGGATAATGAGGAATATTTTAGATTAATAGATATTGATGAAACAGGCGATGCTGGTGGTTGGCATAGTCATTTTAGTATTTTTGAAAGGGGCTTACCACATATCTTTACCCCCAGAGGAAACACTTGGCCAACTCGTGTTATGGAGGCAAGTAAGGAGCCAATAGATTTCTGGCAACTATTTATTGATGACAATTTTCTCGAATATTTAATTAACAGTACTGACAACTATGCTAATTTCCAAGTTCAAAACTTGCCTAACCGAAATAAAATGCCATGGAATATTCCATCTCTTCCTGAAATGAAAGCATTTTTAGGGCTGACATATCAAATGGGCATCAACCGCAAACCCAGCACAAAACTCTATTGGTCTTCTGATCCAACTATGTCCACTCCTATCTTTCCTGCCACAATGACAAGAGACAGGTACACACAAATTCTTCGGTATTTACACTTCTCTGATCACTCAAATGAGCCAATGCAGGGTGCGCAAAACTATGATCCGCTGTACAAAATCAAACCAGTTGTCACTCATTTAAATCAGCGATTTGGCGCGGAGTATATTCCAAAAAGAAATGTTACTATTGATGAATGTATGGTTCCCTTTAAAGGTCGCACATCTCTTAAGCAATATATGCCTGGTAAACCACACAAATGGGGTGTCAAAGTCTGGATGCTGGCTGAATCCGACACTAGTTATATTCAGTATTTGGATATTTATCCTGGGAAAACAGCAAGAACTGAAGGCAGTTTAGCCTCTTCAGTTGTTAAAAACTCCATCACTGGTGCAGGTTTGACAGGTCTGGGTTACCATGTGTACACAGACAATTTTTTTACGTCTCCAAGCCTTTACAATGACTTGTGGGACAACTATGGAACAGCTGCATGTGGAACAGTACGGTCTAATAGAATTGGATTACCCAAAGACATTATGTGTAAAACTCCCGTTAACATCTCAATTCGAGGCGACTATCAGTTTAGGCAGAAAGGTCCCATATTAGCAACTGTCTGGAAAGACAAAAAGAATGTTTCTGCTATTTCGACAATTCACCAGGACAGCATTGGTCAGGTTACTCGCCTGGTCAATGTTGATGGTCATTTCACTAGACAGGAATTAAACTGTCCCACTGCCATTGTTGATTATACTAAAAACATGGGAGGTGTAGATAAGGCTGATCAGTATATTCAGTACTACTCTTATCACCAGAAAACACTTAAATGGCCCAAGAAAGTTTTCTTCAGTCTTCTAGAGATGGTTAAATTCAATGCATTTGTCCTTTTAAAACTCAGTCGCAACCATTCGGATAGCATAACCTTTCTTCAGTTTTCTACAATGCTAATAAAAGGATTGCTTTCTGGATTTTCCAATGAAGTGCGTCGTGGCAGGCCTTCAATTGCTCCTGAGCTACGCTTAATTCAAAGACATATGCCTGCAACCTTGCAAAATAAGTCTAGGTGTCATGTATGTTACATGAAACACAGGAATGGCAAACAGGATAATGTGAGGCAAACCAAGTATGGATGTGTGGAGTGTGGGAAACATCTCTGTATGCCTCAATGTTTTACATCATATCACACTCAAAAAAACTATTGTTGAATTATCGATTGCAGCTAGATTTGTTTGTTCCGTTTATATTGAAATTTTATTCTTGGATTTGACTTCATGTTGTTTGAACATTGACAAAACTTCTGTGTTTTTGAACTTTTAACATTTTTCAATGGATTCATGATGCAGTATGTGGTCAGTGTTGGCATGGCATATGTATATTATTTGAGGTGAGTCACTGAGTGTTCTTGGTTTTAATTGTTTGGTTCTTTGTTCATTTTTAACTTAATTTGGTTTCATACAGAGAGAAATTGTTACAGCTAAATCTACATATAATTGTGAAATTCCTCTTCACTTTTGACAATATGACTGTCTAAACAATTTCTTCTTATTGTTTGTTTATTTTTTCCAAATTATATTTAAATAGTTGATTTTTCTTGAACTTTAAAAAACATTTATTGTAAGAGTCTATTGACAATCCAAATGTATGTGGTATTAAGGCAGGATATGTTGAAATGCTGGAATTCTGCCATTATTTGAAGTGCATATCCTATCTTCGCAAGTCCTGTTTTTCTACTCAGTATACACCCAAACTAAAAACAACATATATGTGCAATGAAATTCATATTACACAAAAACATAATAATTTTCATAGTAATCCTAGGTGAAATAAAATCACAATTAAAATATAATACATGTATATTTAGTAAGAATGAAGCAACTGCATTCTGTATCACATGATTCCCACTGAATGGGCTATTCTTACTTGATCATGTTGATGCATCAAGTAAGCAGAAAAAATAAAATTCAGAAAAGTGATGGCAATTTTTATTCTCAATATGTAGTTTATATGAAATTATAATGTTTCAAAATATTTTTTAATATTTATAAACAAAAAAACCCTATAATAATTGTTTATATGTGTGACAGTTGTAAAATAAAACATAAAATTAAAAAAAAATAACAGGTTTTCTTAACTCACCAGAAACAAAAGAAAATTGAAGCATATATTACCAAATAAGCAAGTCATTTGTTCATCTTAAGTTGTTAACTTTATAAAACATGTCATAAAAAGTTTTTTTCAAATCGACATCGCCAATACTTGTGAATGCTAATCTGTTTAAAGAAAGACAACTCTTACTTTGTAAAGAGTAAACAAACGTAAACATTATGGCTGCCGCAAATGTCTAATTAGTCGCACTTCGCTAATCTTTGTTAAAACTAGCCATAATTTAAAAAAGCTAATATGGTTATTTACAGAAGATGAACTATAAGAACTCGCAACTTTTATTTTAAGCGGCCAAAAATTTATGTTGTGCAAATGTTTAACTGTCGAAAATTGAGTCAGACGGTGGTACATATTCTCGACCTCAATCGTCCAAACTCCTTGTAGCTCGTCCGTGAAATAAATAAAAGTAAAAAATAACACTGGTGTATATATCGAATAGTCATTATTTCAAGTACATTTCTGTCAATTTTCACGACGATTTATTCGCTAATTACGGAGATACTTACGTTTTTTCACGGAGCCTCGTGTCACTGCGAGCACATGGCTAATTAATTCAGGGCAAGGCAAAACGCGCGCGAGAATAAATTAGGCCATGGAAACTCGCGGAAAAAAACAATTCAGTAGCGAAAGTGTTAACTGTATTTCTTTAATTTAAAACAGAAATATTATTATGGGTTTTTTTTTCTACTTTATACGGTTGTAAAACAGAACAATCTTTTTTACTATGAGCACTTTCCAAGTAACAGATTTAATACAATGTGCTATGCCGAACACAGTAAAACCCAATGAAACTACAACAAAAAGCATTTAATTCTAAACAGACATAAGAAAGTAAACTCACTGTTACTAGTGAAAGTTTTTGCCATGTTACAGCTAGGTTTTGGCAGCTGTATGTTCTCAAAGATTCTCACATGGTAATCACATGTCCTGTTGTTGTCCCAGCAGATACTGCTGTTAAGATTAACAATGTAGCTTCCTTTGCCTGGCAAATCTTCTATCTTCACACTGAAATTATTAGATCAATTTGTATGTTTTATGAAGTGTAACTTTTAAGATGACATCCTTTGAGAGATCTCAAGTGATTATACATCCTTCATATAAAAACTTATACTTTTATTATTGTAGAATTTCAGAAGAAAAAAAAATAATTTTTAGAATTGTGTTACCTCAGTCTAATAATTCCTTCCAGTTTAAACACATGCTGGACATCTGAAAAATAAGTTAAATAACTCATTAAAAAAGCAGTTGTTAGAATTACAAAGTAGATTTTCTATTATTGTGTGGAATTAGACATGTTTTGTAAATTTTTAATATTTTTTTTGTGTGACTTGAATGTATTTGATGTCACATATATAAGTTTCTTTAGCTATATCATGCCAACTAGATTTTATTTGGCTAGGGTATCTTGTGATATGTTGTAAACCCCAGATTTTCTGCATAATAACTGGCAAGCCTTGTCCAGTACACTCTGACTTTGTTGACACTTGCAGTTTTATTGATGAAAAAAATATTAAAGTCAAAGAAACAACCATAGAGGGTAAAGAAATTCATAAACAACTCCAAAACACAAGTGGCATCATTGTATAGAACATGTAATTTTCCATAAAATTGACCAGCTTCAGTGGCTGGATCTACCAATAACTCCAACTGATTTGTCACATATTTCTAGTTTGAGTTATCAAATTTCCGCTGTATATTAACCACTAGCTGCCTCAACTGTTGGTTAAATCACATTTATTACCTTGGTCAATGTGAATTTTTAGGATGTTCAAAATCAGATGAACTTCACCTCTAACAATTTGAATGGCATATTAATTACAGCTAACTTACAATTGTAGTTGACTGTATTCAAGGAAACAATCACTAATTTTTTTATATTATCCTGCAATCAGTTCAGTTGCTGTCCAATAAAGGTAGCCGAATACATTTTTGCTATATTCGGCAGTGCCGAATAAAATCTTCTGGTACCCTTGACCTCACTTCTTATGACATTTAGTATTCTGTTTTGGTTTACAACGTTTGTGACGTCAGTATCACATAATACGCGCCGAAAATTTTAACTGAGAAATCTGCTAAAAGTGAACGTTTTTCAGTATTATAAAATGTATTTTAGGGTTGCAGGATAAAAACAATATTCGTACAGTGTCAGAAAATATAAAGTTTATTTGTACTCGCTGCGAAATAGGTGAGAAATGCTCGGCAGAGCCTCGCATTTCTACCCATTTCTATGGCTCGTACAAATAAATTTTATATTTTCTGACACTGTACGAATATTGTATATTTATTAAAAAAATGACAATGTGATGAACTCTACTGTATAGACATTTACTTTTGATTTGACATATTTAAAAAATATATATATCAAAATTTAAACTTGCTAAATGAGGTCTGTTCCATTTAAACCTACATTGCATCCAGAAAAGTACTTTTATAATAGAGCAACCACACACAGTAGTTAAATGTCACTTGTACTTCTGTTTTTTTATTTAGTAAAGAGGCTCTAGACACCCAACCATAGAACTGATTTCAATGTGTCATGTATGTTATCACTAAATCCAAATAACAGCAAGTGTCTCATACAATATTTATATTGTATAAACCAGGAATTGAAATGTTTGTGTAAATTACCCAGTTCAGTTTCTGTTAAACCATTAATGAATAAAAGACTCACTCCAATCAAAGTCAAGTAATGACTCTTTAAATTTATATCTCTCTGTCCCTATCTCCATAGTAAATTCACAGGGGTCCAGGCTAAGGTAAATGTTGTAGTTTCTCTGTGTCACTTCATCGTTTACACAACAATCCACAGAGGTACACTGACTACTTATGTGACAGTGGATTGGTCCATCCAAAACTCCAGGACGAATAGAATATGGACAGTCTGAAAAATATGGTTTTTATTAAAATTTACCTTTAATAGACATATATTTCTGCAGAAAATCAATTATCATTATGGTAAAATTCCACTAATATGGTGAGCAGTGCTATAATGGGTAGGCTTTGTCTATTGGCAACCGTTATTGGAATTTAGAGAAAATTTAAGTAATCATAAACGTACTGGTTAACCCTGCATAATGAACACTTCCTTTTTTATTTTTTATTTAATGATTTTGGGTTATCATTATACTGACAATTATAAAAGTTACAGTGAAAATGCCAAAACCAAACTATGTATGTTGGCAAAGATAGGTTTTCAGTTTTGACAAAAGTTTATAGTCAAAATACTTGTCAAGTATTTTATGCCTATTGCTCAATCAATTCCAAAAATAGATAACAGCTGTTTAGAAAACTGCTTCAATCTGTTTTCTTTAAAGCTGTTAAACAGACAAAACTGGACATTTAAATTGCAGCTATTCATGTGTGACTCAGGTAACTTCAAACTTTTAATCTGGAAGATAGCCATAGAGTACAATGTAGATGGAACACATCAGAAGTTTAAAATTACCTGAGTCACACATGAGTAGCTGCAATTTAAATGTCCAAGATATCATTGAGGAAGAGCTTTATAGAAAACAGAATGAAGCAGTTTTCTAAACAGCTGTTATCTGTATTAAGAATTGGTTGACCAATAGGTAGAAAATACCTGACAGGTCATTGTATTTTGACTATAAAATGTGACTAAATTTGTATTCAGTTTACACAGCATTCCAGTATATTTGGGGTTGGTTTCC
This sequence comes from Limnoperna fortunei, assembly GCA_944474755.1. Taxonomy (NCBI): domain Eukaryota; kingdom Metazoa; phylum Mollusca; class Bivalvia; order Mytilida; family Modiolidae; genus Limnoperna; species Limnoperna fortunei. The sequence continues at coordinate 21,078,894 of OX104122.1, forward strand.
TCAGGTATCACTGTAAAATACAACACATACCATTTTTCCATTTACTAGTTGTTGATGGAATCACACATTCTGTTTCTAGATAAAAACCAAGTCCTGTTTCTTCCACCAGATGGGACACCTGGTATTCATCCAGCTTCTCCACTTTAAAATTCTTACTGTCCTTCCATCTCTGTAAAGAAAACTCTGGAGAAAAAAAAAAGAAAAATGAGATTACTAAAGGCAAAATCTGAAAGAATTTTAATCAATCTACCTTAATTAGTCTAACTCAGTATAAAGGATACTTTGCATCTGATTACAAATGCATCAAGCAAAAGCTGCCACAAGAAGAGGAAGATGAAAGTAAGGTTATCTCGAATAACCAGGCGATGAACCCTCAATGACTATTTGAAATCCATCAAAATTTTATGGGATGACGCAAAAGCTGATCCAGTTGTGTGAGTCTGATGGAGACCTCTTGGCCCAGAGGGATCTGTTTATGTAAGTAAGTACATCTAATATACACAAAATCCAAAAATAGCTGCTATAAACAGTCAAACCAACAAATAAAACCTCTAAAATTGAATTAAATTGAAAGGTAAAGAGAAAATACAACAGCAAAATGGCTCTTGGTGACACTGGTGTCATGCTTGGCTCATATTGGTAAACAACCCCCTTTTTTACAAGTTCACTCAAGTGTGTAATATATGACATAGCCCTACAGAATTTTGCCAAGAGATCTAATCATGTTGGAACTATGTACAAGTTTCATAAAGATGTGAAGTTATCTTCATTTAAAAAAACAAATCTCTTCAATGCTAAGGTAAACTGGAGGAAGAATTGACAAATGAACAGACAAACAAACAGACCAAAAATCTATACGTCACCAAACTTTTGTTGGCAGTACATAAAAAAGATGTTGATTAAAGCTGTTCATATATTGTACCCAGAAAGACACTTTAAAATTGGGTGACCATTCATATGGCAATTTATAATTGTCCACACTTTGAGTATATAAACAAGAAATTTTTAACTATACTAAATGCCGCACCCCCTTGGAAAAATTTGTTTGCTTGCAATTTTTAATTATTTTATATTTTACCTTTTTATAAAAAAAATCCAGTAAAAAAAAAATTAGATACGCTAATTTGTCCATGTTTTATACTATGCCTCTGTTGTTTAGGTATTACAAATTGTCCTTGACTTTAGCTACGGGAATTTTACATAGTAAGTCAGCCATTTTTGTTTCTAAAGGGACCTTATGTTATTTACAAATGTTCGTGACATTCAATGGTATTCGGACAAACTGCGAGACTTTTCCCACCTTAACTGCAGACGACATCACCCGAAAGATTTCGAATAGACAACAATTGATTGTTCCTAAAGTACACTTCTGTTCTAATTAAGGTCAAATTTTAGTATGGAAAATGGCCCGAAAAAATTTCATAACGCCGACTATCTTTATGTGTCGTTCTCAGGGTACCTTATTTATTTAATTTATTTTTTCATAAACATTTTACAGGTTTTAAACAATGAAGCAAAGCAAAGAAAAACCATTACCTTGAATGTGATAATCTTGATTCCACTGACATAAAACCTTAGGTAGTTCTACTTTATCCAGTATTGTTATGGACTGTGTACAAGGTTGTCCTGTCTCAAAACAGCTCTCATACTGAAGAGAAACTCTGTATTTATTGGCCAATACCAAGTCTTCTATCTTGTAACTATAAGACATGAAACATAAAAAGCGTAGTCAATAGTTTAAAGGTACAGAATTTGAGACTTTATTGAACATATTTCTGTATGGTTAGCACAACTAACAATCTTCGATATACTGCATATTAATGGTTTGCATCATAAGCAATCTCAGACTTAGACAAGTGTTGTCTAGACTTTTGGCATTCTAAGCATTATAAGTGTGGTTATAAACCGTTTTGAATTTTTTCTAATTGTTGCCAAAAATATATTCTCTATCATAAAGCCTCCAGGCTTTCTCCGGTTTAATTTGAAATTGTGTCAACAAAGTAGCCACGTGCCTTTCTATTTAAAGAACTTGAAAAATAAACAACTGATTGATATGCACGGGTGATTTCACCCAAGTAGTATATAAGTCCGAGCTCCCCTGAAGTCGCGCTTTCTGAAGGCCATGTGTATTGTAGTTGTTACTTGTTAAATCGTTATGCTACGCTGTGGCAGCAACTTGTGTTATATATATATCTTTTGGATTTATTATTTGTTCCCGTGACGGAAAGATCTTAACATGGCAGAAAATTACAGTGACATAAGTTCAGCCGACGAACGGCATTGTAGTGATATAAATAATAATCAAAACAAGGAAATTCTTAAAATTTTTGATAGTGCAGAAAATGAGAGTAGTTTTTCGGGTTTTGAGTCGGAAAAGGAGAAAGTTGAGGCCATGAAGCCTAAATTGAAGTCAGTCGTCAAAAAGGTTGGTGCTAAATCCAAGGGGAAGGCCCCTCAGAAAAAGAAAACCCCTGCCAAGAAAAGAAGGGCAGTTTTGGCTCAGAACTGAACAAAGTCTAAAAAGCTAAAACTTCCTGAAAATTTAGATAGTAACGTTGCTAATTTGATGAAGCAATTTTTTGAGAATTTAAAAAATATTCCCAGCACTAGCAAGTCCCCAGTCACGGAGGCTGCGCCTGCGCCGCAGGATGTTGATAACGATGAATATCAAACTGATCAGTACGAGTCAGAGAATGAATTTTATGATGATCATGAGCCTCAGGCTGAGAATGTCCCCGAGGTGGGCTATAGTTTATTTAATGAAACTGAGGGAGGTGAAAAGAGAATCATAATTAGTACGAACAATTCTTCTATTGTTGTCCCAAAAATTTACGAGGACGAGACTAAGTTTTCAACCGCTGTTACTGAAAATTTGGCTTAATTTGTTAAGTCAGGTTGTACAAGAAGAGCTGACATTTTTCAGTTTTTTGGAGGCCAATCATGTTCCAAGTAATTGTAAATCTCTAATTCCTCCATTGGTAAATCCTGAAGTTTGGGGTTACTTGTACCCAAATATCCAGCAGAGGGACAAAAGTATGCAGGACATTAAAAAAATTCTGGGGCAATCGGTAGTTCCTATGTTAAAATTGGCTACTATCTTTGAGTCGAACAATATTGATGTGACAGAGGCTAAGAAGCTGCTCACTCAGGCAATAGCTTTAACCTGTAATTGGTTTTTTGAAATAAATATCAAGAGGCGCTATTTTATTAGACCATATGTAAGCAAGAAGTTCTAAATGTTATGTAGCTCATCCTACCCAATTGAAGAACAACTCTTTCCAAAGGATGTCGCAAAGCTCATGAAGGAAATTAGTAATGCCTCACAGATAAATCGTCAAATTGCTAGATCTTCTTCATACTCTAATAATACATCGTCTGGTTAAAAAACTACCGAGGTTGATCCTACAAGAGAGGTCATCACACAAGCAGTTATCAGAACTACAGGTCAAGGCCATATCAGAGGACCAGAGGGTCTTACAGAGGCAGAAGCCGTCAGTAGATCCTTCGGTGAGTTTACATGTTAAAGATTTTGATGTAAATGAATTTAAGGCAGGTTCCCTTAGCAAGAAATATAAAGTTTGGGAAAAGTTTACAAATGATAAATGGATTTTAAATGCCATACAAGGGCTAAAAATAGAATTTTTGAGTACCCCCTATCAGTTTTTTATTCCTAAAGTTATTGATTTTGGCAGTGAACATAACAAGATTGTAGACAATGAAGTGTTTGATTTATTGGCTAAAGGTGCTATTTCAGAATGTGGACATGAGAAAGGGGAATTTATTTCTAACATATTTTTAGTAAACAAGAAAGGCAATAAATTTAGGCCTGTCATCAATTTAAAGAAGTTAAATACTTTTATTAAATACTATCATTTTAAAATGGAGACAATTGAAGTAGTTTTAAAGTCCATTAAACGTAATTTTTGGTTTATTTCTTGTGATTTACAGAATGCATATTTTTCTTACAATTTGAATGGAATGGAAAACTTGATCAGTTTATGTTTTGGTTTATCCTGTGCAACAAGGGTGTTTACAAAATTAATGAAAGTGATTTATGCTCACATTCGTAAGATGGGTATTTTATCATTTTATTACATTGATGATTCTCTTGTACAGGCACAATCTAAGTCTTTTTGTGAAAGCCAAGCAGGTACTTTAGTCAAAACCTTATCAGGACTTGGATTTTATGTAAACGGAAAAATCTAATTTAATCCCTACCACTCAGATAGTATATTTAGGTCATCTGATAGATTCTGTTGCATTTAAAGTATTTTTACTAGAAGAAAAGGTACAGAAAATTGTGTCTGTATGTGCTAAGGTGCTTTTTGAGGAATTCATAACTGTGAGAAGGGTCTCACATTTAATTGGCCTATTTACTTCAGCCAGAAATGCAATTAGGTTAAGTCCTTTATTTTACAGATATTTGAATGATGACAAGGTCAAAGCTCTAGCCAATTGCAATAATGATTTTGATAGTAATATGACTCTGTCACATGACTCTAAATTAGAAATTAAATGGTGGCAGGAAAATATTAATTTAATGAATGGCAAAGATATTAGACCAGGTCCATTTGAACATTATATGGAAACTGATGCATCCAAAGCTGGATGGGGTGCAAGTTTTGAAGGAATTGAGACTGGTGGTAGATGGTCTGAAATTGAAACTGATTTACAAATTAATTTATTAGAGTGTAAAGCTGAATTTTTTGCTTTACTTAGTCTATGTAAACATTTGCATGACACTCATTTATGTATTAGAAGTGACAATAGTACAACCATTGCATACATCAATAATCAGGGTGGTTCAGTTTTGTCATTAAACAAACAAGTTAAAGAAATCTGGCTTTGGGCTGAAGAGAACCATATTTTTCTAACAGCTGTGCATATCAAAGGTGAATCAAATATTTCAGCTGATTATATGTCTAGAAATTTCAGTGACTCTACTGAATGGAAGCTTCATGAAAGGGTTTTTGGAAAGATTTGTAGATCCTTTTTTGTACCTGATATTGATTTATTTGCTTCAAGGATTAATAAACAAATACCAAAGTATGTATCATGGTTTCCAGAACCAAATGCTTTTGCTTCTGATGCGTTTAGTATATCTTGGTCAGAATTTAATCCTTATTTATTTCCTCCTTTCAGTTTACTGGACAGAGTGCTGTGCAAGGTTCAAGACGATCGGGTGAGCAAAGCAATATTGATTGTACCAATGTGGTCTACTCAACATTGGTACCCTACATTAATGAATTTATTAATTGGTGTTTCAAAAATGCTTCCAAATGTACAAAATTTACTCAGATTAGTTCACAACAGAAAGTCTCATCCTCTGTGCTGAAACCATTTATTTCTAGTCGCATGCTTGGTATCAGGTCAACACTCAAAAATAAAGGCTTTTCAGAAAAAACTATCCAACTGATCTGTCAATCATGGAGAAAATCAACTGCTAAGCAGTATAACCTGGCATGGAACAAATGGCTTGTTTGATGTAATCAACGGAAAGTTAATTCCTTATACCCGTCTGATAGTAAACTTTAAAACTATTTGAGTGAATTAATATCGAGAAACAGATCTTATAGTGTTGTAAACACACATAAATCTGCTATATGTCAAACTCTCGCTTTATGTGGTTATTCATTCAATAATAATTCAGTAATTACTCGATTTATGAGAGGAATTTATATTGAAAATCCACCAAAACCAAGATACAATTGCACATGGGATGTTAATAAAGAATTGGAATTTTTTTCTACTCTCTGGCCATTATCAGATTTACCATTGAAAGATTTAACATTGAAATTAGTGGCTCTTTTTGGCTTTTTGCACTGCGCAAAGAGTTCAGGCTCTTGTTAAACTTAAGTTAAGCTTGCTCTCAGATTATGGTGATTACGTAGTATTCACCTTAGATGAGATAACAAAAACCTCTAAGCCTGGGCAAAAGCCACAAGTAATCAAAATTGACGAATTTACAAATAAGAGGTTATGTGCTATGTTTACACTGAAGAAATATATTGAAGTCACTTCAGATATCAGGAAGAGTGACAAACTTTTAATTTCGTTCAAAACACATAATGAGGTCTCTACTTCAACATTGTCTCGATGGTTAAAAGTTGTTTTGGATAAATCAGGAATAGATACTTCAATATTTACTGCTCATTCCTTCGTGGTGCATCCACATCTAAAGCTTTAGCATGTGGAGTTTCTCTGAAGGATATTTTAAAAACTGCAAATTGGACAAATGCGAATACTTTTTATAAATTTTACAATAGACATTCTAAATCTTCATATTCTAGCGTTGTGTTGTCTAAGGATTATTTTTAATTTTTGTAGCTGACAGAGAGTCTTGCTGACCAGTCATGGGGAGATCAGATGGATCCCAAGAACAGTGTTGCAGTGAAATGAACATTTTTTAATTGTCGTGGATGAACTCACTGTCTTGTATCTCGATCAGTGTGGGATGATAAAATAAGAATTATTTGGTTTTTTGTATTTTATCTTTAAAGATGTACAATGCGGAAAAGTGTGCTGGTTGGTTATATTCTAGAAAGATGTGGAAAAAATGTTCATTAGACATTACATTAAAATGATTTGTTGGTACTTTAAAGATTTCAAATTGAACCGGAGAAAGCCTGGAGGCTTTATGATAGAGAATGAACCCTCATCCAAGCATCCGTAGGATGTGCTGGATGAGGATTATTCTCTGAATAAGCCGTAAGGCTTCGAGGGTTTAATTACCCTCCCAATTGTACATGTAGGTTAACCCATCCCATATTTGAACAAATCATTTGTTTAGCTTTGAAAAAAGCACGCCTACAGGGGAGCTCGGACTTATATACTACTTGGGTGAAATCACCCGTGCATATCAATCAGTTGTTTATTTTTCAAGTTCTTTAAATATAAAGGCACGTGGCTACTTTGTTGACACAATTTCAAATTAAACCCTTGAAGCCTTACGGCTTATTCAGAGAATAATCCTCATCCAGCACATCCTACGGATGCTTGGATGAGGGTTCAATGTACTGTATTTAAACTTAAAGAAACAGTAACTTGTTACTTGATTAAGATAACAAAAACCCAAATAATGTAGCTTACAGGGAACAAAAAATGCATCTGCCAAATTTTGGCAACAAAATATTCTATTCAACAAAATTCTTAACAGTTTCTTGAAAAAATTCAATAGTTATGTCGTAGGGTTACAACTCACCTCAACCTGAACAGTCCTCTGAGCCAAACACTGTCTTATGTCCCCCAGCTGTAGTTATATAACATACTCACCTCTTCCTGAATGCTCCTCTGAGCCAAACCTGTCCTCTGTCCCCAGCTGTAGTTATATAACATACTCACCTCATCCTGAACACTCCTCTGAGCCAAAAGCTGTCCTCTGTCCCCCAGCTGTAGTTATATAACATACTCACCTCAACCTGAACGCTCTTCTCAACCAAAAGCTGTCCTCTGTCCCCCAGCTGTAGTTATATAACATACTCACCTCAACCTGAACACTCCTCTGAGCCAAAAGCTGTCTTCTGTCCCCCAGCTGTAGTTATATAACATACTCACCTCAACCTGAATGCTCCTCTGAGCCAAAAACTGTCCTCTGTCCCCCAGCTGTAGTTATATAACATACTCACCTCAACCTGAACACTCCTCTGAGCCAAAAACTGTCCTCTGTCCCCCAGCTGTAGTTATATAACATACTCACCTCAACCTGAACGCTCCTCTCAGCCAAAAGCTGTCCTCTGTCCCCCAGCTGTAGTTATATAACATACTCACCTCAACCTGAACGCTCCTCTCAGCCAAAAGCTGTCTTCTGTCCCCCAGCTGTAGTTATATAACATTAGCTGATATTCCATTCCTTCAATATTTATGATCATCTTAAAGTCACATGGATCCAAAGTAAATTTGAAGTTAACTGTTCTGTGATATGAAACATCCACACAACACTGTATGTCAGTACATGTATCTGACAGATGACATGCTGATTCTGGTGGTAGAAGTGGGAGAGACACACCTGCACTGCAATCTAAAATGCAAAGTTTAAATATTAGTAAATGCAGTGGTGAAGGATTACCTCCCTTCACCTACATGATGGGGATACAGTCATATATTAATATTTTAATAACTCTAATTATAAAAGTTTCTAATGTATATATCAGGGGTCTGGAAGTTTTCCCTGCCCATTTCGGTCATTTTTCCCCCTAAGAAATTACCAAATTCCATGGTAGTGAATATTGGTCTCGGGTCGTTTCCTACCGAAACTTGTTAGCACGTCGGGTCGATTCGCCACGATAATGTGAATAAGCGGGTTATACCATGGAATTTGAGATGGCTCCTACGATGTATACATCGTTTGAAAAAGAAAATATATGTAGCGACACATTCTCCTGCCTAAAAAGTCTTTATTGTAAAATGACGTTGTCTATGCAGCAAAATAATGGGAAACGGCGTTATTTTGATGAATATTCCGGCGAGTTTTTCATTAACCGGAAATAGGAAGTTGTCACCTAATTGCCACAAATTCGGACCAGAATTGAACTTATCCGTTATTCTGCGATCGAGGCTCTTTACCAGTTTTTATTATTAAATGAAATAATCATTTTTGTTCTCATTACTTTCAATGAATTTTTATTCAAATTGGTTTTCTCTTGATTCATGTAACGTTTAGTCACATTGGCGCTTGCGTAGTGTACAATTTTGACCGCACATGTTTTTCATTAAAGTTGCACGTGTACTGTAAAGTTGTCTTTTATTCTTAGCAATGTGATATAGAAACAATCTATTATATTCAATCTTTGTTGCTTCAAAATGTAATATGTTTACGATATGGATGAAACAGATCTGTCACCTGTTGACATTATTACGTAATTACCGGTCGGTGGTCAATATACACATGTCAGTGATAGGAAATAGCCTTAGGGTTGATTTTTAATACAAATATTTCTGCATAGCACAAATTGAAGGCATTAAATCCAACTAATGATTATTGCATGTAAAATATTACTTTTTAGATGTCCGATTTGAGCAAATTTAGTCGGACATTTTAGTGTAAATTTCGGTCATGTCCGGCAAATATGACCGTTTCCAGACCCCTGGTATATATTTTAACAGATATATCATGTCTAGGAGGGGTATTTTGCACAAATACCCCTTCCAGACATGATTTATCTGTTTAATTGCACTGAATATCATGATTTCAAAGAGCGGTGATACTAGACCACTTGCGTTCCGTTTATTGACTGTTTACTATCAGAACGTTTCCCTTTTTCAAAATCGATAACTCATGTTACGTTTACTTTGAGGTATAAGTAAAAAATTCGGAATGAATTTTTCTGGAATAATAATATGAGAGGGTTATTTTTTTAGAAAATACCATGGCACAGAGAATAATTTTTTGCCAAAACCCCTTTGGGATGATGAATTGAGGCAAATCAGGAAATGTGCGAAAACGCACTGTCAATTGACCAATCAAAAGCCAGCAATCCCGTAGCTGGAGATTCCGCATTTTAGCACGGAAAATTTGAGCGCGGAGTATTCGGACTCCGCGCTAAAAAAAAAAATATTTTCATCAAAAAACCCTGAAAAAAACACACTTTTCCGAGCTATGTTGGAAATTTGGTTGGAAAATGTACACATTTCCGACAGATTTTCCGACATTAGCGCGGAATTTGTTACCAATTTCCAAGCTAAGCTCGGAAAATAGCTTGGAAAAGTCCGAATACTCCGCGCTTAGTCGGAAAATAGCTTGGAATTTGTCCGAATACTCCGCACTAGGTCGGAAAATTGCTTAGAATTTTCCGAAAACTCCGTGCTATGTCGGAAAATAGCTCGGAAATTGGCTTGGAAAATTCTGAATATTCCGTGCTATGTCGGAAAATAGCTCGGAAATTAGCTTGGAAAATTCCGAATACTCCGCACTATGTTGGAAATAAGCTCGGAATTTCAAGCAACCGCGGAATTTTTTTCCATGCATGTGTCGGAAATTTAGCTTGGAAAGTTATTGTGGAATTTTTCTCCGAGGGGCTTGGAATTTTTTTCCGTGGGGTCTTATATTTTGGTTCCTGGGATGTCAAAATTTTGTCTCTTGCTTAGTCTGATTTTATGCCAGCAAAATCATAGTTGATCTCATCAATGCTCATAGCTAGATCATTTTTAGTGGAGGATTGCATGTAAAATCTGTACAAGTGCCACTGAGTTTTCTGAAAAGTAAAACAATTGTTAATAAGATTCTATCATTTATTTCTTATTTAAAAAGGATAAGCACTAACTGCATTCTAGCAAAATAAATATTCAAAATTCAATAGAAAATTAATAAATTAATATTATTTGTTTTCCCCATCATTCTGACAGCAAGGGATACTTGTCAAGTTCTTTGTTGCTTCTGCTTTACATAGAAGCCTGATATCAAATTCACATGTCCATTTTCCATTTTTGCTTATTAATGTTATCATGGAAGAAAATAAAATTAAACAATAACATACTTCCAGACTAAAAGATGAATCAGTCAAAATTATTAAGGTCAATAAATAGATGATTTTCTAATGCTTAAAATGTTCATACACATTTTATTTTATTTTTATTTTATTCATTTTATTTACAGAAAAATTAACAAATATTGCTATTACATGTATATTAATTAGAACTTTAAAATTTCTATAAGTAGAAATCAGTTTGTTTAAAACATCTGCAAACACAACAAATCTACTGTTTTTACACATTCAATTTTACTGTGTTCATAAAAAAGAAACACTAACTATTAAACAATTTGATCATTTTCAGTTAGCTTGTATGTTGTCATAGGTAAATTGCCTAAAGAAATAAATAAATGCACTTGTTTTGATTACACACTTTAAGTAATTATTAATTAAATGTATGGGCATACAAACATAAATAGATAATGTGCACAATTTTTATACTAAATTAAATGTTTAACAATTACCTTAAATGTCTTTTAGTTTTATTATTGTTATGATATATATGTTTGAAACCAGTGTGAAAATGAAAGATAATTTTTTTCAAAATGGCCGACTTTATATAAACAATATTGAAAAATTTATTGACAATATTTCCTTTGTGAAGTACTGAGACATATTATTGGATCAAAATTTGTAGTAATGTTCTAAAAATTTATTATTTTTATAAATTAATTTCAGGAAATTTAATAGAAAACACATACCTTATCTTAGGTTTTAAAAATGTAAACAAACTCCATTGAGTTGTCCTTCTCAACATCCATTTGAAAAATGTGCCAAATTTTTTGATTGGCTAATGATTCTCCATTTTCATTGGTCAATATTTGAAAACTGATTAATTAAAAAACAAATTTGAGTTGTATTAAAAAAAATTAAGCATTTCAGAAAAAAATCATTTTAAATTCTTTTGAGTAATAAAACATTTATTTTAGAAATAAAACAAGCCACTGCTTTTAAAACATTTTACTTCTATATTATATAGATTTTACTTAAAGAGTACTTCACTAATAGAACATGAAAAATTAATATTTTTAAAAATTAAATGTTAATTTTATGATTGATTACAAATTTAATTTAGTGTTTTTGTATTGATAGCAAATAATTATTTCAATTTATGCACTTGTAAAACTCTGAATATTTTTAGTTTTTCAGTGCTTATACATGCAAACTAGTTTAATTAATAAATTGAATGCTTATATTTTAACATGTAACTGTCAAAGTTTTAAATAAACAATACTTGCTGTTTGGTGACCAATGTATATATATTTTCAGCATAATAATTTTATTTTTTAACCATCATGATATTCTAGTGAAATTCTAACATATTTAATGCAATTGTAAATCCCCATATCATTGGGCAAAAATATTAAAGATATTAAAATATTTAAAAAATGACAGAGTCCCAATTTCCTAGCTAATTCTTTGCTGAAAACTATTAAAGTCCAACATTCAGCACATTTTCCAAGCTAAAAAATGACAAAGTCCACATTTCCGAGCTACTTCCGTGCTGAAAAATATTAAAGTCCAACTTTCCGCGCATTTTCCAAGCTAAAAAATGACAAAGTCCAAAATTCAGAGTTAATTCTGTGATGAAAAACATTAAAGTCCAACTTTCCGCGCATTTTCCAAGCTAAAAAAATGACAAAGTCCGAAATTCCGAGCTAATTCCGTGCTAAAAAATATTAAAGTCCAATTTTCCGCGCATTTTCCAAGGTAAAAAAATGACAAAGTCCAAAATTCCGAGCTAATTCCGTGCTAAAAAATATTAAAGTCCAATTTTCCGCGCATTTTCCAAGCTAAAAAAATGACAAAGTCCAAATTTCCGAGCTAATTCCGCGCTTTAAAATATCAAAGTCCAAATTTCCAAGCCTTTTCCGCGCAAAAATGCGGAATTCCAAGCAAAACAGTGCGGAATTCCGAGCACAGGTCGGAATCTCCAGCTACGGGTTTATTTTATATGAGGTGTAATTAATAAATACCTTTAATTACAGGAAACTGGTGTTAAACATAATTTAGAATAAAGTCACAATAAACAAAGTAAATTTAATGGGGACCTACTTGAATTCCATCCATTTATCTCTGGTTGATATGGGGATGAACTTCTGTTACATTTCTCACTCAAATACCATCCAAGGTCAAGGTCTCTGTACAGTTTAGCCAGGTCAAGTTCATTCATTCTGGTTGTGTCTATGCTATTCTTGATAGTCCAAGATTTCAAAGAAAAGTCTAAATGAAAAATCAAAAAGATTAGACTTCAAAGCTTTAAAATTGATTCTCAGTGCTTGATCTAAAACTTAATGGAGACAGAGTATAGAAGTGACCATAGAAGTATGCAGATTGACCTAATTTATTGATATAGGTTACACTGTGATTAAGGATGATTGACAGTTTGTTATTTCTTTAGCTTTCAAATGTTATGAACAAATCTACAAAATTAAAAATCAACAACAGGGTGTTTAATACACAGTTTACACAAGAAAATGCTTTTTTCTTAGGATAGGTGATAAAAATACTGCATTGGTCTCAGTTTTTTTTTTGACATTACTATAATTTGATTTTTGAGCTAGGATTTACCCCAAAGATTATGACAGTTTGACCCATACTCCAATGTGGAGACTTGTCAGCATTGTACAAGACAATTGTGTAGGTCAATACAACAAAATATATATTAGATGTAACCTCAGAATAAACCTGGGCCAAGATTAAATAGGTGAATATCTGAAATAGATAACATGCCAAATAATACTGGTGAATAACCCACATATGACCAACAAGAATAAATATATAATGCATACTTGGAATATTGAATCCAGTCTTTTTATTTCTGGGCATTTTGGGTAATCGGGTATTGTCAAACACTTTAGATGTCCAGTCACAAGCCTTGTATCTTTCCCAACACAGTGAAATTGCCATGGTTACAAGGTATTCATTTTGGCTTTCAAGGTCATAGATGTTGTACCTGAAAAAGGTATATATTTAGAAAAGTATGCATTTTTAATGCAAAATGAATGTATTCTACAATCAAATCCACAGTTTTTTACCTGTCCAAAAATTATACACAGCTTTAAGAAATGACAAAATGCTCTACTGTCTGCTTTTAAGACATATTCAACTGAACTTTATAAGACTGAATACTGTTGATAATAAGTGGAATTATGCAGAAGATCTTGCAATGACAATTCACAAATAATGTAAGTGCAGGTATTTTAAAATTAAATTTACTTTTCAGGTTGTTGAACAAAAAATGGATGATATGCATTATTCTCTATCGTAAACCTTCGGCATTCTCGGGTTGAATCGGAATTTATCGACACTTGTCGGTCCAGAGTTCCTAATTTAAATAACAAAAGAAACGATCACCTGATACATATGTCCATATAAAAGGACTGCGCAACTAAAACCATTTGTCTTATCGATATAAGGCCAGAGTTAGAAATGCTTATCACTTATAAGCATCAATAAAATTGCCATTAGCAATACTTAAATTTATTACCTGTAATTTACAGGACATATATTTTCCGTATATTTTACGGCAGTTTGCGACTACCGCAATTCGGTAGCAACATCCGCCATTTTGTAGTGGGATAATGGCTGCCTCTGCTCCTGCCTCCGGCAGCAGCGATTCTGACTGTGATTCAAACTGTGGAAACACAACAGATATTCTGGATTTATTTGATGACGATAAAGCAGAATCGTTTTCAGGGTTTGAACCCGAAGAGTGTGTTGACGAAAATAATAATAAAAGTAAAAAAGTAAAATCGAAGGTCGTTCAGCACGTGGTGCATTCTCAACCTGTCGTAGGTAAAGGCCCTGGTAGCAATAGAAAGGGTAAAGCCAAAGCAACTAGTAAAAGGAAAGTAATTGATATAAATGAACCTAGTACAAGTTCTGGTATAACTCGTCCGAAAAAACAAAAATTGAATTCGCAATATGACCCCGAGCTTTTACAAGAGCTGTTAGAAGTATTTACCAATGTGTCAAAGTCAATGACTGTGAATAAAAGTAATACACTCATAGAACAGAGTGATAGTAATATTGATATTCCAGATACACCCGAGTCTGAATTTGTTAATTTTGATGATGGTCTCAATATTTTTGATAACACAGAAGAAATAGTGAATGATGATAATGATGATGTAGTAGGTTTTACTGACAATGACTTTCCTCAGATTTTTACGGATGAAATTCAATTTTCTGAAGATGTAAAAGAGAATTTAGCTCAGTATATTACTAAGTGTTGTACAAAACAGGCCGATATTAAAGAGTATTTGAATAAGAATGATATTAAAATACCTGGAAATTGTAAATCTTTATTACCACGTAGACTGTCTCCAGAAATTTTTAGTGATTTACCCCCGCAAACTAAAGCAGGGGATGCTGCTGTGCAAGATGTTCAAAAGTTAATGGGTTTAGGTATTGTGCCATTACTAAATCTAGTCCAGATGTTTTCTGAAAAGAACCTTAATAGAGAGAAAGCAAAAGACGAATTGTTAAAAAGTATAACACTTATTTGCAATGCTCATTTTGAACTTTCCATTAGGCGTAGATATTTGTTAAAAAGATTTATTAAAAGGCGATTTAGACAGTTGTGTGTTCCAAGTAACCCTGTTGGTGAAACTTTATTTGGGTCAGAACTTTCTCAGAAACTTAAAGACATCGGTGAAAGTAGTAAACTAATGATGGAAAACCGGTCAATACCAGAAGGTTCTTTCTACAGAGGTCCAAAAAACTCCAACAGAGGCCTTTCCCGATTCAGGCCGGGAGATCGCAGAGGAAATCGGGGCAGGAGCAGAGGCAGATTCCCTGCAAGAGGCAGGGGGATGTACCAGCATTACTCAACATATTGAAGGTGAGTAATCATGCGGTACAGGCTGGTAATTTAAAAAATCATGTATCAAAATGGAAGATAATTACATCTGATCCATGGGTAATAGAAACTATTATGGGTTGTAAATTTGAATTTCAATCAAAACCTATACAAAAAATTGTGCCAAAACCTATAGAATTTTCACAAGAAAAAGCATTGATTGTTGAGGAGGAGATTCAAACGTTATTGAAGAAAGGAGCAATTTCACGTTCCTTTCCTGAAAATGATCAGTTTATCTCGAACATCTTTTTAGTGAAAAAGAAAAATGGTAAATTTAGACCAGTATTAAATTTAACAAAATTGAATGAATTCATTCAATATCACCATTTTAAACAGGAACATTTTTCGTTAGTAATAACTGCAATAGAAAGAAATGCATATTTTGTTTCTGTCGACTTAACAGATGCGTATTTTTCCATTTCGATACATAAAGAACATAGAAAATACTTGAAATTCTTTTGGAAAGACACCTTGTATGAGTTTAATTGTTTATGTTTTGGTGTTTCATCTGCACCAAGGATATTTACTAAGATTATGAAACCTGTGTTTTCTTACTTTAGAAAATTGGGGATAAGTTCTTTCTTTTATATTGATGATTCATTAGCCACTAGCATAGATAGAGAAATCTGTTCTAATCAGTTCAAATTTATGACTGAGACTTTAAGATCTTTAGGATTTTTTATCAATGAAGAAAAGTCGAGTCCAATACCATCACAAAAAATAACTTTTTTGGGATATATAATTGATAGTCAAGAATTCAAGGTGTATTTACCAGAAGAAAAAGTTCAAAAAATTTTAGAGGCATGCTCAGAAATAATCAGTAAACACCAAGTGGTAAAAATAAGAGCAATAGCTCAGCTATTAGGTCTATTTTCATCTTCAACACATGCAGTAGAGTTGGCTCCATTATTTAGTAGATTTTTGAACAGGGATAAGGTTAAAGCCCCAGAATCACATCAAAACTATGACAAAACTATAAGAATCTCAAGAGAGGCTCGACAGGAAATTATTTGGTGGCAAGAAAATTTATGTAAAGTAAATGGAAGAAATATTAGACCAGACAAAATTGGGGCTTATTTAGAGACTGATGCTTCTATGGAAGGTTGGGGTGGAAGATTTGGAGAGTTTAAAACAAGTGGTAGATGGTCATTGTCCGAGTCATCCTTACATATAAATATATTAGAAATTAAGGCCATCAAATATACATTAGTCAGTCTTTGTAAGAATGTTTCAAATTTTCATCTATGTGTAAAATCTGATAGTGCTACTGCTGTTTCGTATATAAATAGAAAAGGGGGTTCAGTAATGTCCCTTTTTATAGAATGCAAAGAAATCTGGCTTTGGTGTTGTGCAAGGAAAATTCATATTTCGGCAGTTCATGTTAAAGGTAAACAAAACTTAGTAGCTGACTATTTGTCACGAGTATTCAGTGACTCTACTGAATGGAAGTTGAATGAAGATGTATTTTCTTTGATTTGTGCACAAACTTTTAAGCCAGACATAGATTTATTTGCCTCCAGATTGAATAGACAAATGAAAAAATTTGTATCTTGGTTGCCAGATCCAGAAGCTTTTGCTGTTGATGCTTTCACGATATCATGGTCTAATTTTAAACCATATATTTTTCCTCCTTTCAGTCTATTGTCAAGAGTCATAAAGAAAATACAGGAGGACAGGGTAAGGTTAGCAATATTAATAGTTCCCTACTGGACAACACAAATATGGTTTCCACAACTGTTGGAAATACTTATCGAAAAACCAATGTTAATTCGAAAACAAAAATTTCTGTTAAGACTCGTTCACAACAACGAGATTCACAAATTGAATCTGAGAAACAGATTTCTAGTCGCCTGTACTGTCTCGGGCATTCCTTCAAAAATAGAGGCATTTCAGGCAAAGTTGCAAATATTTTGCTCAGGTCGTGGCGAAAAAGTACATCCAAGCAATATGACTTGGCTTGGCGTAAATGGTTCATTTGGTGTGATAAAAGGACGATTGATCCCATGGGCGTATCTGAAATACAGATCTTAGAATATTTATCAGATCTGTATAAAAACGGTTATTCATACAGTGTCATTAACACTCACAAATCGGCAATAGTTCAAACTTTAGTAACATGTGGCAAGAAATTTTTACTAAAACATCCTTTAATAGTTAGATTTATGAAAGGTATTTTTAATTTGCACCCTCCATTACCAAAATACATTTGTACTTGGGATGTAAGTAAAGTTTTAAAGTATTTAGAATCATTGTTTCCATTTGAAAGTCTGTCTCTGAAACAGTTAACTCTTAAGTTAAGTGCTTTATTGGCACTTTGTTCAGCACAGAGATCACAAACTTTAGTATCCTTAGATATTAATCTCATGCAAGATGAAGAAAATAAGATTACATTTAATATACAGAATTTAACTAAAACTTCACGGCCAGGTTCAGTAACACATACTGTTGTTTTGCCAACTTTTCAAAACAAAAAATTGTGTGTAGTTTATTGCATTAGACATTATTTAAAACAAACAGCTGAATGTAGAAAGAGTAATAAATTATTAATATCATTCAGAACTTTTAAAAATATTTCATCTAGTACTTTAGCAAGATGGCTAAAGATTGTATTTAAAAAAGTGCTGACATTGACACACTTAAATTTCAATCACACTCATTTCGTGGCGCAGCAACTTCAAAAGCATATGATGAGGGAGTTTCTGTGCAAACAATATTAAAAACAGCTAATTGGGCTAATGCCCAGACGTTTCATAAATTTTATTATCGTAAAACTAGTGCTAGTGTTGAGTCTTATACGGGTTTAAATAATAGAGAATGTTTTTCTACCGCAGTGTTATCGGTATAATTAGAAGAGAATTGGACACAGCAGATATGGTGGACATATAACAGTGTGAGAAAATATTATGGACATTAATATGCAAATTTATTTTGTATTAATAAAGATTATGATATTATGTGTTTTAATTTATTGATAATTAGTGTTATAGTCAGGATAAATTAAAATTTCTGACAATACCATTATAGTGATATGTCAAGACACTATTGAGTTATACTAGATCTTGGGCAATTACTCAGCTATTTTATGTAATCAAAAACAGAACAATTTGCAGAATTATGGAATATATGTAATTATTCATGATCATGACAGATCAGTAATGGGGTGTTGCTGAGTCTTCTTGTTATTCCTATTTCTTTAGAAGTTGTTGTCAATATAGACTTTAAACAATTCCGATTCAACCCGAGAATGCCGAAGGTTTACGATAGAGAATGTAATATCATCCAAGCATCCATTGGATGTGATGGATGATAGGCATTCTCTGAGTAAGCCGTAGGCTTGAGGGTTGAATCGCCCTGCCCAAAGTTTGGCCCCCCCTAGTTAGTTTGTATATTGACAACAATCATTTAGATGCTGTAAAATGACAAATGGTTTTAGTTGCGCAGTCCTTTTATATGGACATATGTATCAGGTGATCGTTTCTTTTGTTATTTAAATTAGGAACTCTGGACCGACAAGTGTCGATAAATTCCGATTCAACCCTCAAGCCTACGGCTTACTCAGAGAATGCCTATCATCCATCACATCCAATGGATGCTTGGATGATATTACATTATGAGAAACATTTAATCATTCTGAAAACTTTAGACTAGCATCAGAAATCAAGCATATAACTGAAACTGATGCCAGAGGCGAATTCAGATCCAGATTCACTGAGTGTCTTTGATAACAGTCTAAAACTACCAATAGAAAACTTACTTTATTCTTATGACATTATTCAACTTGAATTCATGATCTTTACCTGAAACAAAAATAAGTTAAACAAAAACTTATGATACTAGAGGCTCACCAGAGCCTATAGTCGCTACCCTGGAACACAAATGCACTTTAAGCTATCTTTATATTTGTGCAATTTATAGTTTCAGTCTAGCTGTTATACTTTTAAGTAACTGGGGAAAAACCAAAAAATCGAAGAGTGTGTCCATGGGACACAGATGCCCCCGCTAAATGAAGTCCCAAACAGGAAGTAGTTGTCCGACAGGTCTGAAAGTCGCTTAGGACATACAAATTGTGATACTGAACCACCCTGCCAAATTTCAAATTGTTCTCATGTACGGTTTCTGAGAAAAGCTTGACGGAAATTCGTACAGATGGACGGACATATGTACCTACAAATGAAGCCTCAAACAGGAAGTAGTTGTCAGACAGGTGTGAAAGTGACTTAGGACGTACAACTTGTGATACTGAACAAACCTGCCAAATTTCAAATTGTTCTCATGTACGGTCTCTGAGAAAAGCTTGACGGAAATTCATACGGACGGACGTACATACAGACATTAGTAAAACTAAATGCCCCCTGACATGTCGTCGCAGGGCATAAAATTGTCGATTTAGGGCAATAACTCCTATAAGGTGCCATCAGACAATTTATGAAAAATTAAATAATTTGTAAGTCTTGTCCTTCAGGTTAATTTAGTAATTTATAGTTTTTATTTAGCTGTAACTTTAATTAACACAAAACATTATTATTTTGTCTGAATTTGCCATTGAAGTGCATTTGTTAGGCAATTAAATTATTTGTAGGCCTTGTCTTTCTGATCATTTTTGCTATCCAGCTATAATAGTTTTCAAGTTATATAGTAAAAAATCAATATGCACAGGGGTGCAAAAGCCGAGTTGCCATATTTTATTAAACAAAACTTTCCTTGTCTTCATTTTAAGATTTAACAAAATTGGTTATTACAAATTCAACCGTTCATAAGCAGTAATCCCTTCCAATCGTTTCATTAAAATCGGTTGAGAACTTTTTGAATTATGGTCCGTCGGAAACCACTAATTCAAGAAATTGTCTGATGTTTTTCTGTCACTGTGACCTTGACCTTGAACGGATTTACCCCAAAATCAATAGGGTTCCTCCTCTTATAGTATGTTACAATATCCTAAAGTTTCAATAAAATTGGTTGAGAACTTTTTGAGTTATGGTCCGGAAACCACTAATTCAAGAAATTTTCTAACGTTTTTCTGTCGCTGTGACCTTGACCTTAAACGGATTTACCCCAAAATCAATAGGATTCCTCCTCTTATAATATTTAACAATATCCTAAAGTTTCATTAAAATCGGATCACAACTTTCTGAGTTATGGTCCAGAAACCAATTGTTGACGCCCGCCCACCCAGCCACCCGCCATCATCATAACAATAGCCGAGTTGCAACAAAGTTGCAACTCGGCTAAATATGCAAATTTTGTTAGAAATCGTAATTAAATTATAATATTTATAACTTCTATTATATAGGAAGTCATTACACAATAAGAACTTTTGTAGAGCTTAATATGCTGATTAATTTTTGGTAGTGGTTCTCTCTATATCTATTATAATTTTTGAGATATTGTTTTGAAACCTGTGTTGACGCATATGTTTTATTAAACAGCTGCCATCTTTGTCCGTTGATGAACACCCTGGAGTAAAAATTTAAAACTAGGTACCCTAAAAATGATTGCCAAGTTTGAAAGAAATTGGCCAAGAAGTTTCAGAGAAGATTTTTTGTAAAAGTTTATGATGGATGACAGATACCAAGTGATGACTAAAGCTCAAATATACATTTGGTCCAGGTAAGCTAACGAAAACAAAGCTCCACTTTAGTCAATCTTGTACACACATTAACTGGATCATTAAATATAACCTTTCCATGGGAGCTTTTACACATAAAAACAAATATTGTGAGTGAATTTTCTGGGACCAGAGTTAAATGTTTCCGGAACGAGGCAACATGTTGTTCTGGTATAAATGACTATACTATTACTTACTCCGGCAAATTCCACAAACTTTTTACAAATTATTGCAGGATTATTGACAGACAGTTTTATTTTGTAATAATACATCCAATGAAACAAATACATACCAAATTCAAAATCCAGTAGTGATATTGGGAACTGGAACTTCTCTATTCCAATGTGGAGAATCTGTGTGTCCTGGTTCAAGTCTAGCACGGTCTGGAAGGTTTTACCAATAAATGGCACATCTATACAACACTCAACAGACGTACAGGAGCTGAGCAAATGGCAATTGAGTGGATAGGTAGTTAGGTCAGGCAGGGATACATTGAGTGGACAATCTGAAATACAAGTAACAAGAAAATGGTACAGGAACCAATTTATTGATCTAAAATTATTGTAACAAAATTACAGCTACTATACCGTACATACTCGCACATATTAGTCGGGAAATTGGGAGTTAAAATTTGGTTTTAGAGAAGGTTTCCGACTTATAAGCGAGTCATACAACAAGAGGAAAGAATTCCGGTCGAAGTTTGAAGGCCGTACATAGATCGCCAACCATAAAGACGAAAACAGACAGATACGTGATTAGTTATGCTAAATAAAGTATATTTAAGACATTAATAAAGATATGTGTATTGTTTATTTCATCCAGTTTCCATATTTCCATTCGTATTTACCACTGTTTACACAAGCATCGATTTATTCGTATGTATTGCATAATACATCCGGTGATGTCATGATACAACTAAAAACTGAAAATCGAGATAAACTAACTAATACATATATGCTACAGAATTCGTTTTTTTCATCAATTATTATTTTAATTTACAAACCCTATACCTTTATATTTTGTATTTTAGCTTTGGTTTATTTTAAAAAACTCCGCTTTAACTATTAAATAATTACGAAAATGAATATTTGTATATTTACTTGTGTTTGTCTTTTTTATGGTTTTTAGTCATAGCAAATTCAGGGAGATAATTACGCAATTACGTTTACATTTTCAAAACACGTGTACACTAGTGTAAACAAACCACTTACGATAAATGACTAGCGATATTTAACTCATAAAACACGAGAAACAAATAATAAACAAGAAGTCTTACTGATATAATGATTTATATTCACAAATTTGGAATGTTTATTTGATTCTGACCACATGTCAACACGTCTGTCTTCCGACCGACTTATACGAGGGTCAACAGCAAAACACCAGATTTTAAGGCCCAAAAAGACCCCCCGACTTATATGCGGACCGACTTTTAAGCGAGCATCTACGGTAACCATTTAATATCTGACAGATATTCAGTTAATATGCAGCTCTCAATAGAATCAAATAATAGTGGGTTAGGCCATCATGAAATAATAGTTTGGGTTGCCATATTTTCTAAAATTAGAACTGTGGGTATAGGTAGGCAGTATCTTCTTCCTTCAAAATTCTAAAGATACACAGTGTGTAATGAACATGCTAAAGATTTTCACAAAAACAAGAATTAAATTTCTAGTCTGGTTGAAATGTGTAACATCAAAACAACAATTATTTATTGATGACCTTATGATAAGATTAAATTTATGTAAGTAACAAAATACAGCTATATATAAAATAATCATAGTGTTTCATTTACAGGGTTAAAGCAAAACACACATAAAAATACATATAGACATGTAAAAATGTGAACAAATATAACATATAACAAATTTGAAACAAGAAAGCAATAGTGCTTGTATTTCTACTAGAGACCATTTGAAAAAAATTGACTCCAGTCTATTTTTGGATGGTGTTGACAATATTCACCAAGGATGAGTTTTACAGGGCCGATATTTTAATTCACTTACCATTTACCCAACCCTTAGTATCAGACGTTCTGTTGCACATTGGGGTTTTCAGGTAACTGGTAAGATCTAGATGCTGAAGTAACTCTGATGTGTGATAACTAGGTAGTACAGATCCATGTGTTTGACCCTTCTCTTTTGTCCATTGCTCCAAGGAGAAATCTGTAAAATATTAAAGATAGACTCTGCGTAATTGGATACACAAAATTTCTGATAAAAATATTCTATTTTCCGGAGTATCTGATTTGCCAGTCATTGTATATTCGATGACAAGGTGTCAAATATGTTGTGTTCTGGACAATACTTGATGATATACTCATAATACAATTTATAATTACCACATTTTACAAAAGTTATGTTTGATATATCATGAGTTAACATTTCTGTTAGGACAAAACCGGTAATGAAGTTTTAGGTGGTTTTATGTTCATCTGAATAAAACAGTTATATGTTTAGTTGTTTATTTTCCTTCCCAATAATGTATGGGGCAATGTGACAGTAAAACCTTTATTCAGAATATCCTTGAAATGTGCCTCAAAAATGTTTAATTTTTAAAGCAATCTCAAAATTCACTGCACAAAGCTACAATTAATTATGAATTGTAAGTTATCATTATGCATATCAATTTCTGCATTTTTGAACTTAATGTCCACAGTGAAATTTACTGCTGATTAATTTATTAATAAAGGACATTTTTTGTTTCATCCAAATTACTGGTTCCTTTTTTTATTTGTTGTTTGATTGAATCGTGTTTAATGTCACTTCTAAAGTAGAGTACACACAGAAAAACATCAAACTTTCTGAGGAAAACTATCAATCCTTGTCAATTAAGATTGGAGTTGAACACACCCTGCCTACAGTGAGACTCAAACCTGCAACCTCAGTGTTGACAGGCACACAAGATCAATAGTATATGACTAACTACCCTAACCACATGGCTATAGTTCAAATACATTTCTGGTCTTTTCCCGTTTTCAAGGTCTTGCATGAACCCTACAGCTTTTTCACAATAGTACTCCGACATTTAGGACAAATAAATCATTGCAGTTTTATATAAAGTCTACTATCTAACCTTTGACCTTGTAATCTTCTTTCCAATAACACACTTGCTTTGGCATCTTGACATTGTGTAAGATAGGTATACTTATATTACAGTCACCAACAGTCTCCAAACAGAAACTAAAAGTCAGGTTGATCATGTACATCCCTTCATCTTTGAAATCAAATAAACTGTATCTGAAATAGAGACAGAAATGAAAACTTAAGTGTACTTGGATTTGTCAGGTGCTTTTCACAAAAAGCAAAATAATTGTCTATCATGCTTGACTAATACAATGTTAAAACACAAAAATATCTAGACAGAAAACTAAGCTTGATACAGTGAATGAAGTATATCTGTCGTTTACCAAAGTTACTGCTTAAAGCCATATTTTTTCTTCAAGAATTTATTTAACATTTTTCTACATGTTGATTCTATTTGAAATTATTTCTACTATATATAAAAATATGTATGACAGATTACAACTTGTATAAGTACTTACTCAGTTCTTAGTAATCCTAAGAGATTAAAATGCTCTTGTTTCCCATACTCGTAATCTAAAAGCTTGTACTGGCGATGCATTTTCTCCACTCCAACAGACAACTGTTCGTAACATGGGTCAATATTTAGAACAAAATTGAAAGTTTTATTCAGGAGCGGAACATGACCACAACAGTTTAAGTCAGTGCATGCGTCGGAGATTTGACACACTATGTTGTCTGGCAATTTAGGCAGAGTTATCTTCCTTGAACATTCTGTATAAGTAAAGAATAAAATTAACTCTTAAAGCTGAATAAAATAAAGAATTCTAAAAATTCTGCATGTTTTTAATTTTTAATTGATTATAGCAAAACTATAACAAACTTTCTGTTTGTAACACATCATATAAGCAATTTCAAATAATAGAAAACAACTTGTAACTGAAACTAGAGTAAAAAAACCTGTCAAAAATGCTCACCATTGATACCCCCCACCCCGCTTCACAATTACTTTGAAAATTCAGCTGTTCTTAATTATGCACTTGAAACTTTACCTAGTTAAACATGAAGGCGGAGTTGCAGATAAGACATGTAACCCTCCCCCATCCCTCAAAGAATGGCATCCCCTATGTCAATGTCAAAGTCCATGTTTTTCTATGGGAAACCTCCAATAATATTCTGATCAAAATGTTTAATATCCCGTGCACAATGGAATATATGCCCGTAGCTGGAGATTCCGCATTTTAGCACGGAAAATTTGAGCGCGGAGTATTCGGACTCCGCGTAAAAAAAATAAATATTTTCGTCCAAAAACCCTGAAAAAAACACACTTTTCCGAGCTATGTTGGAAATTTGGTCGGAAAATGTACACATTTCCGACAGATTTTCCGACATTAGTGCGGAATTTGTTACAAAATTCCAAGCTAAGCTCGGAAATAGCTCGGAAAAGTCCGAATACTCCGCGCTTAGTCGGAAAATAGCTTGGAATTTGTCCGAATACTCCGCACTAGGTCGGAAAATTGCTTAGAATTTTCCGAATACTCCGTGCTATGTCGGAAAATAGCTCGGAAATTGGCTTGGAAAATTCTGAATATTCCGTGCTATGTCGGAAAATAGCTCGGAAATTAGCTTGGAAAATTCCAAATACTCCGCACTCTGTTGGAAATAAGCTCGGAATTTCAAGCAACTGTGGAATTTTTTTCCTTGCATGTGTCGGAAATTTAGCTTGGAAAGTTATGGTGGAATTTTTCTCCGAGGGGCTTGGAATTTTTTTCCGTGGGGTCTTATATTTTGGTTCCTGGGATGTCAAAATTTTGTCTATGGCTTAGTCTGATTTTATGCCAGCAAATCATAGTTGATCTCATCAATGCTCATAGCTAGATCATTTTTAGTGGAGGATTGCATGTAAAATCTGTTCAAGTGCCACTGAGTTTTCTGAAAAGTAAAACAATTGTTAATAAGATTCTATCATTATTTCTTATTTCAAAAGGATAAGCACTAACTGCATTGTAGCATAATAAATACCGGTATTTAAAATTCAATAGAACATTAATAAATTAATATTATTTGTTTTCCCCATCATTCTGACAGCAAGGGATACTTGTCAAGTTCTTTGTTGCTTATGCTTTACATAGAAGCCTGATATCATATTCACATGTCCATTTCCCATTTTTGCTTATTAATGTTATCCTGGAAGAAAATAAAATTAAACAATAACATACTTCCAGAGTAAAAGATGAATCAGTCAAAATTATTAAGGTCAATAAATAGATGATTTTCTTATGCTTAAAATGTTCACACACATTTTATTTTATTTTTATTTAATTTATTCATTTTATTTACAGAAAAATTAACAAATATTGCTATTACATGTATATTAATTAGAACTTTAAAATTTCTATAAGTAGAAATCAGTTTGTTTAAAACATCTGCAAACAAAACAAATCTACTGTTTTTTACACATGCAATTTTACTGTGTTCATAATAAAAGAAACACTAACTATTAAACAATTTGATCATTTTCAGTTAGCTTGTATGTTGTCATAGGTAAATTGCCTAAAGAAATAAATACATGCACTTGTTTTGATTACACACTTTATGTAATTATTAATGAACTTTATGGGCATACAAACATAAATAGACAATGTGCACCATTTTTATACTAAATAAAATGTTTAACAATTACCTTAAATATCTATTAGCTTTAATTTTGTTTGATAAATATTTTTGAAACCAGTGGGAAAATGAAAGATATTTTTTTTTCAAAATGGCCGACTTCATATAATCAATATTGAAAAATTTACTGACAATATTTCCTTTGTGAACTACTGAGACATATTATTGGATCAAAATTTGTAGCAGTGTTCTATAAATTTATTATTTTTATAAATTAATTTCAGGAAATTTAATATAAAACACATACCTTATCTTAGGTTTTAAAAATGTAAACAAACTCCATTAAGGTTTCCTCCTCAACATCCATTTGAAAAATGTGCCAAATTTTTTGATTGGCTAATGATTCTCCATTTTCATTGGTCAATATTTGAAAACTGATTAATCAAAAACCAAATTTGAGTTGTATTTAAAAAAATAAGCATTTCAGAAAAAAAATCATTTTAAATTCTTTTGAGTAATAAAACATTTATTTTAGAAATAAAACAAGCCACTGCTTTAAAATCATTTTACAGTTACTTCTATATTATATAGATTTTACTTAAAGAATACTCCACTAATAGAACATGAAAAATTAAAAAAAATATTTATAAAAATTAAATGTTAATTTTATGATTGATTACAAATTTAATTTAGTGTTTTTGTATTGATAGCAAATAATTATTGCAATTTATGCACTTGTAAAACTCTGAATATCTTTAGTTTTTCAGAGCTTATACATGTAAACTAGTTTAATTAATAAATTCAGAGACATATAATTACATATGTAATTATATGTCTCTGATAAATTGAATGCTAATATTTTAACATGTAACTGTCAAAGTTTTTAATAAACAATAATTGCTGTTTGGTGACCAATGTATATATATTTTCAGCATAATTTTATTTTTTAACCAAAAAGATATTCTAGTGAAATTCTAACATATTTAATGCAATTCTAAATCCCCATATCATTGAGCAAAAATATTAAAGTCCAACTTTTCCAAGCTAAAAAAATGACAGAGTCCAAATTTCCTAGCTAATTCCGTGCTGAAAAATATTAAAGTCCAACATTCAGCACATTTTCCAAGCTAAAAAATGACAAAGTCCACATTTCCGAGCTACTTCCGTGCTGAAAAATATTAAAGTCCAACTTTCCGCGCATTTTCCAAGCTAAAAAATGACAAAGTCCAAAATTCCAAGCTAATTCCGTGCTGAAAAATATTAAAGTCCAACTTTCCGCGCATTTTCCAAGCTAAAAAAATGACAAAGTCCAAAATTCCAAGCTAATTCCGTGCTGAAAAATATTAAAGTCCAACTTTCCGCGCATTTTCCAAGCTAAAAAAATGACAAAGTCCAAAATTCCGAGCTAATTCCGTGCTAAAATATATTAAAGTCCAATTTTCCGCGCATTTTCCAAGCTAAAAAAATGACAAAGTCCAAATTTCCGAGCTAATTCCGTGCAAAAATGCGGAATTCCGAGCAAAACAGTGCGGAATTCCGAGCACAGGTCGGAATCTCCAGCTACGGGTGACCAAGATTCAAGTTTCAACAAATTCCATTCAGTGGTGTAGGAGGAGTTGCAAATAAAAGATGGGTATCCCTTTATGTCCATGCCAAAGTCCATGTTTTTCTATGGGAAACCCCAAATATCATTCCGATCAAAATGTTTAATATCTCCTGCACAATGGCACTATGTGACAAGGAATCTGTGTACGTTTCAACAAATTCCATTCAGTGGTGTAGGAGGAGTTGCAGATAAGCGATGAGGACCCCCTTAGGTCAATGACAAAGTCCATGTTTTTCTATGGGAAACCCCAAATATCATTCTGATCAAAATGTTTAATATCTCCTGCACAATGGCACTATGTGACAAGGATTCTGTGTAAGTTTCATTAAATTCCATTCAGTGGTGTAGGAGGAGTTCCAAATAAGAGAAAGTGTAACGGACGGACGCCATGATCACTATATACCACCCGCTTTTCAAGAGGGGGGTATAAATATCATTTTCACCATTTGAGGTAAAAAACCTACAATTCATTTATTTCTTGAATTCAAAAGAAATTATCCATATATGTATACGACATTCAAATCAATGTAGAAATAAACATCAGTCCCCAACTTATTAAACAAGTCTTAGACTTGTGTTTTGAATTTTTGTAGTACAAACCAGCAAAAATGTGAACTTAAAAGTTAAGTTTAAGACTTGAGTTTATTTATTTGAATCCAGGCCTATAAACTTTTTAGATCCAGTCATTAGAAGGAACTCACCATTTTTCCATCCATTAACATGTGGTGTATACAGGGAACCAGACTGCTTACACTGCTCATCCTTTAGGTAGGCAGCAACATTCAGGTCAGACAAAAGTTTGGATGTTACATACGGTGCCAGAGTTACAGCTGGAGTAAGACCTTCATCCATCATCCATTGATTATATGAGAAATCTATGAAAAATACAACAGAGTTGCCTAATGTAAACAATTGTAACAACACTAATATATACAAATTATACATAGGGAATGCAATATTTTTCTCTACCAAAGAGCTTCATCAGGCATTGCCTTCAAGGAATAACTAGACAAAGTTGATCTAGCGCTCACTGATACCCCCGCTTTTGTGAAAATTTCTAACGTTTTTCGTGGACTGTGACCTTGAAATTTGATGGATTTCCCCCAAAATCGATAGGCTTCTTACCAACCTGATATATAACAATATCCCAATGTTTCATTCAAATCACATGCACAATTTTTGAGTTATAGTCCGGAAACAACTTTTTTGTAAAAATTTCTAATGTTTTTCGTGGACTGTGACGTTGAAAGTTGACGGATTTCCCCCAAAATCAAAAGGCTTTTTACAAACCTCATATATAACAATATCCCAAAGTTTCATTCAAATCGGATGCAAACTTTTTGAGTTATTGTCCGGAAACAACTTTTTTGTAAAAATTTCTAACGTTTTTCGTGGACTGTGACCTTGAAATTTGATGGATTTCCCCCAAAATCGATAGGCTTCTTACCAACCTGATATATAACAATATCCCAATGTTTCATTCAAATCACATGCACAATTTTTGAGTTATAGTCCGGAAACAACTTTTTTGTAAAAATTTCTAATGTTTTTCGTGGACTGTGACCTTGAAAGTTGACGGATTTCCCCCAAAATCAAAAGGCTTTTTACAAACCTCATATATAACAATATCCCAAAGTTTCATTAAAATCGGATGCAAACTTTTTGAGTTATTGTCTGGAAACAACTTTTTTGTTAAAATTTCTAACGTTTTTCGTGGACTGTGACCTTGAAATTTGACGGATTTCCTCCAAAATCGATAGGCTTCTTACCAACCTGATATATGACAATATCCCAAAGTTTCATTCAAATCGGATGTAAAAGTTTTGAGTTATTGTCGGGAAACAATTTTTTTGTTAAAATTTCTAACGTTTTTCGTGGACTGTGACCTTGAATTTTGACGTATTTCCCCCAAAATCGATAGGCTTCTTACCAACCTGATATATAACAATATCACAAAGTTTCATTCAAATCGGATGTAAACTTTTTGAATTATCATCCGGAAACCAAATGTGGACGGACGCACGGACGGACGGAAGAACGGACGGACATGAGAACCACTATATACCCCCCTGACCCCGTCGAGCGGGGGTATAATAAAATACAATATATCATCTAAATCTAATGCTGGCTTATTTGAAAATATTTCACATTTTCAGTTCTACATATAAGAACAGTATAAATGAAAAAAAATTGATGAAGATATATTGATTCTTTTTTGTTTTGTTTGGTTTTTGTGAATTCACTTGGAACCAGATTTCTTGATCTATTCTTCTAGCAATCATGTTGTTAGCCTGTGTATAAAATATTTTTACATAAAATGGTTTGTAGACATTTAGAAAACTGAAACTTAAGCATGACTATTTAGCAGAATATTTTCAACCATCAGATTTGGGAAAAAAATTTTTTGACTGAACTGTGACATCCCACCAATTTTTCAGCCATCCAGGGTTATTTCAGAAAAAGCTTCAGTGCAAGTTGAGAACCAATGACATATTTAAATCAGAACTTGAACATGTTAGCGTTATTTTGAGACACCCACCTTTCACATAGAACCCAGAATTCCAGTTACATTCAGGTTTAGGAAGTCTATATTTTCTGAAGACTTGGGCAGACACATAACACGGTCCTTCTACCTCTAGACATACACTCAGGGTAAGATCAACTAAGTACTGTCCTTCTATCACCAAATCTGAGATTGTAAATCTGGAAAGTAAAACATTACTAAGCTTAAATTTAGATAATAATACAATAATGATGCATAAAGCTGACAGCTGACTGAGAGTAGCACATTTCCATTTCCTGTTATTCAGGAAGATAAACCTGCTTTTAATAGGTGAATTCATATAACTAAATAACTAACTAACTAGTTTATTCAGTCTAAAATCCATTACAGAGGATCATCACTGAAAAGGAAACAACTTTCTACAATATACAAAATATCATGCAATAACAAAAGACACGCATTCATATAATTATTATGACCTAGCCACTCCCTCTGACAATTTCGAGACTTCATACAATCTTCCAAGAATGAAAAGAATCTGATTAGACTGTCAGTGTCAGAAGCATTCATTAAATATTTGAATTTTTCAGGGATATCCAAGTTTCGGAATTCGAATACAATTTCAGATATATCTTTGAAAAATAAGTTTCGTGAATTTTCTAACAAGTCGCACTCTCAGATGAAATGGAATTCATCTTCTATTTAATTAGCATTTCATGATTTACAGAGACGTTCATTTGACGAAGTTTTATTGTATTGCCCCCTTTCAATTTCAAGATTATGATTTGAAATTCGTAATTTAGATTAAAGTTTAATATGTTGCTTTGGCACATTCAGTTGTTTCAGGTTTATATTCTTTTTTCAGTGTGTTATATGTGTGAAGTTTATTATGATCATCAGAAGAGAGGATGGAAAAGAAGTATTTGTTATATCTTTCTTCAAATTTCTTTCTAAACGCATATACGAGCTTGCCTTCAGACATAGTACTCTTATTATTCCACACATGGATAAATCCCATTGTTTTGAGCAGTTCAAGAATATGTTTGTTAAATGAACTTGGGCAAGTTTTGTCAATACATTCCGCTGTTCTAGATGCTAGTATACGCTCTTACCATAAGTGTAGAATTTAAAGCTGCAACAATTTTTTATCATGACATATTGATGTAAGTAAAAACAGAATGATAAAAGGGGGCATTACATGACACCCTGACTGATGTTATGTCATTTTATGATTTAATGAAAATAAAAGAATAAAAAACACTGTTAACCCCATGTATTAGGCACAAACTAAAAATCTGACAGAATAGACAAAGTCATGAACTGTTTTTGACTGGTGACATTATGGATCCCCAACAGATCAAATGTATTATTTCTAGCAACCAATGATTGTGTGACATTTATTAAATAAGTAAAAAAAAAACAAATATGCAAAATGAACTATACTTACTCCATTCTAACGAAACCAAAAAGCCATACTTGGACAGGCTGACCCCATTCATAGTCGAATAATAATCTGTCAAAGGTCAGCTGTTCTATCCCAACAGTCAATTTATACAAACAGGGTTCAAAGTTCACATATGTCCTAAATGACCTTCCCACTTGTTCTGCAGTAATGCAGCAATCAAGTGCTGTACAAGAATCATGTATATTACAAGTTACTGGTCCTGTGTTGTTTGGTAGTGTGGACATTGGCAGTTTACAGTCTAAAGAGAAATGAAAGCTGTATTCAAAATAAACTCTAAAAGAAACCATAAGATTTGCATGCTAAAATTGTTACAGGTTTAAATGATGTTACATCCATTTTTCATGTTATAGATATATATTTTAATCAATAATGTAACACTTCCTTTCCCATGGCATTTTAATTCATTGCAAGATAATTCTTAAAATAAAAATAAATCTATACCATTCTTCCAGCCATTGACACTGGGACTATATGGTGATTTGGTACTGTCACATGGACTGGTCTGTAGGAAGTCTGTGATTCTCAGTGTATCCATTAAAGTCTTCATCTCTGTAGTTGTCAGTTTGTGATCTGATGGCAGTCTTCTCTCACTGAGAAATCTTTTGAATGAGAAACCTAGAAAATGTTTGAAATGAAACATTACTCTGACAAAGTGAACATGTTTATAGCAAAATTCTCTTGTAAAATATACACAGCCACTCAATTTTCTATAACAGATTGATTCTGCAAAAAGTCCTTATTTCTAAGGTATTATCAGAAAATGTTTTAAAGAGTTATTCATTGATAGATTGATAAATGTCCAGCAAGCTGTATTCAGAGGAAAAAAAAGACTCATATTCAGGTCTTTTTTCTCATGTAGTCCAACATATTAAAAACAATAAAAAAATCATTTGGAGTTTCAATCTGGAATTAATTACATAAATGTGTAAGCACATTGTCTCTTTTTAAAAACAAAAGTGTTGTAAAGAAATCCCAGAACTGAAAGGATTTGACCAGCTTTGAGACAAAATAAAGGAAATTGCTGCTGAGTTAACTAAATTTGTTTCATGTTTTAATCATTTTGATGAATAAGGAAAAGAAGTTTAAGTCTTACGTGGATCGATGAAGTCACTCTTCCAATCACACACAGACTTGGGCAGTTGTGTATTTTTTAGCACTGGTATGCTAACCACACATGGACCATGTGATTCAAAACAGATACTGAGGTTCAGGCTGACCATAAACTTCCTCTCGCTTTCCAGGTCATCTACTACATAGCTGTTAAAAAATATTCTCAATTAAAGCTAAACCAACCTTTCTTTTTTAACCAAATCAATAATGTGCAGCAAATATAATGATTGCAGATTAAAGTTTATATCTGAACAGCAAGTTTTTCATACAAAATTCTAAGATAATAAAAAATTAAATACTATCAAAAACTTAAACTTTGAATACAAACTTACTCCATATGAACAACTCCATGGAGTTTGACATGTTCGTGTTTTCCATATTGATAATTAAACAGACTCGCATTGACACTGAGTTTCTCTATCCCTACACTCATTTTCCTGTTACAAGCATCCAGACGGATATATGTCTTGATAGTTCTACCAATCAACTCTACATCAGTACAACAAGTTATACCAGTGCAGTAATCATACACATGACAATAGGTGTTGTCTGGAAGAGTTCCGAGGGACACAGGCTTTGGGCAACCTGAAAGTAGTTCTTAAATGTATGTGTGTTGTTTAACAATGACATAACTTTGTAGGATACTTTTTTTTAATTGGATTAATGTACTAACGCTATGCCATACTTATCTGAGACAGTAAAATATTAGTCCATGGACAACAATATTGAAAGTAAAAACACACATTTTTCTATACAGTCAGTATTGCCTTTGGATATACTTTAATTCGCGTGCATCACACACTTTTTCAGCTCTATATGTAGGACATTAAAATAAAATAACAAACAATAACAGAGCATGCTTCAAAACTAAAACCATGTATCATATAAAATGACCCATGACTTTAATCAAATCATTATTGTTTATAATTGAGTATATATTAAGAGAAAAGATCCGGATTAGATTTCCTTTTCATAGATATTTAATGCCACAGAAACAATACCTTTATTCCAGCCATCTTTGTTAGGGAAGTATGGAAGGTTCCCTCTGTCACATTGGTCAGTAAGAAGGAAAGGAGCAATTCCTAAATCATGGAGCAGTTCTGATGTGGTATGAGATTCTAACTTATTCAGTGAAGACTCCAGACCCAGTTCTGTTAGATATGATTTCAGTGAGAAATCTGCAATAAAATATTATTATTTTAACAGTGCAGACTCGACTTACCCTAGACTCACTGCCAACAACACTACAGGTGTGTTGAAACAGGCAGTGTGTCCCATGGCTTTGTATTAGTGTTTTGTTCTGTGTTTGTTGTTGTGTGTCCCATGGCTTTGTATTAGTGTTTTGTTCTGTGTTTGTTGCTTTGTGTCCCATGGCTTTGTATTAGTGTTTTGTTCTGTGTTTGTTGTTGTGTGTCACATGGCTTTGTATTAGTGTTTTGTTCTGTGTTTGTTGTTTTGTGTCCCATTTTTTGTATTAGTGTTTTGTTCTGTGTTTGTTGTTGTGTGTCCCATGGCTTTGTATAGTGTTTTGTTCTGTGTTTGTTGTTGTGTCCCATGGCTTTGTATTAGTGTTTTGTTCTGTGTTTGTTGTTGTGTTCCATGGCTTTGTATTAGTGTTTTGTTCTGTGTTTGTTGTTGTGTGTCCCATGGCTTTGTATTAGTGTTTTCTTCTGTGTTTGTTGTTGTGTGTCCCATGTCTATGTATTAGTGTTTTGTTGTGTGTCCCATGGCTTTGTATTAGTGTTTTGTTCTGTGTTTGTTGTTGTGTGTCCCATGGCTTTGTATTAGTGTTTTGTTCTGTGTTTGTTGTTGTGTGTCCCATAGCTTTGTATTATTGTTTTGTTCTGTGTTTGTTGTTGTGTGTCCCATGGCTTTTTATAAGTGTTTTGTTCTGTGTTTGTTGTTGTGTGTCCCATGGCTTTGTATTAGTGTTTTGTTCTGTGTTTGTTGTTGTGTGTCCCATGGCTTTGTATTAGTGTTTTGTTCTGTGTTTGTTGTTGTGTGTCCCATGGCTTTGTATTAGTGTTTTGTTCTGTGTTTGTTGTTGTGTGTCCCATGGCTTTGTATTAGTCTTTTGTTCTGTGTTTGTTGTTGTGTGTCCCATGGCTTTATATTAGTGTTTTGTTCTGTGTTTGTTGTTGTGTGTCCCATGGCTTTGTATTAGTGTTTTGTTCTGTGTTTGTTGTTGTGTGTCCCATGGCTTTGTATTAGTCTTTTGTTCTGTGTTTGTTGTTGTGTGTCCCATGGCTTTGTATTAGTGTTTTGTTTTGTGTCCCATGGCTTTGTATTAGTATTTTGTTCTGTGTTTGTTGTTGTGTGTCCCATGGCTTTGTATTAGTGTTTTGTTCTGTGTTTGTTGTTGTGTGTCCCATGGCTTTGTATTAGTGTTTTGTTCTGTGTCCCATGACTTTGTATTAGCGTTTTGTTCTGTGTTTGTTGTTGTGTGTCCCATGGCTTTGCATTAGTGTTTTGTTCTGTGTTTGTTGTTGTGTGTCCCATGTCTTTGTATTAGTCTTTTGTTCTGTGTTTGTTGTTGTGTGTCCCATGGCTTTGTATTAGTGTTTTGTTCTGTGTTTGTTGTTGTGTGTCCCATGGCTTTGTATTAGTGTTTTGTTCTGTGTTTGTTGTTGTGTGTCCCATGGCTTTGTATTAGTGTTTTGTTCTGTGTTTGTTGTTGTGTGTCCCATGGCTTTGTATTAGTGTTTTGTTCTGTGTTTGTTGTTGTGTGTCCCATGGCTTTGTATTAGTGTTTTGTTGTGTGTCCCATGGCTTTGTATTAGTGTTTTGTTGTGTGTCCCATGGCTTTGTATTAGTCTTTTGTTCTGTGTTTGTTGTTGTGTGTCCCATGGCTTTGTATTAGTGTTTTGTTCTGTGTTTGTTGTTGTGTGTCCCATGGCTTTGTATTAGTCTTTTGTTCTGTGTTTGTTGTTGTGTGTCCCATGGCTTTGTATTAGTGTTTTGTTCTGTGTTTGTTGTTGTGTGTCCCATGGCTTTGTATTAGTGTTTTGTTCTGTGTTTGTTGTTGTGTGTCCCATGGCTTTGTATTAGTGTTTTGTTCTGTGTTTGTTGTTGTGTGTCCCATGGCTTTGTATTAGTGTTTTGTTGTGTGTCCCATTGCTTTGTATTAGTGTTTTGTTCTGTGTTTGTTGTTGTGTGTCCCATGGCTTTGTATTAGTGTTTTGTTCTGTGTCCCATGGCTTTGTATTAGTGTTTTGTTCTGTGTTTGTTGTTGTGTGTCCCATGGCTTTGTATTAGTGTTTTGTTATGTGTTTGTTGTTGTGTGTCCCATGGCTTTGTATTAGTGTTTTGGACTGTGAGATTTGATTGCCAAAATGGGTATTTCTTTGCTTATTTCATGATTTTTGTTTTTCAACAGAACTAATTTTGTTGTTCCTTTTATAAATAATGTCAAACTTAAAAACTTGTAATACTTTAGAGCTATTTCCTCCCCCCTTTAAAGGGTTGGATAGAACACCACTACAAACAGGTAGCATTTGAAAAGGGTGTTTTTAATACACTTACATTTCAGAAAATATTAATCCAAAAAATTTACCTTTGATTTTAAAGTCAGTGTTCCAATTACAAGCTTGTTTGGGGAGTTTAGTTCCATGGAAAACATGAAGTGCCAGTTCACAAGGTCCAGCAGACTCCAGACAGACAGATACATTTAAGTTGAAAACAAACATATCATCACTAGCCAAATCATCAATGGTAAAACTGCAACATTTATAAAAATGTAAATCATTACTTGTGTTTGCTTTTCTTCAGCAATAATGTCAGCCTTTGTTAAAATAAACTTTACAGATCTTTTTACAATTGAAAATCTAGATACCACAAACAGTGTAACTTATATTTATACAGTCTCTTCAAACAAAATTCACACAAAACAATCAGTGTTTTAAATGTGCTACTGTTCTAACTTGCCAACATATTTGAGTGTCCAAGCATAACATCAAGGGGTCAGGGGACACAGCCACCTGCCACTGATTTTTTTGTAACCACAAATGACCTTTCTGGGAATTAGTGAACACACAATCAACAGTTATCTATAAAACACTTTAATTGTACTATAACATATTCTCATGGATGAAACAAACAAGCTGCGTGTTGTTTTCTTTTCATATAATGTAATTTGGGGTGAAAACTGTATTTTCAACACTGGTGAATCCAAGATTTACAATTTTTAAACATGCTTTAATCATGATCTTGTCTGGGCTTAACTTCTACAAATTTTAAATATAATTACAAGCATTTTCTGGCAAAAAAATATTACCAAAAATTGAAAGCGTAACAATCAGACCTGAATCCAGATTGCAGAAGAAGAAGGTAACAATACAAACAATTTTACCAAAAAATGAACAGTTGCCAAGTTTGCCTATGCATCTTTAAGCAACCAACCAACTTTTTTGTGCCAAAATAGACTGTTTTTTAAATTTTCATGCTTGTACATAAACTGATGATCATTTCTGTCAATCAGGTCAATTGTGTTTCTTACATTAAACAAAATGAATCAATTTTGACATTAGATCTTACACACAACCATTATGAGGTTTAGAATAAATGCTAAATGAATGAAAATAGCTTTTTTCATAATCAGATTTTCATTTCAATTTCAAGAACTTTTCAATGATTTGCAAGGGTATTTTGAATGGCGCAACATCAATAGTTTCAATAATCAAAACAAAATACTATTTCAAAATACTGTAGTTTAAAGCGCATTACAAATTATAGATGTATCCTGATTTGAAGCTCAGTTGCAAATTATATCACCCCTTAAAAAATGAGACAACAACAAATTGTGATATAAATGGGTTAGGTAAACATGCAATCCAAATCTTTTTCAATTGAAACAAATTTTCCCTTTTCATGATTTTTATCAAATTTCATTTTACTTCAGTAGGTGAGTGCAAAACATTAGAACATACTTTAAATTGATGACACCAAGTAATGAAATCTTCTCCAGTGATCCCCATTTATAATCAACCAATGAGAAATTCAGATTGATCTTCTCCATTCCCACGGTGAGTCTGTAGTCACAAGCATCCATATCAATGAACACATTAACATTACGTCTGAAGCTTGGCAGAGTTATGCAGCAGTCCACAGCTGTACATCTATTTGGGATGTGACAAGCAGCATGGGAGGAAATGTCACTAAGGGAGGTTAATGTTGTGTTGCATTCTAAGAGAAATAAAAGAAAAGAATGTCAGTTAGAAAAGATCAGAGGATTTCAGTTAAAACTGAATAAAGAGTTTATGAAAGACATGTATACTATTAAACAAAGATGTTGTATAATATGTTAAGATACAATGCTGGTCTTGAAGGAGTAAAGGATTTTTTTTTTATTTGAATAATAAATTCATTTGTCTGTGACTTCTATATATATGTGCTTAAATATCAGCCAAAAAATTGATAAGGAACTGCCCATACAAATAAACAAACCACAGGGGTGCAGCTAAGTACCAAAGCTGGAACTTCGGCTGGAAAATAGGCAATCGTTTCAAGGCTGGAGTCTAACACATTGCATGAAGCCAGGCTTGAACCTTCAATCTCAGTGTAGAAAATCAGATTTCTAATAAATATTTTTCAATTTAACCAATAAAAAGAAACCTATTCAGGCTGGAAATGTAGAACATTTTTAAAATGACAACCTATACTGTATTCAAAATAAAAAACATGTAAACTAGACTTTCATTGTTATATTTAAAGGACATGTGTTTCGCCCAGTATTCCTGGTGCAAAAAAAATGACATCATGTGTTATTTAAAATGTTTAGATGTTAAAAAGGACTATTGTGATGTCATAATACCTAAAAACACCCTGAATGATAATTACCATTATTCCAGCCATTCATAGTAGGTTTGTATGGCAGTGCAGTTCTGTCACATGTCGGAGAATTCAAGTATGTAGACAAGCCTAAATCTTCTAACAACCTGGATATCACAGAATCTGTTAATGTTGTTAAGCCTTCCATGTTCAGGAAGTTCCTCAAAGAAAAACCTAACATAGAAAATAATCATTTAAAACTGGAAATCTATGAAACAAGGATAAGTGCATATTAACATAAAATGTAGGTTTTTAACTTGCCAAAAAACTGTAACTAGAGGCTCCAAGCATGGGTC
This sequence comes from Limnoperna fortunei, assembly GCA_944474755.1. Classification (NCBI taxonomy): domain Eukaryota; kingdom Metazoa; phylum Mollusca; class Bivalvia; order Mytilida; family Modiolidae; genus Limnoperna; species Limnoperna fortunei. The sequence continues at coordinate 21,118,271 of OX104122.1, forward strand.
TGGAAACGGTCATATTTGCCGGACATTACTGAAATTTGCACTAAAATGTCCGACTAAGATTTGCTCAAATCGGACATCTAAAAAGTAATATTTTACATGCAATAATCATTTGTTGGATTTAATCCCTTCAATTTGTATTATAAATCAACCCTAAGGCTATTTCCTGTCGCTGACATGTGTTTATTGACCACTGACCGGTGATTACGTAATAAGGTCAACAGGTGACCGATCTGTTTCATCCATATCGTAAACATACTATTGCAACAACATTTTGAAGCAACAGAGATTGAATATAATAGATCAATGTGATATAGTTTCTATATCACATTGCTAAGAAAATAAGACAACTTTACAGTACAAGTGCAACTTTAATGAAAAACACGTGCGGTCAAAATTGTACACTACGCAATGAGAACAAAAAAGATTATTTCATTTAATAATAAAAACTTGTAAAGAGCATTGATCGCTGAATGACGTATAAATTCAATTCGGGTCAGAACTTGTGGCAATTAGGTGACAACTTCCTATTTCCGGTTAATGAAAAACTCGCTGGGATATTAATCAAAATAATGCAGTTTCCCATTATTCTGTTTCATAGACGTCATTTTCCAATAAAGACTTTTTAGGCAGGAGAATGTATCACTACATATATTTTCTTTTTCACATGATGCATACATCGTAGGAGCCATCCCAAATTCCATGGTACAACCCGCTTATTCACATTATGGTGGCGAATCGACCCGACGTGCAAACAAGTTTCGGTAGGAAACGACCCGAGATCAATATTCACTACCATGGAATTTGGTAATTTCTTAGGGGGAAAAATGACCGAAATGGGCAGGGAAAACTTCCAGACCCCTGCCCTCCAAGGAACATGTAATCACTTCCATAGACAAACAACTTTATGCTGTCTTAAAATTTGTGTAATTTAAAGTTTCAGCTTGAAGATACTGGGCAAAAACTATTAAAGTCATCTGAATGTTGATCATTTTTGAAATTTACAGTCACACTCTAGGTGTTCTAGTTGTTAAGTTACTTGAAAAAAGCTAAAAAAAATGCATTAAAATTGTCATCTGAGGGAAATAACTCTTATACAGAGTGGTCAGTAATAACTATGTGATTTGTAGGCATTGTCTTGATAATCAATGTAACAATTAACAATCTGGCTCTTACAGTTTTAAAGTTTTATTGTAACAATTTTGTCAAAAATCATAATTAAAGGGCAATAACTCCAGGATGTCATTACACAACTTCAGACTAATAGGATAATATGTAGAGCTTAATAAATTTGAGGCAGCAGTTTTCTTAAGTTATTATAATTTATGTGATCTTGACCAAAAAAGTGTGTTGAACCCCCCACCCCCCCCCTTTTTTTAAAGTTCTATTTTTAGTAACTGTGGCCATCTTTGTCCATTGAACAACACCCTTGATATAAATTTGAAACTAGGTACCCTATAGGTAATTATGGTTAGTATGAAAAAAATTGAACAAAATGGTTTCAGAGAAGATTTTTTTTAAAGTTTATGATGGACAGATAACTTGACCGATGCAAAGTAATGGCACAGTAAGGTAAAAAAACGCTCATAGCAATTATAATGAACTGAAAATTTTGAAATGCTGATAAATATTATAGTCAAAATACCATGACCTGAAAGGTATTTTTTTTAGTTATTGGTCTATAAATTCTAAATACTGATAAAAACTGTTTAGAAAACTGCTTCAATCTTTAAAGCTCTTCATCAGTAATAGCTGGACATTTAAATTGCAGCTGCTTAAGTGTGACTCGGTTAACTTTAAACTTCTAATTTGGAAATGGTCATAGGGTTTTGTCATGCAGGTGCTTTCTGTAATTACAGTTTTTTTTTTGCGTACAAAAACGATGTCTCCCACCGTTCCCCAGATTTGACCCAGAGGATAAAAATTTCCTTGTAATATGCAAAAATAAATATGGTTTACTTGATATATACCAAGTTTCGTAAAATTTGGTTCTGCAGTTTCAGAGAGTTGAGTGGAAACAATGATTTTTGGAAAATTCTATGTTCAAAAGGCCATAACTCCCACAAAATTTTGAGGATCAGAATTTCCAGGTAATATGCATACATATGGTGTACTTGTTACATACCAAGTTTCGTAAAATTTGGTTGAGTAGTTTTAGAGGAGTTGAGGGGAATAACTTTGTTGCAAACGGACAGACAGACAGGACAAAAACAATATGTCTCCCCAACAAGTAGGGGGTAAATAACCTTACAATATGCCATTTATAGGAACCCATATACTGAGGACTTACCCAGTATTCTATAATTCGTGTTCTTGTCACAGACTGACTCGGCTAACCTTACATTATGCCATTTATATGCCAGTATACTAAATACTTACCCAGTATTCTGTAATCCATGTCCCAGTTACAGACTGGCTTGGGTAACCTTGCATTTTTAAATATATGATGATCCTGACATTGTCCATGTGCTTCCCAACACAGACTGAGTGTCATTGACAACAGATACTGCTGTTCAGCATACAAATCATGTAGAACAAACCTGGTAAATCAGAACAGAATTCTGTTATAAACTCATAAAAATAGTGTGACATGGTTTTTAAATAAAAAATATCCTGTTCAAATCTGGTTGAGGAGAATAAACATACTGTAAGTCCTGTGTAATACTCACTGTTCAACTAGGAAAAATATCATATAATTTTAAAGATTTTCTTCAAACCCTTGAGTTCTACCTCAATAAAAAATTTCCAGCAATCTGTTGCACAAATCCTCAAATTACTATAGGATTAAACACTGGGTTTTAGGAAATTATCAATTTGTAAACTCCGGCGACTCAAGTTTGTGAGGGAGTCGCCGGAGTTTACACTGATAATTTCCTAAAACACAGTGTTTAATCCTTATCTGTGAAATAATCGTTGAGATTTTAAAAATTGCAAAAACATTTACAGAAACCCATCTAGACCTCAAAACGTAACTAGGCCGGAATTCGTAGGGATATGCAAAACATAGTACCAAAGGAATCACGGTTCTGTAGATATTGATAGGAAAAAAAACAAAATGAAACACTAAATTGTATTTATATTATATTTTATTTGAAATCTCGATCGATTTAATTGGAAATCATTGAGGCAGAGAAAACATTGTCCCCTCTCCCTGAAGATATGCTTGGAGGACGCCATCTTGTTTTCATTGGATACTGAAAGTAGTTCGCTCAAAGGAAATATCGATATATAAATTATCTGATAAGACGCCATTTAAGTGTTTTTATCCAATCAAAGCACTTAATATAAAAAAATTACAGCATGAATAGAATTATTACGTTTTGGGGAAACTGGGATTATATTTAAAATTAGTCAAAACACTTCTAAAACATTTGACTGGGTGCATATAATACATCTATGTTTATTGTGCAACACTGAACATCTTCGCAGAAAATTTTACCTTAATTTAACAACACCATACAGATCTATCTGTCTCCATTTTCCCCAGTCATACTCATTTAGTGTGGCATTCACTTGTAGCTTCTCTATTTCGAACGTCATCATATAATTACAGGGGTCAAAGGTTACTTTAACCTGGAATGACCTACTGATAAAATCAATATCTAGGCAACATTGAACACCACGGCAAGTCTCATCCAGATAACATGTCAGGACGGAATCTGGTAATGGTGGTAGGATCACAGAAGTTGATCTACAATCTAAAGAACATTGTTCCTGAATGCCACGAATTAACATTTATTGCAATTAATTTTTTAACTGGTCATTCACCTTATCTCTATGATATTGTTGATAAATAAGTTTTAAATTAAAATTTAACACCACATTTACAAATGACAAAGCTTAAAATTTAATTTTCTATACAAATTACTTCAAAAACCAAATTTATTTCTTATTACTTTATAAGAAATTCATGCCCTTTGTGTGAGAACCACAAACTTTTTTAACAAGAGACTCTGTTAGACAGATCTGGCTGCAGATTTTTTTATAGTTAAAGCATGAAAAGGAGAAGTTTTAACCTGAAGAGCCGAGAAATTCAGTATAAATTTCCATGCAACAGGTATTATATAACAGGAGTAAAACATTTTAATGTCATATAACAATGTAAACTACCTGTACTCCATCCTTCATACTGTGAAGCGTATACAGAGAATGGATCATGTCTGTCACACTGTTCACTGCTGAGAAACTTGGCAACACCTAATGTGTCCATCAACAACAGGGCAGAATCTACTGGTAACTTTGTGCCTGGTTTAATGTTCATGTGTTGGTACCAGGTGGCCAGAGACCAGTCTGAAAATTAACATATTAAACAATTTAAATATTAACAAGAAAATTGCAAGTGTTTAAAAATAGAATTAAATATTTCATTTTCTAACTTTTCCATTACATTTCATAATTAGCTATTTATTAAGGTCATTCTTTTCTTTGCCATTTTCTTATGAGATTTCATTATAAATCCATACAAGGGTTTATAAGTATAAAATTTAGTCTCCTGTGGTAAAAAATATATATATATATATATTATCAGTGTTCTGACATGACAAAAAACAACACTTGAGATTTAGATAGGGTAAGCGGCAAGGGTCTGCCAAGCCTTTTCTCTGTTCCAAGCCGAGTCCTAAAACACCTCTAGTACACACAAGGTGTAAAACGAGAATATATTCCTAATTAACATCATAAACGATCAACATTCTTTATGGCAACGTCATAGCAAGATTTTTTATATATTTTAACAAGGTCAAAATCAAATTTGTGTCCTAAATGGCCAACAAGTTCTTCAATTCAATTGTTACATTGTTAAAAAAGTTAATATATATATGTCTTATTAGAATCAAAATAATTCGATGGGGTCAAGAATATATACTGATTTTACCACGGGTTTGCCCTTTATGAACAAATTTTACCATTAGCTAACGCTCGAAGTAAAATATTGGACATAAAGGGTCAACCAGTGGTAAAATCAGTATATATTCGTGATCCAATGATTTCTTAAATTTTCCCATACAAATATAATTTCAGAGGGACATAACAAGTCTACTTAGTGTAAATACTTTGAAGCCTAGAAGAATAAATAATAAATTCTGGCAAAGTCTTTGAAATGTTACCTTAAAGAAGTTGCAAAAGATTTGTGGTCACTTACTTGGATCAATGAATCCCTTTGTCCATCCACACTGTATCTTGGGTAATTTTGTTTCAGAGAAAATTTTGGCATTCAACACACATGGTCCTCCATCGTTAAAACATACTCTCATGTCAAGGTCAATGTAGAAGGCAGCCTCTCCTGGCAAATCTGTTATCTTGTAACTGGAATAGACAATACATAAAGATTTTTTCTAGAAATAAACTACAAAGGTAAAAACATAAAACTACCAGTTTTATTTGGAACAGATTCAAACAATGGAAAACATAGACGGTTCACCTGCACACATCTTCTGTGCTAACTTAAAGACATTGTATGGTTTTATTTCTTAGTTAACTGACAATTCTAGTTTTAATTTTTCCTTGACTTCAAAAATAGAAAAAGACAAGCAAATGTGTCTCTGTAACACTGATGTCTGGATTGGCACATATTGGAAATCACCCTCAGTGTGAAGTACAGGGCACAGCCCTACAGAATTTTGCCATTGAGGAGATCTCATAATCTCTGTTGTAACTGTGTACCAAGTTTCATAAAGTCCTTTTCATTAAAAAAAAGCTTTAAAGCAAACGTGAGGTGGGATGGATGGGCAAATGAACAGTTTGGACTGAATATCTAAGTCCCCCAAATTTAGTTGGCAGGACATAACAAGTGTGGACTGTGAGCCAGCTCACAAAGGGGTCCCCCTGCTTCGCTTTCAAGACAGCAATGAAAATTCTTGATGCACATCTACATATGATGTACTTCCTTCATGTAAAGTTTCATCAAAATCTGTCAAACCGTTAAGGAGGAGTTGCACTTACAAGGTCTCCCACTGAATACTATTTTTAAAAAGTCTTACAAGGTCTCCCACTGAATACTATTTTTAAAAAGTCTAAGTCCAATTATCTCCCCTGAATAATATCAGACAGCGACAAAAATTCTTCATGCACATCTACATATGATGTACTTCCTTCATGTAAAGTTTCATCAAAATCTGTCAGACGGTTTAGAAGGAGAAGCACTTATAAGTGATGTGAACAGACGGACAGAGGGGGTGATTCCTATATACCCCCCCAAACAAGTTTTGGGGGGTATAAAAAAGACCAGCTTGAATCTAACCAGCACTTAACCAGCCCCTTAAACAGAAAATTCTGGCAATTGGGACAAGATTACTGTTAAATTTAGAGTAAACAGCACTTACTCCAGTTCTAGAACTCGTGCAATGTGAAACTGTTTCTGGACACCAAACTCAAAGTCTAGTAGAGAGAATTCAAACTGGTACTTCTCAATACCCACACTGAGTTTATAATCACAAGGGTCTAACGTCAGATAGACACTGATGGCCTTGTTTATCAAAGGTATGTCGACACAACAGCTTACACCTGTACAGGTAGAATCCAGGTTACACACCATACCAAGTGGCTGCTGAGGCAAAGAGATGTCAGAGTTGCAATCTGAAAAGAAGACACCATTTCTAGACTCTAATATAAGTAAAAGAAATATATAACACCACTGACATGTTTTACAAAAAAATTTTATTTTGAACAAATGAAATCTGATTATCGATGTATGACTAACATCATTAACAGTTAATTTACATCCATCACATATGATTATTACACAAATATAGGTGAATATTATATTGCATGAGCTTGCAATCTAATAGGCCATCGAAAATGTTCATGCAATAACCCTTTTATTGTATAGCAGAACTTTAAAATTTATCATAACAACATTCTTGATGTCATTTAAGTAGTATTGCCCTGCATGTTGTACAGGAGAATACTGCATGGTTATGTTTTACTACCCCATCTCACCAAGGGCAATAGGTTGTCCTACTATACAATAATGCTATTTCCTTTTCACTGGGAAATCATGCACTTCCATAGCCATTAGATAAGGAATCAAGTATTACCAGATTTCCATCCTGTTGTATCCACAGGGCTGTACTTAGCAGACTTAACATCACATGATGGATGAAGCATGTATCCTGCTACATCAAGGTCTTCAAGCAGGTAGGTAGCAAGGAGATCCGACAGTACCGATGTGTTAGAGGATAGTCCTTTATCTACCAGCCAATTGCTTATCTTGAAATCTAATAAGACAGATCAAATCATTCTATATGCATTTTTCTTGATAAGCCAAACCTCTAAAAACCTACCCCTCATTAAACCAGAATCCTGTGTATACCAATCAAAAACTTCTGTCCTAAAGTTTTTTCTTTTATTTCTTAGAAAAAATACCTTATTATACCAGCCTACTGTGTATTCCCAACACCGGATTAAAATTTAATCCCCAATACACAATTTGTCACTATGAAAACCCTCGTAAAAGCGGCCTGATCAAAAATAGATATCTCCAATGCCAAGCCAGGTGTCTTTGTTTACACGACTTTTTACCTACGATCATTTGAACTTGGGGCGCTTTAGGGTTATTAATTACACACATCGATTTTACCTATCTATACGTAATAGGGTGAACTGTTTTTATTTGATCAAAAAAATTGAGTTAGGGTTCTCCAGTTTTGTTAAATTATTTGACATTGCTAGTACTCCAAGGAAACGTACGCTTGATGAAATTGGCACACCGTCTCCAAAACGATCCAGAATCAAACTTTTGCTTAAACGGAAATATGATCTGATTCTTGAATCATAAAAAATACCGAAGCCTACCCAAAAGAATAAGGTGTTGGAAAAGCCACTGTTTCCGATATTTCCCGAACGACACGGACACTCGGGATGAAACAAGCGACGCGAAGACAGAAAATGACCATGATGGAGCTGATATGACACACGCAGATATTTTCAAAATGCTGGATCAAATGATTAACTTTTCAACGGCCAAGGATTTTTGCTATTTACATAAATTACACGAACTGAAAACCATGATGGTCCCGATGATGGTCGGTTTAGACAGGTTTCACTGTATTTACCACATTTTAGTGTTTCAAAATCTCCCTGCATGATCACTATGAGAGCAAGATTATCACATTTTATAAACACATAAATACATGCTGCAAGAAAATGTGTCTCATCGATACTGATGTCCCCTTTAGTATATATCGGTAAAGCCCAACCTTTACTCATGAAATATTTGGCACAGCCCTAGAATTTTGTAACTGTGTACCAAGTCTCATGACGTTGTGAATTCATCTTCATAAAAAATTGAAGAATGTGTCCATGGGACACGGATGCCCCCGCTAAAGGAAGTCCCAAACAGGAAGTAGTTGTCCGACAGGTCTGAAAGTCGCTTAGGACGTACAACTTGTGATACTGAACCACCCTGCCAAATTTCAAATTGTTCTGATGTACGGTTTCTGAGAAAAGCTTGACGGAAATTTTCATACTCATGTTAACACATTTTCATATCGGCCCAGTCCCAAACAGGAAGTAGTTGTCCGACAGGTCTGAAAGTCGCTTAGGACGTACAACTTGTGATACTGAACCACCCTGCCAAATTTCAAATTGTTCTGATGTACGGTTTCTGAGAAAAGCTTGACGGAAATTCGTACGGACGTACAGACGGACAGACAGACGGACGGACGGACGGACAGACAGACGGACGGACGGACATGAGTAAAACTTAATGCCCCCCCCCACATGTCGTCGCGGGGGCATAAAAAATGTAAACTTGAGGTTGAACAGACGAACAAATAAATGGATAAAAAATCTATATGTTCCTCATCTTTAGATGGCAGGACATAACAACCTCAATAGAGTTAAAAAAGAATTTGTTTAGTCAAATTTAACTGATCCCTTAGTCCTAAAGCTATATAAACAAAAACAATTTCATAAAATAGCGTAATGCAGCCTTTGACAAGCATATACACCAGTGCCTGTAAACTTACCTGGAACTGCAAATCCATCTTTCCATTCACATGGCTGTTTAGGAAGTTTGGAGTTCTTTAATACATCATACTCGTATCTACAATCTCCATTGGTTTCAAAGCATACACTGATCTTTAGGTTAAACAGGAACATTTTCTCTGCTGTTAGGTCTTCTATTTTGTAACTATGTACACAGAAACGAGATATAAACTTGTGCGTGAAGCAGGTTTAAAAAAAACTACATAAGCTATTTTTAAGAATTGGTTGAACTAAAAGAAAAGTCACTTGTTGAATTGTTTAGACCATTTAACTGCAAATCTAAATACTGTATGCAATACACGAAATTAGCCTGATTTAATTACATGTATCAAATATGCCAAAGTTTAAATCTAAAGCATGAAAACAAACACTCTGTTAACAAAAGATATCTTAACAATTTTTCTTACCTCAATCTGAACAGATTACCAAGGGAGATAACTTCCCATGTGTCATAATGATAATCAAAAAGTGACACATTGAGGACAAGCTTCTCCAGACCAATACTAAGTTTGTAATGGCATACATCCAGTAAGACATGGGCTTCAAATGACCGTCCAAGGAGGGGGATATCAGTACAACACTGGATCCCTGTACAGTACTCTGGTAGACTACATGACATTGTGACTGGTAATGCTGGCAAACTGATGGATTTTGAACATGCTGAAAACACAAATAAGGTATTTTTTTTTGCAGTTTTGTGTCACTCAGCAATTTTTCAGTTTCATCATGGCATCCAGCTTTGGAAATTTGCAATATTTAACAATTTTTTATTAAATAGATTTCAATTACTCATCATTTGGTGTTAGATATCAGCTTTTTTCAAATCCAGCTAGGCATCTACACTACGAAAGTAACATTTATACCGAAACTCTCTTCACTGACTGTAATTACAATAAATTGAGGCTTGCAAAACTATCAATAAACTTTAAAAAACTAAAATCTGAACTTTCACCTTTTACATTCCACCCAAATTGATCTGGTTGGAATGCAGGTCTATGGCAGTGGTTCTCTTGTAGGTAACCAGCTATACCCAACTCTTCTGCCAGCAAATCCACAGCATACTTTGGTAACTGTTGTCCAAGACTAATTTCTTGTTCTTTCAGCCAGTTAGTCAGAGAGAAATCTTGAAAGAAATAGAGTGAGATGATAATAAAACTTAGCTAACTAAAACTAGCAGTTTATCAAAATTTAAATTAAAACCTTGATATCTAAAAAAATTTAAAAATAATTATTTAATAAATTTTAAAGATTTATAGATTGCAGTTGACTCACAATAACAATTAAACAGTAGGCTGAATCATTGTTTACTGTTTTAGATTAACTAAGTCAACTTAGTTTACACTCCTGCCAAAAAAATGAATCTTTTGGAAGAGTTCATAGATGGTATATTTTTGTTCCCAACCATGATGATTAGTTATATCTATAACCCAAAACTAATGCTATAATAGGAACACACAAATTATAAAAACACATTTATTTATACACACTTGCAATAATAAATTCTCCTGTAAAATCACACAATGGTTTCTGGAACTTCACATTTCTGATCACCTCCAGGTGTACATTGCAAGGCTTGTTGTCTTCCAGACAGATACTAACATTGACACTGATCAGGAAGGTATTTTCACTCTGAAAGTCATCTATTTTGTATCTGGAAACAAAACAAATTATATAATTGCATCCGTTCATTTGGTTTGGTCTGAGAAGGGATTAAAACATACAGCCCTCACTTACTAACCATTAAACAAAAAAGACAAACTACCCCATGAAAATTAACTACAAATACACAATGAAATCTTACAGGACTCCATGCTATCCAATAGATTGTAAAATGTATACTTGGTAAAAATCATTTCTATTCTTCTCTTCAATAAGTTCTCCATTGTCTAATTATGGAGATGATCTGCTTGAATATATATCCTATATATATATATTTTCCCAATCAATATGTTTGTTTGAATGGTGTTTTAACGCCACTTTCAGCAATTTTTCAGCTATATCATGGCATCCAGTTTTTATTGGGGGAGGAAGCCGGAGTACCCGGAGAGAACCCCAGACCTGCGGTAGGCCTTGTCAATTAAGATTGGAGTTGAGTACACCCTGCCTGCAGTGAGAATCGAACCCGCAATCTCAGTGTTGACAGACCACGTGATCAATAGTAGACGAACTACCTTAACCACTCGGCCACCGAGGCCCCCCCAATCAATATGTAATTTGCAATTAAATCTGTCCTTACTCAATTTTGGCAAATCCAAGAAATGAAAACATTTCCACTTTTCCAAAGTCGACACTTAGAAGTGATATAGTCCTCTTGAATTTCTCCACACCAACAGTAAATTTATTGTTACAGGTGTCCAGTTCTACATAAGTATTCAACGACATTCCAAGCTTTTCTACATCAATACAGCAGTCTAGTCCAGTGCATGTGTCCACTACATGACAAGATATACTAGAGGGCAATTGTGGAAGGATGGGGTGTACTGGACAGTCTGTAACAAAATAACAGTATCAGTAAATGAAGTCTACATTGTTAATTATAACCACCTATTGTACTAACTTTTCTGCATGTTTTTCTCTCTATATTATGGCTATCTTATTAAACAATTATATGGAAATGTAGATGTATGTTAAAAAAACTTAGCCACAGCCAAGATGTTGTTTGCCTGCTTTTTAAGTACATGTATATCTAATGGATTTATGACCATTGAGCCAAAAGTTACCTTCCTACCCAACATGTACATTATAATGGTATTGGTCTCGTGGATATGTTCTTCAGTTGGTAATGAGCCTCTGATTTCAGATCATTTTCAGAACCAATGAATATGTGCAACTGATTACATGTGAAGTTGAACATGTTAACAATAAATTTGTGTACACTCACCAGCACTGATATTCCAACCATGTCCATTTGACGGACTGTAAGGCGTGTTCTTTCTGTTACATTGTGGTATGTTAAGGTATTCGTCTACTCCAAGTTCTCTGATCAATTGTTGGACAACAAACTGTTCTAACTTTGGCGTGTTTGGTATTCCATTGATAGACAACCAATTGTTCAGTGAAAAATCTTCAAAGCAATATGGAATGGTTATAAAATACTAATTTTGTTAAATATATATATATAAGAAAATGCCTATACTAAATGCCAACCCCCTTTGGAAAAATTTGTTTGCTTGCATTTTTTCATTATTCTATATTTTACCTTTTTATTACAAAAATTCAGTAGAAAAAATGTAGATACGATAACCTGTCCATGTATTATAATATGCCTCTGTTGTTAAGTTGTTACAAATCATCCTTGACTTTTGCTACGGGAATTTTACATAATAAGTCAGCCATTTTTGTTTCTACAGGGACCTTACGATGTTTACAAATATTCGTCTGCTTCCGTGACGTTCAATGGCATTCTGACAAACCGCGAGACTTTTCCCGCCTTAACTGCAGACAACATCACCTGAAGGATTTCGAGTAGACAACAATCAATTGTTCCTATAAAGTACACTTCTGTTCTAATTAAGGTCAAATTTTAGTATGGAAAATCGCCCTTTCAAAATTTAAAAACTGCCATATTTCAAAACGCTGAATATCTCGAGGAAATAACTATTGATTTCAAAAAGTAGCTTTCTTGATCTACAAAAGGAGCATAAGTGGAACCATACGCGGTAAGCAGTTTTCATTTTTCACGCAAAAAACCCTCTCCACAATACGTCAACACTTACTATAGAAACAAGCACACGTTTACACATATTTTCCAGTTGTTATAGTGACTTATAAGCAATTGTCTTGGGAGTACAAAATGGAAGCATGGATAGCAGTATTGTTCTGCCAGACATATTATTCACCAGGTGGGAAACAAGGCATAATCAGAACTTTTAATTACAGGAACAACAGGATTAGACTTACCTGGTAGAGTAAACCCTTTATTCCAGTTACACAGAGGCTTGGGTATCTTCATGTTCTTAAGAATGGCTATATCAACAACACAGTCATGTGGAGCTTTTTCTTCCATACATAGAGTAAAATGCAGGTCAATCATAAACATCTTTTCACTTGCAAGGTCATTTATCTTGTATCTAAAAGGAAGAGGTCAATGAATTCTATTTAAATTGTATGAGTCAAGCCAACATTCAACACATGCTTAATACAATTATCTTAAAAAAAAATTATTAGGATAAGATTTGTTTGTGTATATCAAAAGACATTATGTTTTATTTTTTATTGAGGAAGAAAGCCAGATTACCCAAAGAAAACCCATGACCTTTGGCAGGAGACTGGCAATCCTTGTCAACTGAGGCTGGAGTACCAGAGTACCAAAAAAAAACACCATGAATTTTGGCAGGAGACTGGCAATCCTTGTCAACTGAGGCTGAAGTACCTAAATAAAAGCCATGAACTTTGGCAGGAGACTGGCAATCCCTGTCAACTGAGGCTGGAGTACCAAAGTACCCAAAGAAAACCCATGATCTTTGGCAGGAGACTGGCAATCCTTGTCAACTGAGGCTGGAGTACCAGAGTACCAAAAAAAACTCTATGAACTTTGGCAGGAGACTGGCAATCCTTGTCAACTGAGGCTGGAGTACCAAAATAAAACCCATGACCCATAGTACCCAAAGAAAACCCATGAACTTTGGCAGGAGACTGGCAATCCCTGTCAACTGAGGCTGGAGTACCATAGTACCCAAAGAAAACCCATGAACTTTGGCAGGAGACTGACAATCCCTGTCAACTGAAGCTGGAGTACTAGAGTACCCAAAGAAAACCCATGACCTTTGGCAGGAGACTGGCAATCCCTGTCAACTGAAGCTGGATTACCAGAGTCCCCAAGAAAACCCATGACATTTGGCAGGAGACTGGCAATCCCTGTCAACTGAAGCTGGATTACCAGAGTCCCCAAGAAAACCCATGACATTTGGCAGGAGACTGACAATCCCTGTCAAATGAAGCTGGAGTACTAGAGTACCCAAAGAAAACCCATGACCTTTGGCAGGAGACTGGCAATCCCTGTCAACTGAAGCTGGATTACCAGAGTTCCCAAGAAAACCCATGACATTTGGCAGGAGACTGGCAATCCCTGTCAACTGAGGCTATAGTACCAAAGTACCCAAAGAAAACCTATGATCTTTGGCAGGAGACTGGCAATCCCTGTCAACTGAAGCTGGAGTACCAGAGTACCCAAAGAAAATCCATGATCTTTGGCAGGAGACTGGCAATCCTTGTCAACTGAAGCTGGAGTACCCAAATAAAACCATGACCTTTGGCAGGAAACTGGCAATCCTTGTCAACTGTGGCTGGAGTAAAGCACCCCTTGCTTGCAGCAAAAAACATCATGGGTTTGAGCAAAAAACATGTATGCAAAATTTGCAAAAATATTTTAATATTTAAACCTTTTTATTTAAAGAGTATTTTTTTAAAAGGGTATGTGAATATGTGAATTTAATTTTCAAAACCAATTTTAAAAATTGTATCCGCATATGAATAAGTCATGTGAAATTATGAAAATGTTTGTTCAAGAAAATGAAGCCAATGATTATTGGGAAATTTCTGATATAATATTGCTTTACCTGTATTTGTTGCAGTCAAGCTATTTCAAGAAATTAAAGCTTCCAGGAATGAAGCACCTCAACTTATTTAAAGGCAAAACAAACCAGGGAATGAATCTAATCGAGCAATGGAACCATATACCCCTTTTGTCATATTTTCAGCTATATCAGACCGCTTTTTACTTTATTAATGAAAACAGCCCTCAAAACCAATCTAGATATCAGTAAGATGGTATCCATCTCTGTGGGTGCCACCGACTTTCAGGTCAAAGGTCATCAACCACAGTATGTGACACATCGCCTTGATATTATCTATCCACATACCAAATATCAAAAGCCTACTTCAAAAGATAAAAAATAGGGCATCTAATGCGACATTAAATGATACCCTGCCACGATATTCATCAATAGTTAAATATATTTGTATATACTAGTATACTATACTGTATATACATGTACTATACATCTACTATATACTAGTATATAGAGACAGAAAGAAATGAGTTATCTTTCTTAGACCAGAAAATTTCATTATTGTCAAATTTTGAAAATTTATAAAGTGGCAAAACTTCAATAATATTTTTCGGATCATCCTGAAAATTGAACTTGACCTGTATTTTATTGTACTGAACAGCTGTGCAAAATATCATTCAAATCCCTTGAGGCGTTTTCAAGTTATCATATGGAAACCTTCAGGGGATGGACGGACAGACACCAAACGAAACTGAGGGTATAACATAATACCTCGCCACTGTGTGGCAGGGTATAAAAAGTTACAGCCCAGACATGAATTTTTGTCATTCAGAAAGCAATAATATGACCTTGAGGTCAAAGTTCTAGGTCAAATGTCATCAACCATGATATGTGACACATCCCTGACATATACCCCTTGACACATCCCCTTGACATATACAACTTGACACATCCCCTTGACATATACCCCTTGACACATCCCCTTGACATATACCCCTTTGAGATACCAAATGTCAAAAGCCTACCTCAAAAGATAAAAAAGTTACAGCTCAGACACGATTAGTTTCAGACAGACTGATCACTATAGGGCATCTGCCAAAAAGTGGCAGGGCTCTAACTAAAGACAACCATGTGTAGAACATTTTCATTAGGGGTTAATTTTTACGTATATTGATTCACCATTATGTGCAAAAATTAACACCTTGCAAACAATTTTAACATAATATATGCAAATGAGATTAGTGGTGCAAATATATGAAAGATTTTGACCAAAAATAACACCCCACAAAACTATACCCATGTCTACAGGTTTATAAGGCCCTTAAAGAAAGGATAATAAGGAATCAGAATGGAGAAATGGTACTATATTTGAAAAGTTGCTGTCCCTGTTTCATGTTGTTTACTTCACTATTCCAAAACAACTCTCTCCTGAACACATGAACCTATCTGTCTTACTGTAGCTTGAGTCCTCCTTGTAATGTAAAGGATGCCACTGTCCCCCATTTATAGTCTAACAATGACTTCTTGATCTGCATGCTTTCTATCTTTAGCTCCATCTCATAGGTACAGGGGTCCAATGAGATCATGGCATTAATAGTTCGACCAATCAATTTGACATCCATACAACAGTCAATTGCAGAGCATGAGTTTGGAACTGAGCATGAGACACCAGCAGGTAAAGATGGTGGCAATATAATTCCTGAACATGCTGCAAAATAAAAAACATAAGACTAATGCAAAGCAGTAGTTTTCAGATAATGACCATTTCGAGTCATTACAATGATTCATCTAGAGATTTCTGCAAGTGACAAATTGTGTAGATAAATGCCAATGTTACTATACAGCATAACACACTGTTTATAAATGTGCAAATTGGTTTTCATAAAAAAATTGATACAAGAAATCTACAATTAATCTTAAATGTTTTTGTCAAAGAGAAACCTTAATATAAATTAATATATAAGACATAATAACAAATCACTAAAAAAATTTAAAAACATAACAGAACAGCAGTGGATTTTACAAAAAGTCATACGTGTAAAATCTATCGTAAGTGTTGGTAGATCAAACGGGAATCCATTGTGACTTCAGCACTTATGATGTATTTTACACTTACAACATTTTGTGAAACTCACTGCAGATTAATAAGGGCATAAATTACTGGCTGGAACCAGTCACAAAACATCATGCAGGGGTGGGGATCGAATACCCTCACCCTGACAACAACACAGAAATGAATCACACTACTAAACAACCTACACCTGCACAATATAGAACCAAAACAAAATGACCATATTTTACTGATGTCACATTCATGCTATGTCATAATCATTCAATGCTTTACACATGATGTATTTATACTTTAATTAAATAAAATTATTGTTTTATTTATATATAATGACAACACTTTAATATAATTTATCCCAACAAAATATGCAACAATACATACTCAAAATATGCTTATGCCTGTGGGTGCAAACCTATGCAGTAAAATAAGAAAATGTCTAGATGAAAAGATTTAAGACAAAAAAATCAAAGAATGTGTCCATGGGACACAGATGCCCCTGCTAAATGAAGTCCCAAACAAGAAGTAGTTGTCCGACAGGTCTGAAAGTTGCTTAGAACGTACAACTAGTGATACTGAACCACCCTGCCAAATTTCAAATTGTTCTCATGTACGGTTTCTGAGAAAAGCTTGATGGAAATTCGTACATACGGACAGACATATTTACGTACAAATGAAGTCCCAAACAGGAAGTAGTTGTCCGACAGGTCTGAAAGTCGCTTAGGACGTACAACTTGTGATACTGACATGTTGTCGCGGGGGCAAAAAAAAGTACATACCACTGGAATTCCAGCCTCCCTGGGTTGTTACAAATGGAGAAGTTGACCTTTGACATGGTGAAGAAAGAAGGAATTTGTCTACTCCTAAAGTTTTCATTAAAGCTGTTGAGACAGTAACTGGAAGAATTTCTCCTAATTTCTCTCCTTGTTTCTCTAAAAATTTCTTCAGTGAAAAATCTGTAAAAAAAATATCCAGTCATTTAACTTCACTTCATAAAGTTATACACATTTATATTCAGAAAAAACAAGTGTGGACTGTGAGCATGCTCACAAAGGGATACCCCCCCACCCCCCCGCTTCGCTTCAAGTCCAATTATCTCCCCTGAATAATATCCAACAGCAACGACAATTCTTCACGCACATCTACATATAAAGTATTTCCTTCATGTAAAGTTTCATTGAAATCTGTCAAGCGATTTAGGAGGAGAAGCGCTTACAAGGGATGTGGACAGACGGACAGAGGGACAGACAGACAGACAGACAGGGTGATTCCTATATACCCCCCAAACAAGTTTGCAGGGATATAAATAGAGTATATGCATGTTTTGGAAGGAACATACATGAGTGATTAGCTACTGACTTGTTCAATGTGTGAAACTAAAGGGTAGGAGCTTTTCAGAACACTTTATACTACTCCAAAATTGCCTAAAAATTATGTTTTTGTTTGTTTTGTTTGATGGTGTTTAATGCCACTTTCAGGAATTTTTCAGCTATATCATGGGTCCAGTTTTTATTGGGGGACAAAGCCGGAGTACCCAGAGAAAACCCCCGACCTGCGATAGGAAAATCCTAAAAATTATGAAATCCAGCAGCTAATATTCAAGATAAATTTCCTTAATTTAGTTCCCATTTTACAAATCATTTACGGATTGTTTTCTATTGCTGGTTAGATTATTGGATATAGACGACTTTGGGTCAGTTTATGATAATAAACAGCAAAGCCATTTATAAACAGAGTAAACGGATCTAAAGTCGTCTATATCCAATAATCTCACTATCAACTGAAAACAATCCTTATATTTTAATTCAATATTATAACCAAAAAAAAACAACCAATATTTCACAAGTAATCAAATATCATTTGCAATGTTGTCACTTGTTGTATGCAGAAGAATACATTCAACGTCATCAGTCACACGCTGGAGCATGGCTAAAATACCAAGTATTGTACTTTAACAATAAAAATACCATGATCAAAACCAACTTGTATTCAGGAAAGGTTTCAGATGGTCTGCTATAAAATATTAAAGATTGGTTTGTTTGACCGGTATGTGCAATGCATATGTATAATGTATAACTAATGTTATTATGTAAAATGTATACATCAAAAGGCAGTAGCTTGGTTTTTATTTTATGGTTACATTCACAAGTTTTAAACTGTGTATACATATATCAAAAAATGTGCAGCGATGAATAAAATCTTTAAATTCATCTCTTCAGCTCGTAAAGCAGAAACTTTTACCTGGTATTTTGAATCAGGTAAACCAATCCTGGTGTTTGGAATTCAGTACCAAAATCACAGAACATTTTAACGGGTATTTGGAATCCGGTAGACAATTCACAGAACACTTTACCAGGTATTTGGAATACAGACCCCCAATAACAGAACACTTTACCTGGTATTTGGGATCAGGTACCCAATCACAGAAAACTTTACCTGGTATTTGGAATCCAGAACCCCAATCACAGAACACTTTAGGAAGTTTAGTATCTTGAAGCACATTCATTGTAAACAAACATTTCTGTCCATCTTCAAAACACAGACTCAAATTCATGTTTACTTGGAACTGTTTGTCATCAACCAAATCATTGACAATAAACCTAAAAAGGGATGAATAAACAATGTTTATCATAGACAATAAACCTAAAAAGGGACAAATAAACCTTATTTATCATTGATAATAAACCTCAAAAGGTATTAAAATCAATGTTTATTATTGACAACAAACCTAAAAAGAGAAAAAAAACAACCTTGAAATTTGACAGATTTCCACCAAAATTGAAAGGCTTCTGACTAACCTGATATAACAATATCACAAAGTTTCATTCAAATCTGTTGCAAACTTTTAGAGTTATTGTCCAGAAACAGCATTTTTGTAAAAATTTCTAACGTTTTTTTTGTGGACTGCGACATTGAAATTTGACCGATTTCCTCCAAAATTGATAGGCTTCTTACCAACTTGATATATAACAAAATCCCAAAGTTTCATTCAAATCGGATGGAAACTATTTGAATTATCATTCAGAAACCAAATGTGGACAGATGTAATGGATGGATGGAAGGACGGACATGAGGACCACTATATACCCCCGACTCTGTCGAGCATGGGTAAAAATATAATGGGTTATCTCCCTTTACACAATTTTTGTATTATCAAGTCATTTAATTATAACAACAAGTGTGGACACAGAAAAACGTCTCGCCTGCATTCGCATCAGTAACCCAAAAACTTTAACGTAGTCGCTGGACCGTGAAATTGAGGTCAAGGTAAGGTGACACCTACCAGACAGTCATGTACTAGTCATCAGCAACCTATACACCAAATATTGTCATCCTACCATGCGTAGTTACAGAGGAACTGTCGTATCCCAAAAACTTTAACGTAGTCACTGGACCGTGAAATTGAGGTCAAGGTCAGGTGACACCTACCAGAAAGTCATTTACTAGTCATCAGCAACCTATATACCAAATATTGTCGTCCTTCCATGCGTGGTTACAGAGGAACTGTAGTAACCCAAAAACTTTAACGTAGTCACTGGACCGTGAAATTGAGGTCAAGGTCAGGTGACACCTACCAGACAGTCATGTACTAGTCATCAGCAACCTATACACCAAATATTGTCATCCTACCATGCGTAGTTACAGAGGAACTGTCGTAACCTAAAAACTTTAACGTAGTCGCTGGACCGTGAAATTGAGGTCAAGGTCAGGTGACACCTACCAGACAGTCATGTACTAGTCATCAGCAACCTATACACCAAATATTGTCATCCTACCATGCGTAGTTACAGTGAGGAACTGTCGTAACCCAAAAACTTTAACGTAGTCACTGGACCGTGAAATTGAGGTCAAGGTCAGGTGACACCTACCAGACAGTCATGTACTAGTCATCAGCAACCTATACACCAAATATTGTCATCCTACCATGCGTAGTTACAGAGGAACTGTCGTAACCCAAAAACTTTAACGTAGTCGCTGGACCGTGAAATTGAGGTCAAGGTCAGGTGACACCTACCAGACAGTCATGTACTAGTCATCAGCAACCTATACACCAAATATTGTCATCCTACCATGCGTAGTTACAGAGGAACTGTCGTAACCCAAAAACTTTAACGTAGTCGCTGGACCGTGAAATTGAGGTCAAGGTCAGGTGACACCTACCAGAAAGTCATTTACTAGTCATCAGCAACCTATATACCAAATATTGTCGTCCTACCATGCGTGGTTACAGAGGAACTGTAGTAACCCAAAAACTTTAACGTAGTCGTTGGTACAAATTGAGGTCAAGGTCAGGTGACACCTACCAGACAGTCATGTACTAGTCATCAGCAACCTATACACCAAATATTGTCATCCTACCATGCGTAGTTACAGAGGAACTGTCGTAACCCAAAAACTTTAACGTAGTCACTGGACCGTGAAATTGAGTTCAAGGTCAGGTGACACCTACCAGACAGTCATGTACTAGTCATCAGCAACCTATACACCAAATATTGTCATCCTACCATGCGTAGTTACAGAGGAACTGTCGTAACCCAAAAACTTTAACGTAGTCGCTGGACAGTGAAATTGAGGTCAAGGTCAGGTGACACCTACCAGACAGTCATGTACTAGTCATCAGCAACCTATACACCAAATATTGTCATCCTACCATGCGTAGTTACAGAGGAACTGTTGTAACCCAAAAACTTTAACGTAGTCGCTGGACCGTGAAATTGAGGTCAAGGTCAGGTGACAGGTGACTGACTGGCAAGTACTCATCATAAGCTACCTCTGGACCAAATTTGATGGACCTAGGGCTTGGGCTTACAAATATATGAAGCAAGATGTCAAGTGTTTACGCCGCTGCCGTCCCATACATATGTCTCGCCTCCAGCGACTTTCGTCGCAGGCGAGACAAAAAATGAAATTTAGGATGCAAAAGCAAAGATGCGGAATGAAACATTTTCACAAGGTTATATCTGTCTCACAATTAACAACACATTATGGAAAGGATCTACTAAATAATCAAACAACAATTTTGAATTATGTTTTGTACATTATAATTGGGCTTGCTAATAAACAAACAAGTTTCTATTTCCTTACCAATTCATACTTGTAACAGAAAATAACTGTAGGATCTGCAGCATCTGCTTAGTACAACAGAATAATAAACTTACTCGATTCTAACTACACTCATCAAATATTTCTTCTCCAGTGTTCCTGTCAAGATAAAATTTGTGTTTAATTGTATATTCTTCTTTTAAACTTAGCAATAAATGCATCAATGTCCTTGTGTTATGTCTGTAAATAGTTAATTTTAGCTTGATGCTAAACATCTCAAAAAAAGGTATTCTGCAAGGCATGTTGAAAGGCTAAAACTTGCTGCTGATGGATTTATAACATTATGTTTTAGTACTGTACATAATTTTATTTTTTTATCTGAATGGTGTACTTTTGATGAATAATTAATTTATAAGGTTTGTGTTAGTTTATCCCCTCTATGCATAAGTACTTCTTGAAAAATAGTTTTAAGTAAGCTCCAGAATTCATTGAAAAAATTGCAAAAGTCTGAAATGGCCAGGTTGTGAATCAAGTGCCTTAATAAATAGGGAATGGTTTACAATTTGTTGGGAGAAGGTTTTGGGTTTGTGTAAACAATTTACGAGGAGTTGATTACACAAAATAGGTGCCTTATTCTGCAAATGTTTTGAAAAATGACTAAGTTTCAAATCTGGAAAATTTGGATAAAAATCCTGGAACACTTCCATAAAAGCAGATGCACAACATGTGCAATCTTTCCGTGGTTTCAGAGATCTGGGTTGAAAACTGTAGGAGGAATTGATTACACAAAATCGGTACCCTATTTTCCCCACCCACCATACTTCACCATACTATAACCCGGGTTTGCACTTCGTGCAACCTGGTTAAAAATAGGGCATCTAATGGGACATTAAATGATACCCTTCAACATTGCATTGCATGAGCACATTTTACTGAATTACAAATCAGCCTATAGGAACAACTGAGCACGATAGCTGTCCATCTCCGAAGATAATTTTTACCTTGACCTTGGGCCTATAAAATTAATTGTAAATTGGCCTTACTCAAAAACTTCAAATGGAATTGTGCTGAAAATTCAACTTGAACTTCATTTTATAGTACTTAACAGCTGTTCAATGTTTTAACAAAATCTGATTTCAATTTTTTTCAAACTATCATTTGGAAACTGCCAACTGTTGACAAAAAATTTGAAATGGCCTAATTCGAAAACTACAAATTGCATTGTGCTCAAAATTGAACTTGACTTTATTTTATAATACTTAACAGCTGTGCAAAGTTTAAACAAAACCACGTATGATTTTTTCAAATCATCCTCTGGAAAGCACAGGAGCACAAACACACGGACGGACACTCATATCCAAACGAAGGGTTTCACATAATACCCGCTCCTTTGTGAGGTGGAGTTAAAATAAATTATATCACATCAATAACCACAACAGGTTGCCAGCCATTGTTATTGGTTACCTATATGCTTCTAAAAATATGTAATATATCATACTGTAATATCTAAATATAACTGTGTGATATCTATTAAGAGATTCATATTCACCTCCTGAGGTCTCTAGAGTTTGATAGAGCCAAATTTTCTAAACATAATGAAAATATTCAAAATATGATATTAAATTTACACAAGAACTTTTTCTTGAAAACATACAAGGAAACCAAAAAAATACACTCTAGATCAGTTGTTTAAACTTTCTGCCCCATAGCTGAAACATGGAAAATCATGTTGAAACATCTCAAATGAAATAAAATACAATACTAACCCCACTTATAATCAAACAGATCTATTTCCTGGTTGAGTTTTTCTATACCAAACTTCAGTTTGTAGTTACAAGTGTCCAGTTCCACTCTAGCACTGAATGTTCTCTTCAGGAAGTCCACATCCATACAACAGTCTACTGCAGTACAGGAAGGCCCAATAACACATCTAGCTGTGTCTGGTAATTTGGGTAAAACCAAGTTACTCTTACAGTCTGAAATTAAAATAGAAGATGTCAAAGCAAACTAACTATACTAGATCATTTAATTAAAAATATTTTGACAAAAAATGACACCTGGTACACTTTTAGCAGCCGAGGACAAACAGAACACTATATGTTGACTGTTGGTTAAAAGCAACTTGCCTGTTTTGTTTAAGCATTGGACATCGCTTAATAATGAATTTTAGTCTAAAAAGGAAATATGACATGTAAATAAATGCTCAAGGTACTGGTGGGGGTCCCGAGTTCCTTGTTCAGGGAGAATTGTTTTGTTGTTTCCAAGAAGTTGTTTAGCAACAAAAAAGTAGTTCCAGAACAACTGTCCAGGAAAGTATTAACAGATCTGGCAACTACTGGTTTAAACTCTTTTGACCAATCAAAAACGACTATGAACGTAAAAGAAAGTAAGATGAGAATTATAGTAGAAAACATTTTATTTTTGTGTAAAAAATAAAACACCAATAAACACATCTTACAACTTAAGGGTATGTTGTTTGACCCCATATAAATTATTATTCTCAATTTTCCTGAATTATGAGATTTACAAGTGTAGCTTTATGGTAATGTCACATAATACAAAAAAATACTAAAGAAAGACATTCCAGAACACTTGCCTCTTTTCCAACCATCTTTAGTTGGTGTAAACGAGTCTAGCTGACATGGTATGTCCTTGAGGTATGATGATATTCCGAGCTGACTAAACAACTGGTTAATTACAGTATCTGTTAAAGTCTGTCCCAGTGTTAATCCTGCATCTGTCACAAACTTCTGCAGTGAAAATCCTGCAAAACATATTTATATAATTCACTCTTATTTCAATTAAACTCAACACTTTCAGACACATTTAAATATACCTACACAAAATTTCAAAAATACACTTGTATGAGAAAAGAGACTGTTTAACGTTATAATCAGACCAGTAACAAACGTGCCAATTTTACATTCCTATTTGTTCATAGTACATTATTTGTATTCACAATACATTAAGGGCCTCTGTTGCTAAGCAGTTTACGTGGTTAATCATACTATAGACCATTGGTGTATCAACCCTGGGGTTTTTAGTTCAAGCCGAACCTGATTTAGTGTGTGCTTCACCCCAACATTAACTTACAAGGGTGGCCAGTTTTCTGCTCATGGGTAGGGTATTCCTCCGTAATAAAAACAGGATGCCATGATACAGCTGATAAATGGCTAAAAGTGACATAAATTCTCATTTAAACAAAATAAACACAATAAATTATCATTATCACAAGCTTTTTTACCATTCATCTGGTCATATAACAAAGCCATGTAGCAAATGAAGGTAATATTGTACATAGAAATTTGGGATATTAAC
This sequence comes from Limnoperna fortunei, assembly GCA_944474755.1. Lineage (NCBI taxonomy): Eukaryota > Metazoa > Mollusca > Bivalvia > Mytilida > Modiolidae > Limnoperna > Limnoperna fortunei. The sequence continues at coordinate 21,143,189 of OX104122.1, forward strand.
AGGAACATATATTGCAGGGAAGGAACAGATTTTAAATTTGGGAAATGAATTTTTTCAACAAAATAATGAAGCTAGTATCTTGGATGTAGTTCTTTTTATTTAAACTTTTGTTTAACCTCCAACCCCATACTGTGTGTCATGGAACAGCCCATACTTGGAATAGAGAATCCAGGCTCCCAATTACAGATGGAACAGCCCTTACCTGGAATAGAGAATCCAGACTCCCAATTACAGAGAATTTTAGGTACAAGTGCATTGTTAAATAGCACAACATCAAACAGACAGGGTTTATTGCTTTCAAAACAGATGCTTAGGTTCAGGTCAACACGATACTGTCTCTCAGTTTTCATATCTTCTATCTTGTATCTGTAAAAGATAAGCAGATGTTGAATAATTGAAAATGTTTGTCAATACACAAACTGTATAATAAAGTAAGAGGTTTATTTTCATACCTAAATTAAATTTTAACATAATAAACAACAGTGGAAAGTAAAAAAAAAAGGAAAAATAATTATATTAATTGATTAATACATAAACACAATGGACCATACATAAACACAATGGACCAATGCCATAAATATTTGTAATAACTTTCCCAAATAATAACTAGAGGCTCCCAGGAGCCTGTATCGCTCACCTGAACCTGAAACCAAACAACCCTTTTCTATCCAGCTTTTCTTTGCTATAAGGAATTGCCCAACACTTCTGCAAAAGTCATAATAATTCCTATAAGGAGGAGCTTTTGATGCTTAGAGGGAGAAGGGAGGTTCACTTCAAATTTGCTGTACCTGTTATACTTTTTTAACTATCAGTCGAAAACTCTCTTGACTCCCCCCCCCCCCCCCCCCACCCCATTTTCTATTTTAAGCTAACGTAGCTATATATGTAGTCAGGTGTCATGATTTGCACAATTTTGGTAGAGGACGTCCTAAAGATGATGTGTGCAATGTTTCAAAGCAGTCCTTTAATGGGTTAAAGAGGAGAAGATTTTTTAAAATCAATTAAAATTGATTAAAAAAATGTTCAAGGAGAATAATTCCTAAACGGTTCATCAGACAATCTTGACCCTAAGTCATTTTTGTAGCCCTCATAGAGCAGAACAATTAAGCAAAACTAACTTTTTCTCTAGTTCAAATAATTTTCAAGATTTTAAGGCAAAAATGTCAAAAATAATCAATTTTGACAATTAAAGGGCAATAACTCCTATAAGGAGTCCTCAAACAACTTCAACCCAATGGAGTGTTTCGTAGAGCTTTTGATGCCGATAAAGGCATGTCTCTTCGGTTTTCCTGTATCTGTTATACTTTTTGAACTATAAGCCAAAAACTGTATTTTACCCCCCCCCCCCCCCACCTCTCTCCATTCTATTTTTAGCCATGGCAGCCATGTTGGTTAATCTGCAGCCATGGTTGGTGCAAACTTGGTTAAGGACATTTGACGGATGATGTGTACAAAGTTTCAAAGCAGTACTTTCAGTGGTTTCAGAGGAGAAGATTTTAAAAAATCAATTAAAACCGATTAAAATAAACAGTTCAAGGGGAATAACTCTTAAACGGTTAATCAGACAATCTTGACCCTAAAGGCAATTTTGTAGCCCTCATAGAGCAGAACAATTAAGCAATGCTAACTTTTTCTCTAGTTCTAATAATTTTCAAGATTTTGAGGCAAAAATGGCTAAAATCAACAATTTCGACAATTAAAGGGCAATAACTCCTATAAGGAGTCATCATACAACTTCAACCCAATGGAGTGTTTCGTAGAGCTTTTGATGCAGATGAAGGCATGTCTCTTCGGTTTTCCTGTATCTGTAACACTTTTTTAAATATAAGCCAAAAACTGTATTTTACCGCCCCCCCCCCCCCCCAAATCCAATTTTTAGCCATGGTGGCCAGGTTGGTTAATCTGCAGCCATGGTTGGTGCAAACTTGGTTGAGGACATTTGACAGATGATGTGTACATAGTTTCAAAGCAGTACTTTCAGTTGTTTCAGAGGAGAAGATTTTAAAAAATCAATTAAAACCGATAAAAAAAACAGTTCAAGGGGAATAACTCTTAAACGGTTAATCAGACAATCTTGACCCTAAGTCATTTTTGTAGCCCTCATAGAGCAGAACAATTAAGCAATGCTAACTTTTTCTCTAGTTCTAATAATTTTCAAGATTTTGAGGCAAAAATGGCAAAAATCATCAATTTTGACAATTAAAGGGCAATAACTCCTACAAGGAGTCATCATACAACTTTGACCCAATGGAGTGTTTTGTAGAGCTTTAGATGCTGAAGAAGGAAGGTCTCTTCGGTTTTCCTGTATCTGTTATACTTTTTGAACTATAAGCAAAAAACTGTATTTTGACCCCTCTGTTCTATTTTTAGCCATGGTGGCCATGTTGGTTGGTCTGAGGCCATGATTTGGGCAAACTTGGTAGAGGGCATTTTACTGATGATGTATGCAAAGTTTCAAAGCAATCCCTTCAGTGGTTTTTGAGGAGAAGATTTTTGAAGAAAAGTTAACGACGACGACGACGATGACGACGACGGACGACGACGGACGCCAAGTGATGGCAATAGCTCACATGACCCTTCGGGTCAGGTGAGCTAAAAACACATCAAATCTCCTAACTTAACAAGTACTTTATTGTTCATGTAATAAGTAATGAATTTCAGTATGACTTTTGTTATATGTTATATAATTAATTCAGAATTAAAAAATTGTCAATAGCTAAATGAAATGATCATATCATGAATATTCATGAATCTGAATATCTACTCACGATACACGAACTGCTCCAAAAAGATTGAAATATTGTGTTGTTCCTACAAAATAAACGTGTATTAGACAAACACATTCTATGTACTGCATGAATCAATACATATTTATATATATTTTTTCGTTATTAAACTTAATACTTATTTACAAGTTGTTGTCTTTATTTATTATATCTTCAACAAATAAATTGTGCTGCAATCACTGAACTAAGGTAATCTTTTAAAATAGTTTTCTTATACAAAAAGTACTGAGCATATAGATAACAGCTATGTAGCCTACTGGTGACCACAACTGACCATTTATTTGGTTTAACAGGATTTAAATCAATTTTTCCGGTGAAAGTTTGACATAATTTTCAATAATCTCTTAGGTATCGTATAAAAGTTCAATGTAGAATCAAGACCAAGGGAATAACATCAATGTTGTTGACATAACATTATCTTCATAAGGACATCTAGCATATCTGTAGTCCTCTTCTGTTACATAGCAGTTCCTCACTTATGTCCACTTTCCCCAAACATACATAGTTTTCATATATTTTCTAGGGGCCTCGGTGGCCGAGTGGTCAAGGTAGTTCGTCTACTATTGATCACGTGGTCTGTCAACACTGAGATTGCGGGTTCGATTCTCACTGCAGGCAGGGTGTACTCGACTCCAATCTTAATTGACAAGGATTGCCAGTTTTCCTACCGCAGGTCGGGGGTTCTCTCCTGGTACTCCGGCTTCCTCCCCCAATAAAAACTGGACGCCATGAAATAGCTGAAAAATTGCTGAAAGTGGCATTAAAACACCATTCAAACAAACAAACATATATTTTCTACCCTCAAAAGGTAGCAGTTCATGTATAAAGGGTAAACTGTTCGTTAGAATTAAATATCCTATTAATATAAGTCAGATGGAAATAAAGCAATTAATTTTGAAGTCTTTCTACCATTTTTGTAGTCTATAGGACTGACTATTTCCAATTGAAAAGTTTTCAATTATTGAATAAATGGATATTAGTTTGAATTCAAATGAAATAAGTTTTCTGGAATAATACTTCCAATATTGTAAGGGCTTTTCCAGAAAAAAATGTACAGGGGGGCGAGAACGCAGCTCAAAAAATGGGGTACCACCACTAAAATTTTAATTTTTTTAGAGGCACAACCTAGAAAATGTTTTTATGGAAAGTACCCCCCACCTATAAAATAAAATTGATATATCAATATGATTATTATACCCCCCGCAAACTTGTTTGGGGGGGTATATAGGAATCACCCTGTCTGTCTGTCTGTCCATCTGTCCACATCCCTTGTAAGCGCAACTCCTAAACGGCTTGATGAAATTTAATGAAACTTAGCATAAAGGAAGTACATTATATGTAGATGTGCATGAAGGATTTTTATTGACCTCAGATATCATTTAGGGAAGATCACTGGACTTGAAAGCAAAGCGGTGGGTATCGCTTTGCGAGCGTGCTCACAGTCCACACTTGTGTGATTATATTCGAATCCTTCTTGTTATGCCAGTTGAATTGTGTCACCATTTATCGTAAAAAGCCACGAGGTTGTTTACCAACATGACCAAAACACGTGCGGGTTTTCAAATGTTGACGAACACAAATCATGTTTAATCCACGAAACTGTCGTTTTGAAGAAGAAATGTTTGTTTAAATTTGACATTTAGCATGACTCGTTAAAAGTCTAGTATATAACGAATTCCCAAGAATTATTTTGTGCCAAGACATGGTGCAATTTGATAGGAATTGAGGAAAGCTCCATGTGCCTTCGTGTTTGTAGTGAATTTGTATACACAGCAGACATAAGACGTATAATAGTTTCAAATATGCTGTCTGTTGATAATTAAATGTTGATATATGTTTTTGGCATTTAATAACTCATATTACACCTAGAGTGACATAGCCCCCTACCCCCTCCCCTTTTCACACACACGTACACACCCACCCCCACTTTTAAGAGGGTAAACCTTTAAGGAATGAAAAATTCATATATTTATAGTGTCATAATGTTTATATTGAATTCCAACAATCACACAGTTTAATGATGCCTATAATTCTATAACCAACCATTTCATATACTGTGGCCTCCACAACTTCTAGTTGAATTAAAAGATTTTTTTCAGCTGGCCCATACATGTAGGTTACTTTTCACAACAGATGAATTTAAATAACATACTGCTTACATCAAAATAACTTGTTAATATTTCTGACATTTATTGCTGTGATGTTAATTTTTCATCATTATTTTGCAACTTATTGCTGTTTAAAACAAGTGAGGGTCTTTATTATTTATAACTATAACTGTTTTACATATATATATACATTTTGATTTCCAAATAAAGTCAAATGTAGCATCATGCAGTTTTAAACAAAGAATTTATTTAATTTTAGAATTTGATGTCATTGCTTAAATTTATTTATATGGAGAAATTTATATACATGTCAATTATTTTATAAATAGGCTTTGCTTTTTTATGTCTGAAAAAAGTGAGTTTGGGAGATTAAATTTTGAGCAGTAATATAATTTTTTGGACTTCATTGTGATAGTATAAATCCCTTTTTTTACAAACATTATCGAGTTAGCTATTATGGTAGGTACAAAATTTATCTAATGAAGGTTTGCTTCTATGATATTCATTGAATGTGAAGCTGATATTGCATGGCATAATTAACTTTTCTTGATAAACCATTTAGTAAACTTAAGCATCCCTTCCAAAAAAATTTAAGACCTTAAACAAACACTTAAATCAAACTGGTATTTTTTAATATTATTTTATAGTTTACAAAAATGTGATATTAAAATTTATGGAAACTTATCTCCGGCAAGAAGTAAGATTTAAAAACTGGCAGCTATTAACACAATTTTAAAGTCTGTGATCATCCCTTTAAACAAAAGAAAAAGGGAAATAAAATGGGAAGTAAGTTCTGTGTATTAAAGGAACATGCATTTTTTAAAAGAAATTTATAAAAATAATAGTGTCAATAGATCTATTTTATAGACAGAGATATATTCCTTAAAATGAGTTGTTGGCCCTAGCATGTGAGTTTATAAAGAAATCTAAAAATTCATCACAGCATTTGGGGTCAGTATAATTTGTTTAGAGCTATGGAATAAAATGACAGTAAATGAGTTTTATAACATGTATTCACTCATTCAATAAGTTAATGTCTGACCTGTCTCATTGCAATATATTGACTTCAGAAAAAATGATAAATTTCTCATTGAATAATAGACTAATAATGAGAAATTCATGCGAAGAGAAAAAAATGTGTAAACAGGCAGCTAATAACGCAATTTCATACCAGTAACTATCCTCTGTTAATTAAAACTGGATGTAATAAGAAAATACCAAGACAACAAAGTCCCTGTAAATTATGTAATGTCTTTAAAGATGAAAATAACTTCTTCCTTAATTGTTCATGTTATTATAAATTAAGTTTTTTTTACATAAAATTAAGATGGTCAGAAACTTTTCGATTACTAAAATATGTATTATTTTGTATTTCTGTTATTTCAATTTTTTATATAATTTTGTATTTTACAACCCATGGTTGTTATTATGCCTGAATAAATTAATATAAATTTAATGTTTTGTAAATAACATTATGTTTAAATCTTTCATAGTAGCAGTTTTATGTAGTTTATGGAGTTTTCTTCACTATTTATACTGACTGAAATAAGTGTCATGTAGTTGAGTCAATCAATCCATCAAAAAAAAAAGAAACATTGTTTCCATTCTGCTTATGGGTCACTAATGGTCACTGTATTTTGCATTGTGTCTACTAAGTAAATCTTAGTGGACTTTGAAACTCTTGCAAGGAAAATTTGCGACATTGAGAATTTTAAGGGTAGCATATTGACCGATGTGTTTAACTAGGACAAGGAGTGCAACTTTCATTGTCTGTACAAACCCTCAGTGTAAAAAGCATAGGGTTTTTTATAGCGACAACAAAAAAAAAAATTTTTTTTCCTTTACTTTTACATTGTTTTCCAATGGCAGACAAGAATATTTGTCTACATGGTTTAATATTCCTGAATTGAAGGTTTAAAAATTTGTTCATGTCTTGATTATATACTTGTATATATTGAACAATTATGTTGATTTGGGATTTCTATAATATATTTTAATGATTGTTATGATTATACCACACTTTTTTTCTCTAATGCACAAGCAGCTCCAAAAATTTACCATTACATTGCTTTTTGTAGTAAAAGCAGACACAAATTTGTTCAAAGCTGCTTTGAGACCCACAAATTACACAAAAGATGTAATACTATTATATATTATATATTTAATGAATACTGATGCGTTATCTATTCTACTTTGGCAGACAGATGCTAAATATTTTTCGAAGCGTACGTCGAGTTGCTTCCAACACCCCCCTTTTCGGCATTTTGTCACAGAAAAAGCTGACACAAATTTGTTCCCGGTGGTTTTGAAAGCTGAAAATTGGAACGAAGACGTAATATTATAATTGATTTATTAATTTATAGGTCGCGACTAGTCACCATTCCTATTTATATTTTTAATTTAGAGTTTTCTGTCCGCCGAGTTCATATCAAAACGTGCCACTTCAAACGGCATTTTAACCTAGTAAATTAAAACTATACGGTACGAAATTTCTATAAATGACAGGTAATTGTCTTAGGACTTTGCTGTATTTCATTTTATTGATGTATGTTTCGGCAGTGCTACGTAAACTGAGACGCTACCACGCTTACAAAAAAACCGACAAAAAGTTGACCATGTGGTGTTTTGCATTTTCTGTATACTCGGGCTTTTACAACATCTGGTTAATAATAGAGCAGAGCAATCCAATATAGAAAATCGGCAACCAGTCCCATTCGGAACTTTCGGGCGTAAACATTCAAAAGTTTATTTATGATCGGTTATTCCCCTTGCATTCATCCGACAAAATCGTCAGTCAAAAATCGCGCGGAGATCGTCGAAAGTACCGCGTTTGGCGAAATAGAAACAGAAAAACGCCGACAACCGCGATTATTTTAATAAGAACGTACCTACACCCACCAAAATAGAAATACCCTCAACCCCCCCCCCTACCAAGGAAAAAAAAATTAACCTGCGTTCTCGCCCCCCTGTACATTTTTTTCTGGAAAAGCCCTAATCCATTACACTTAAAAGATTTATTACTAAAGTAAACTGCTTTTTAAAAGCATCTTAGTCAGTAGAGACAAAACATGATCATTTAAAGAAAACAACTTACTATTGTAATACAATCAGTGTTGACCACTTGAAAACAAAAACTTGTTAAAGTCTACCTACCATATTTGTAGTCTACAAGGCTGACAGGATCCAGTTTGAGTTTTTCAATTCCTACAGTGAACTGGTTATTACATGTATCCAAGTCTACGTAGACATGGAAGGATCTACCCAGGAAATCTACATCTACACAGCAGTCTACAGCTGTACAGTGTGATGGTATCCAACAACTGGCTGGAATCTTCAGTGGGGTCATTGGAACATTCAGGGGACAATCTAACAAAATTTTAAAAGGAGATTTTATATGACCAGTACTAATGCTTAAACTTTATTTATATATAATTTATATTAAATGTTCATTTAAATCCACTATTCAAAAAGAAAGTAGCAAAGAAAACCGACCGAACAACAAGAGCCAAAAACCAAGGGACAGTTACAAATCCGGATATAGACAAACACAACACAAAAATCAAAAACATAAAACACAGAAAGAGAGTAACCCGAACCCAAGCATTTTTTCTGTTTTACCTACCAGATAAAATTCAATAATTATAACCAAATTCTCTTTTATTTACCTTTCTTCCACCCATCAACAGCAGGACTATAGAGGTGTCCAGATCTCTGACATGATTCCTCCTCCATTAAGCTTCCTATACCAAGTTCTTGCAGCAGCTTAGATGCCATAATTTTGGTCAGCTGTTGTCCAGATGGCAGGTTTATATTCTGCATCCATGACACCAAGGAAAAATCTGTAAAAAAAAACATTTCACATTAACTTAAGTCAAGTTTCAATTACTACTGTATCTTACGGACGCCCCCTGCCAAACTACTTTTATTCTATACAATTCGAATGCTGAGCATATCTGATTTTTGGTATGGCAAAGAGTCTTAAATATTGCAAAATTTACAGAAGAAATTTTCAATGAAAGCTCTACTTAAATCATAAACATTTAGTAGGTGAACTAGCATCGGTTATTTCTGGCATTGATGATCGGTATGTTAAGATTGTTATTTGAATCAGTCAAAAAAAGGAAAATTAGTAAAACTGAGGATGCTCCTGCTTCTAATTGTCAAATGACCCTATAAAACCAGCACAAAAAATGAGGTTTTGGGGGATAGAAATTGCTTGAATGTCATACTGTGACATTGAAAATCAAGGTATGGACCTGAATTTTGCATGCAACACATCACATTGCGTGTAATGATCTGTGGTGCTTCATTATTTGAAGATCCCTAAATAAACAACAACATTATGGTTCAGACATGGTTAGATTCAATGCAGCACTGTGACATTAACTTCAAAGATAGCAACCTAAATGTTGCAAGTGACCAGTTGTCTGCATGTGATGATCACGAAGTGCCACTCAATTTGAAAATCTATCAATAAAAGTTAAAGGCTGGACACAAAATGATGGATGGGGGTATGCACAGACAACACTGCGACTATATGCTCCTTCAAATTTCATTGGAGCATGATTACGAGCTCATTTCTTTCTATTAAAAATTGAATTCAAACAAAAGCCATTGTCTTTTCTTAGAAAACTACGAGTAGTACTTTTATCATAAATGTATTACGAAAATAACATACATGTTGCAAATGACATCTAAGGTATTTAAATAAAGACATATTTATTATGATTGTAACAGTATAAACATTTCACCTTTAATGGCAAAACCAGTGTTCCAGTCACATGGTATCTGAGGTAAGGGCGTTTCCTTTAACATGACCCACTCAAACATGTTAACCCCTGGGTCAAATCCTACACTGACATTGAGGCTAACTTTAAAAATATTCTTGTTTTCCCTGTTGTCTATGCTGTAACTGTTAAAAAAAAACATGTACTACATTTAAGCATTGTCAAAAATATATTAAAACTGATATCCTTATTAGAAGTTATTTTAGTAAGTATTTTTCAACATAAACTTTAAATAACTTGTATACACACCTTGAAATGTGAACCATTCCCATATGAACAATCTGACCAAAAAAAAAGATAAAACACAGCATGACAATCATTTTTTCCTCTCCCTATCACCCTCTTTTGGACATACAGAGATTATTGTACAGTTATTAATGCTGAAGTTAGTAGAAGTCATTTAATTCATTTATTATTAACTATTAAGGAATTGACAACAACACTTCGTAGGATGCAATAGTCTGTGTTTATTTTTGTCGACTAGTTTCGGCAGTTACCTCATTTATGTAAACATGTTATTTCTATATGCATTTTTAATTACATATCATTTTTTCAAATGCTTCTGGTTTTTGTGGTAGTAGCAATATCCATGTTATTATCATCTGTTTCTTTATATTCTAGTTTTTCAATTTTTTTTCAGTAAACCATTTGAAAAATTCCCCAATGTGAACTCTTCACTAGGGTTGAAAATACTTTTTCTAATTAGTTCAATATCTGGGAAGTTTCCGTTACAACTCTATATACTTGAATCTGGGTAATTGTTTTGGACAATATATCATTGGTTCTAACTTTTAATCTGAGCAATCAAGACCCACCTTACAAAAGTAGTATTAGTAATGTTATTTTTTTTAAAGCTTTTAAAAAACCCTCTTCAAAATTGTCGTATATTGTTCTATGCATGTACACATAAGTAACAGGCCTAGAAATTATATATAAATATGTGAATAAGCATGCAGAAAAAATTGACCAAAAAAACAAACTATATACTTACAGGAATGAGAGAAGCATTAACACAAACACTCTTATTTATAATATATTATTGACCAATCAAAAGACTTGTCTTATATATGAATCATACAATTCCAACACTTATCACATGGTTCTAAAAAAACAAGTGTTCACTTTGTGTGAACGGAAGAAAATACATAAATAGGCTCACTGATAATTTTGTTGACATTAAAAAACTCAAGATGATATAAATCGATATACAATTCTCACTCATTGTGAAACTAAAGCTATCAATAAAGAAAACATCTTTTTGTTTATGATAAATATGAAATAGAAAAAATCGAAGAATGTGTCCATGGGACACAGATGCCCCCACTAAATGAAGTCCCAAACAGGAAGTAGTTGTTCGACAGGTCTGAAAGTTGCTTAGGACATACAACTTGTGATACTGAACCACCCTGCCAAATTGCAAATTGTTCTCATTTACGGTTTCTGAGAAAAGCTTGACGGAAATTAAAACAGACGTATTTACGTACAAATGAAGTCCCAAACAGGAAGTAGTTGTCCGACAGGTCTGAAAGTCACTTAGGACATACAACTTGTGATACTGAACCACCCTTTCAATTTCAAATTGTTTTTATTTATGGTTTCTGAGAAAAGCTTGACGGAAATTCGTTGGGACGTATGTAGGTAAGTACGTATGGATGGACAGACATGAGTAAAAGTTAATGCTCCCCGACATGTCGTCGCGGGAGCATAAAAAAACACTAATTTCATTCAAAATAAATAATGCTTATTTTTAGTTCATATACTGCCTCTACTTTCTCAATTTCACATGCGGATAAAAGAATGCAATTATTTTGATCAATTACTAAATACATACTCCATAACAACTGTATCCATTAGCTTGTATCTATTTTTCACACCTGTAATTATAAACTTAAATATTTATGTAACATCAACTTAAAATCTTTATATTAAAAACTTTCCTGAACTTTTACCGTTACTCTTTTCATTAAAACTGAAAGATCCTTTATAATTAATTCTAAGTCGGAACATTAAGGGAAATCCATTTATCAAAAAAAAAGATCATCCATTTTCACATAGTCAAAGATGGACATTCCGTTTCCTGTATTTAACTTTTTTTTAGACATGACAATGAGTAACTCCATTAATCATATTAATCACTCCTTACTTGTCTGGAGGTTTGAAGTACATGCTTCCTGTTTTATGTTATTGGTTTGTCATGTGTTTTGTGTGTTTGTCAGAATCTGGGTTAGTAATTGAACCACAACTTGCAGTAAGTTAGTCAGTAGGTTTCATTGTAATATTTTTTTTGCTTTGTTTAAACTTGTCAACTTGGTCAGATGCCAAATATTGTCCTGACAAAATCAAAACTTATCTCTAATTTACTACTGTAAATTACCAGTTTATTATCAGTCCTCATTTTCAGAAAATCTTTTATATGATCCAACTAACAAATAAAAAATCAGTGTAGATTATTGTTATATCTATATACCCCAAGTATAATCCAGCACAGACAAGTCCATTTTCAGTTTTTCTGCAGCTAAACTTATCTTCCTTGAACACAGATCGATGTCTAGCACCACATGGAATGATCTTTTGAGGAAATCCACATATATACAACAATCTACCGCTGTACAGCTAGATAACAATGCACATGTCACTGGGCCTGATAGTGTGGGAAGGTCCAGCTTGTTGGTTGGGCAACCTGAAATAGGAAATAACAAACTTAACTTTTATTGCAAAAAACAAAAACTTCTGGGAATATACTGTAAATATTGATAAAAAAAAGAATTGATTGTTTGTTTGTTAAATAGGGTATTAGACCACTTAAGAAATAAAGCATATAAAAATTTATCTCAGGCAACAATAAAAACAATGCATGGTACCTCCAAATATACAGAATCGGAAATTCTGTGCCGTTTCACTGAAAATTTCACATGATGAATGATTTAATTTGTACAGATTTAATTTTTAAATTCTTGCAAGCAATTCTGGTTGTGTATCAGATATTGCCATATTTGCATAGGTTTTTACAAAATGTTCTCTGTACCTTTAATTTCTGTTCTGTTTAATAAATAAAAGAAACTCTTCACATAAAATAACTGTTTGGTCCCATAACATATAACTATTATTAATATTAAGGGTTTTCTCTGGGTACTCCGGTTTCACCCTTACCCACCCATACCCCATCCCCCCCAATAAAAACTGGGCGCCTTGATATAAGCTGAAAAATTGCTGAAAGTGGTGTTAAAAATCATGAAAATAAAACAAAAACAATGTCTCCCCCCGTTCTGCAGATCTGACCCAGAGGATAAAAAATTTCCTTGTAATACGCAAAACTAAATATGGTGTACTTGCTACATATCAAGTTTCATAAAATTTGGAGCAGTTGTTTCAGTAGTTGAGGGGAAACCATGATTTATAAGAAATTTTTGGAAAATTCTAAGTTCAAATGACCATAACTCCCACAAAATTTTGAGGATAAAAAATTTCCTGTATTATGCAAACACATATGGTGTACTTTTTGGTTAAGCAGTTTCAGAGGAGTTGAGCAGAAACCATGATTTCTGAGGAATTTTTGGAAAATTCTAAGTTCAAAGGGCCATAACTCTCTCAAAATTTTGAGGATCAGAATAACCACGTAATATGCACAACTACATATGGTGCACTTGTTACATACCAAGTTTCATAAAAATTGGTGGAGTAGTTTCAGACGAGTTGAGTGGAATAACTTTATGACCCACAGACAGATGGACAGATGGACAGGACAAAAACAATATGTCTCCCAACCAAGTAGGTGGGAGACATACATATAATATTTACACAATGTTATTGATATTGACATCTGCTCCGATGGGAACCCTGTACCCAAACAGATAAGCACTTTTATAGTTTTGATGATTTCATGAGCCCGGCGAAGATACTGGGAACCAGAAGTTACCTAGAGAGTTACATTTACAATAGCAGAGAGCAAAAATACTACAATAATAACAGCTAACACACTAAGAGTACCTCAAGAAGTGCAAACACAGCTACACTTGCCCATTGAAATTCTGCCATTAAAAAAAATGCTGATTTTTGTGGGGTTTATAATTAATATAGTGTCCAGACTTATAGTGTACAGAAGACAAAAATATGCATGTGTTTGAGCAAGCCACAAAAATATAGCAATGATTTGTACTCTGCGATAACTGGTACACAGTCTGTAATTAAATTTTAGTACACTTTCTGTAGCTCTGAAAAATAGGACAAGATTATTGCTAAAGATTTATTTTTTAAATCTTCCCTTTTAAGTCTGACCTGTCATGATATTATACAAATTGTATTTCACATGTTGCATTTGTTTTTACTTTACGCACACTGTAACTTACTATTCTTCCAGCCATTTCTGGAGGGATTATAAACCGAGCTCTGCCTATCACACTGAGGTTTCTCCAGGTATTCAGTCACACCCAATCTTTCTAGAACTTGTGATATTACATTGCTGGAAAGCTGTTGACCAATGGACAGTCCCTTCTCCTTCAAAAAATCTGTGATTGAAATTCCTACAAAATATTGTTTTAAGTGAGTAAAATTGATTAGTTTTGATATTTTCAAAAACAAAGAATTAAAATAAATGTTTAAATTAAGATTTATTCTATAAAATAATCTGTGGTCCGGTAGTAAGGAATTTTTGTTTTAGATTTTAGGTTATGCGTCATCAATGGTAAAAATCCTATTTGATACAGAGAAAGCATGAATAATTAGTAACTTAATTGTGGGTCTATTTTTGAACTCCCTGAAATAGAATTAGTACTGCTGTAGTGTTCCGTCTTTTTCTCCTATTCTCTGGTGCAGATATGGATTGATTAAATGGCATAATCTACCTGACAGGTCCACATTCCAATCACATCCAATCTTTGGCAGATACATATCTCTGAAAACCTCCACATTGATAATACAGGAGTCTGGTTCTAAGCAAACACTAATGTTCATGTTAACCATGTACTTCTTTTCTGCAGCCAAATCATGGATGGAATAACTGCAATAAATCAAAACACTTAAAACCCAATTTTAATAAAGAAAATGGTCTTTTAAGAAATAACTAGAGGCTTCTAGGAGACTGGATCGCTCGCCTGAACCTTAATCCAATTGAACAACTTTACATTCCTTTTTTTATCTACTTTTCTTTCCTATCACGAATTGTCCAACACTTCTGCAATAATCAATAATTTTGACATTTTTAAGGTGTATAACTACTATGAGGAGTCCTCCAACATGCACCAAAAAAAACAATTTTGTAGATGAAAAATTTGTACAAAAATCATTTTTGTATATCTAAATAAACTAACCGTAAGTTCTTCTCTTTAGGTCTAACAATTTTCAAGATTTAAAGTAACACCACAAAAATCATCAATTTTGACAAAAAAAGTGGCAGTAACCCCCTACAAGGGTTCATGGTATAACTTCGACTCAATGCAAAGTTTTGTAGAGCTTTTAATGCTGTGGTCATGTTGGTTGGTCAGTGGCCATTAATTGTGCAATCTTTGTAGAAGGCATTTTACTGATTTGCAAAAAAGTCAAAATCCCCTCAGTGGTTCTGGAGATGCTTTTGAAAGAAAAGTCAACAGATGGACAACGGATGACAAGTGTGAGGTGAGCCAAAAAATAAATAACGTAACCCCCATGAACAATTAAGTTTATATAAATATTGTTAGTTTCTATTAAACTGAAGATTCCTACCAAAAGACGGGGGTTTTCTATGGGTACTCAGCCTCATCCTCCCTTAATAAAGCTGAAAAATGACTTTAACACACAAACAAACAAAATTAAATTGATGAAACTGACAATCCTTAATGATGATAACATCAATGTTTTGCTTAAAACAGAAGTCTCGCAAACAGATCAACATTAGTAATATATTAATAGCCATGTCAACATTTCCTGTCTCAATAAAATATAAGCATTAAAAATTGATCGTATCTCAAATAAATATTAAGAAATGGTTGAGCAAGATGGATAATGATGACAAATCTACTTGAAGTGTATACAGTAAGTTTATTTTTCCAGAGGTGCAACATAATAATATTTGCCCCGAGTCAAAGTCGAGTGCAAAAGTTGCATCCAAGGGAAAAGTTATATGATGAAATAAGTTAAAATAACATTTGTTCATAACAGTTCAATGTATCTTAGATGCTTTTTATTTGTCAAATTTGTAGAAAGTATTTTTTACTTAAGTAAAAAGGTAACCAATAAAAACAATTAATAACTTACTCAATCATCACTACGTTTGCCAACCTGACATGTTGAACAGTACCTAGAACAATAATAAAAGATATATTTACATGTATTTGTAAGCAAACATCATTTGTTTTATAAAAAAATTGGTGAAATAAAACCATGGTACAGACATGCCTGCTAAAGAGATCACATGGTACAGTTATACCTGCAATAGAGACCACATGGTAGAGCCACACCTGCTCAAGAGACCACATGGTACAGCCACACCTGCTCAAGAGACCACATGGTACAGCCACACCTGCTCAAGAGACCACATGGTACACCCACAAATGCGAGAGATCACATGGTAAATCCACACCTGCCTAAGAGACCACATGGTAAATCCACACCTGCCAAAAAGTGCCCATGTGGTACAACTACACCTGCCCAACAAGCCACATGGTATAGCCACACCTGCCCAACAGACCACATGGTACAGCCAAACCTGCTTAAGAGACCACATGGTATAGCCACACCTGTGCAAGAGACCACATGGTACAGCCACACCTGCCCAACAGACCACATGGTACAGCCTCACCTGCTCAAGAGACCACATGGTATAGCCACACCTGCTCAAGAGACCACATGGTACAGCCACACCTGATCGAGAGCACATGGTATAGCCCTCTTTTGTTTATCCTTGACATAATGGTATATTTATGGTACATTTGATTGCTTTGTTTATGTTATTCAATATACAGTACACTTTAAATCTAACTTTTTTTCACTTTTGTTGTCAACTGGTATATAAACTAGACAGGTTTATTTTTAACTCGGTTTAAGGCCATTTACACACCATTTTTAACTCAGTTTAAATTAAATTCTCTTACTGATTAGTTTAAAAAATATTTTTCCTAATGAATATTTAAACATTGTGAATACAGGCCTAACAGTTTTAATTTCCACGTCCAAAGCAATAATACACCTACCAAACTCAAAGTTGAGGTATGATACATCAATGCCATAAGTTTCAACTCCAAGCTTTATTCTATTAGAGCAGGCATCTAGTAGGATATAGGCATGGAATGACCTTCCAATAGGTTTGACCTCTACACAACACTCGACCCCTGTACAGTAATCTGGAACATGGCACGTTAATGGTCCTGACAATGGCGGCAGGTTTAGGTCTACTGGACATGCTGCAAAAAATATATATACAACATCTTACTATTTCTGTTAAAAATTTTTGTCAGCAGAAAACAATTACTTGACTTAAAATCATTAAGAAAATGATTAGATTTTAAAGAGAGTGCCTTTTAAAATCAAATTTTATAGTTTCATATATATAACAATATATTTTTTGTCTTAGAGAGCTAGAATAATGGAAAATGTTTGGTGCAATTTATAATAATGACACCATTGGTTTTTTTTAAACAAACCAAAAAGTGAATCCTTATAGTAACATACAGTAAAAATGGATAAAAAAACTTCAAAATCAACATATGGTTTGGGGGATGCACATTACTAAACTTATTTTAAGTACACAAAAGATGTTGAAAAAACAAAGAAGGTTAAAGTTCCTTCAGTATAGACTTTGTTTAACTCTATTACTACAGATTTATTCTTAATGCCTTACTTTTATTCCAACCATTAACTGCTGGACTATAAGGAGATAGTTTCCTATTACATGGCTTTTCTTCCAAGAACTGAGCTACTCCAAGCTTTTCCAACAAGAGATCAACAACATAGCCAGGCAGCTGATCGAGTAAACTGAATCCTAAACTTTGGGTTAAATTCTTCAGAGATATACCTGAAACAGCATAAACATGTATTAACTTATTTTTCAGTTTTTATGAGATTCTAATTTATTGTTCTAATGTTTATATTTTCTCGATATCTTAAAATAATATAGAAACGTCTGTGGACAATAGAAATAGAAAGTTACTTTCCAATAGATTTATTGTTTGTTTTCATCCTGAACAAAGTGAAAATACAGCTGGCAAGATGTTAAGCAATCAACCAATCAATCAATAAAAAAACTTTGCCACAACATATTGTGCAAGAAAAGTTCAATACCTGACAAAGAAAATCCACTTTCAAGATTACACAGTGGTTTTGGTAGTCTGACTTCTTCTAAGATTGGAATTTTTAGTGCACAAGGTCCACTGGCTTCAAAACAAACACTGAGGTCCACACTGATTAGAAACTGTTTCTCTCCTTTTAAATCATCTATGGTGTACCTGGTAACAATTTTTAAAATGTTTTTTGTTTATAAAAATTCAAACATATATACAGAGCAAATTGTTTACATCTAAGATTAATTTGTTTTTACATCTTAAGATTTGATAAACAAAGCACATATTTACCAGTCCTACCGCAGGTCGGGGGTTCTCTCCGGGTACTCCAGCTTCCTCCCCCAATAAGAACTGGACACCATGATATAGCTGAAAAATTGCTGAAAGTGGCATTACACACCATTAAAAAAACAAACATATTTACCAGTAGCAATGACTCCTCTAAAAATTGTGATGTTTTTTGAAAAGCTATTTAATATACATGTAGCTCCACAATGCATTACTTCAGTATTCTGTTATAATGTAAAAAAACTTATTTTGAGACACAAAATATTAGTATAAATATGGAAATGAGAATTTGGTAATAAAGAGTGCATTATTTTACTACGTAGCTTCTTTTCAAATATACCTCAAGGCCACCATTAAAAACAGTAGGTTTGCTGTTATATGACTCACACTTTAAGATATTGGTAGGTACATTTGAGTGAGTTCTGCAATTCAATTCAGTTTCCTTCAAAATTCTCAAGACATTTTTTTGGATAGAAACATACTAAAATAGTGAGAATAATAATTGTGTGCAAAATCTAGATACTTTTTTTGCACAAGGGCTTATTTGTACAGCAATATGGAATCAACAAACCAAAAGGATTTCTCTGAATGGCATCACAAACGATTACAACAGTAAATAAGCTTACCCTACTCTTATCATGTCCATCAGATTGAAACTTTCTCTTTTTCCAAAATTATAATTAAGCAGTGACTGATTAAATGTAAGTTTTTCTATTCCAGCTGAGAGTCTGTAGTTACAGGCATCCAGTATAATAAAAACTTCAACTGATTTACTGATCTCCTTAACCTCTACACAGCACTGGATCCCTGTACAGGAATCCAGCAGATGACATGTAATTGGTCCTTTCAGCTGAGGTAGTTTGTACTCTAGACTTAACTTGCATTCTAGAAAAATTAGAAAGCATTTGAATGAAAATTAAATCTATGAAGCATATTTTCTGGTATATTGGAAACATGAATGAATTTATTGGTTTAAATCAATGAAATTCCTAAAATATAAATAAATCAACATTTGTTAAACCCCTATAAAATATGAAATCATCCAAAAATTAACTAATTATCCATTGAAGATTGATCAACTCGGGGAAACAATTATTTCAAACTAATTTGGTTTTGTATAAATTATGACATCTGGAATGATGAAAGTATAGAATTGAACAAGTTATCATGAGCTAATGCTCCTTGTGATACCCAAGCTCTATAACTTTAGAGATGAATCCCACAATATGGCACAATGTGCGAAGCTATTGTTATTTATTATTTATTTTTGCTGAGAAAAATGTGACAAAATAGTTACAAATGGACACACACTGATGAACACACACACACATTAACACATGGACCAAAAACAGTATAACCTTATCCCCTATGGAGACTGGGGGTATAATAAAATAAAAGAATATATCAAAGTTTTTTCAACATTATATAGAGGCAAAATTTCTGCCAATAAGGAATTTGGTCCCTTTCTGCACCACTGTCACCCCTAAATTACATGCAATCAATGATATCCTATCATGGGTTCAATTGAAATGTAAGTGCCACAGAGCACACAAATAAAAATAAAATTTTACCATTGTTCCATCCATCAGGTTTGCCAGACACATAAGGAGTTAAATGTCTGCTACAAGGGGTTTCCTTCAGGTAGGGAGTAATTCCAAGAGATTCTAACAGTTGGTCCAATAACAATCCTTGAATACTGCCGATTATATTGTTTTCTTTAATGAATTTGTTCAAGGAGAAATCTGCAAACATCAATATTAAACATTGAAAATTTTTAAAGGTATGAAAATAATTGCATCTGCTAAAAAATAAAATTATTACTATTACAAAATTAGGTGCAAATGTTTCAAAACCTACAGTTGGAGCTATCTGCACTTCTTTCGATACTGCTTAGTTATTCCGTCAGTTCCATAAAAAAAATTAATGAAACAAGCCACATAATTATTGTAAAATACACAACAAAACATTGCTGCCATTAATAACATCAACAAAATCTAACCAGGTATTTTAAATCCTCCTTTCCAGTCACATCCTATTTTTGGGAGTTTGGTGTTTTTGAAGACAGGCACTGACACTAGGCATGCTCCATCATGCTCCAGACATACACTCATATTCATGTTCAGTATGTACTGCTTTTCACTGCTCAAATCATGCACTGTAAATCTGTGAAAAAAAGAAAATAGTAAACTCATGTAGCCATTTATGACAATATCATAAACAAGTGTGGACTGTGAGCATGCTCACAAAGGGATACCCCCGCTCAAGGGTCCGGAAACGGTCATATTTGCCGGACATGGCCGAAATTTATACTAAAATGACCGACTACGATTTGCTCAAATCGGACATCTAAAAAGTAATATTTTACATGCAATAATCACTTGTTGGACTTAATCCCTTAAATTTCTTCTATGTAGAAATATTGTTATTAAAAAATCAACCCTAAGGCTATTTCCTGTCACTGACATGTGTTTATTGACCACCGACCGGTGATTACGTAACAGGTAAACAGGTGGTGACAGATCTGTCACATCTATATTGTAAACATACATGTACTATTCAACAACATTTTGAATATACAGAGATTGAATATAATAGATTGTTTCTATTTCACATTTCTAAGAAAATAAGACAACTTTACAGTGCACACAACTCTAATGAAAAACACGTGTGGTCAAAATTGTACACTACGCAAGCGCCAATGTAACTAAACGTTACATAAATCAAAAGAAAACCAATTTGAAGAAAAATTCCTTGAAAATAATGAGAACAAAAATTATTATTCATTTAATAATAAAAACTTGTTAAAAGAATCCATCGCAGAATAACGCATAAATTCAATTCTGGTCCGAACTTGTTGCAATTAAGTGACAACTTCCTATTTTCGGTAAATGAAAAACTCGCCGGGATATTCATCAAAACAACGTTGTTTGCCATTATTGTGTTGCATAGGCAACATGTCATCTTACAATAAAGATTTTTTAGGCAGGAGATTGTATCTCGACATATATTTTCGCTTACTCATACTATCGTGACGAAACGTCCCGACGTGCAAACACGTTTCGGTACGAAACGACCCCATACCAATATTCACTACCATGGAATATGGTAATTTCTTAGGGATTAAAAATGACCGAAATGGGCAGGGAAAACTTCCGGACCCCTGCCCCCGCTTCACTTTCAAGTCCAATTATCTCCCCTTAATGATATCCGAGGTCAATAAAAATCCTTCATGCACATCTACATATGCTAAGATTCATTAAATTTCATCAAGCTGTTCAGGAGAAGTTACTCTTACAAGGGATGTGGACAGATAGACAGACGGACAGACACACAGTTCCATACTGCACCATATTTAATACAACTAATCAATAAGCAGAAGTGTGTCTGACTGCAGACCTGACAGGTAAATTTGTTGTCTGACTGAATGTCTGGAACAAAAGTATTAATCAGTAAGACAATTTTTTTTATATGCTGAGAATGCCATCATTGGGAGGTCTGCCAACAATTTTGTCCATAATGATTTAAAGAATCACATATATCAATAACTTACTCTAATCGAACAACATTCAGCAATGTAAACTCTTCCTTCTTACCTGGAAAAATAAAAATAAACAAACTTTACAAATCAGTGATATAATTTCTGTCTAATCATATGTAAGCATTATATAGATTCAATATACATTCCACCAATTAACATCAACTGCATGTAAGAAAGTTTTGTTTTATTATTTTAACCTATAGTTGCTTCTGTACAAATTAGTTATTTCTCGTGCCAACAACATAAAATTGTTTGTACCAAAATTGTGCCTATGGATTATTATTTCTAGAAAAAGTTGACCTATTAAAGAAATAGATGCCCTAACGTCTGGCTGCTCGGCTAACCAATATGAACACAAGTTTATAATTTAATAGAAAATTACCAAATATAAACCAGTATTATTGACCCAAAATTGGAACATCAGTTAATTAAAAGATATCCTTTTTTAACATCTATAACATAACAACAAATGTTTGTATAAATTAAGAGATATCCTTAATGTTTACCTAAGAAATGATAAGCAATTTGTAACTTTACTCAAAACTTAGTATTTTTATGATACTCGGTGTCAATGGAGACGTAAATGTCTGGCTTTACTTTATATTTAGTTAAAATTTACTAAAATTGTATTTACCCCATTCATAATTTGACAATGACAAATTAAAACTCCTCTTTTCAATGCCAACACTCAGTTTCCAGTTACAGGCATCTAAAAGAGCATAAGCATTGAACGTTTTCCCGATCTTTCCGACCTCTATACAACAGCTGATTCCAGTACAGTAGTCAGGGATGTAACAGCTCAAAGAACTATGGATCTTTGGTAGTGTCATATTCAGTGGACAATCTGAAGGTACATTAAGTTAACAGTTGTCATTTAATTTTATTTTACAAAATATGTATGAAAAGTTGGATCTTACACCAAATAATTAAATAGCTGCTTTTCACACACCACTGACATTTTAAAAAATTACCAATGGAACATATTTAAGTGCTTTCCAGTCACAAAAATGCTGCCTTCATTGAAGTTTGAAGAAAAACTTTTGAAATTTGCACAATATGTACCAAATATCAAGAGTCTCCCAACTGGAACATTCAAATGATGGTTGACTTCAATCTGCAACTGTTAAGAACAAAATACAGGAAAACATGTTTGACTGACAGTCTGGACATTGTGCAGATCCCTTAGGGAACTAATTATTGCTGAAAATAGTGTATAACCCCAGAAAAAAACATAATTTATTTTAGGAAAAGGACAATTAATTTTGTTTAGTTAATAAGATTTCAAAATCAAGAAAATATCATTTTACATTATTACTATCTAATACATTCTTTTTTTTATTTATAAGTACCTTTAGAGTTCCAGCCATCAACTGAGCCAGCATATATTCCGGTGTATCTATCACATTGGTTTTCGTTCATAAAGGGAGACAATCCCAGCTCATCTAGAAGTCTGTTTGCCAAGGCTGTAGACAAGCTCTGCCCAAGTTGAAGTCCTTTGTCTTTCATCCATTCAGACAAAGATATGTCTAAAATTGTATGGAGTAAATTTTCACAAGTATACTTTGACAGATATTTATCACTGTCCACCTTTTTTGTATACAAGTATAAATTTCTGCAGTTTTCACAAAAGTCTTCTTTTACAATCCTACTTTTACAACAATTGTTAAGACACAGCTCACCATACAAGTCAAATTATCCCTAATGACCCTTTTTGGCTAAGGATGCTTCAGCTTATTACACCTGTATAAGTTTATATCTACTTTCAATAATGCAATTCTCACTTACTGAAAACAACATCAAGTGAAAGTTTATAGATATTATGGTCAGTAAAATCTATGCACTTCCAAAATTATGGTCTACTGTAGGATACCAGATATATCTTCAATATTTTTTTTCAAATTTCAGTGTTTGATTCAATTTAGGTTTAGTTCAGTTTCATTAAACACATGAGTTCTCTAACTTCCACACGTACATGTCTTTTTTTTTTTTACAAATATGCTGTTCATATTGCTTATAAAGACTGTTCACCAGTCAACTGTGAATCGAGCATGTTTTCTGGGCTCCAACCAAAAAGCAAAAATGATAGACAAAATATCAATATTTGTAACAATTTATTACAGTGACATTTAATCGTCATACCTGCAATGGTAAAATTCATGCTCATGTCACAGAGTGGCTGTGGTATTAGTTGCTTTGTAAACAATGGAAGCCGAGGATCACACTTATCCTTCTCTAGGCAGATACTGAACTCCAAATCAACAACAAACTTCTTCTGCTCTGACAATTTGTTAATTTTATATCTGAAGAATAATAAATTTGTACATCTTGTAGCTTGAACTTTATCAATGAAAACTTGTTCATAATAATGCCATAAATGTATTTAAAATAAATTTTATTAAAAAGTGTATTCTAGATTTGTACAAGAAAGTATTTTTAGATCTTCAGTACTCTAAAAAAAATAATGGAACCATCTAGATACCAAAGTTGTGGTCACAAAGCAACAGCTGAAAGTAGTTTATAAATTAATCCAAGCTATCAACTGCAAGAAAGTAAACAGACTTGTTTTTTTGCTTCGAATGTAATATATATAGTCTATTTACGCAGATTGTTATTATACATGTATTATGTGATGATTTCTGTATTGGTGTAGTTATTGGTCTAAGGTTTAATGTATTGGCCTGAGGCACAGTGGGCAGTGGACCAATAAATAGACCAATACCGAAATCATCACAGTATGATATCTATAATAACTAACTAGGCTAAAACAATTGGGCCAATACAGGTTGGAATCAGGCCAATACTGATACTGGACTAGTCAATTCCATATTGGATTGCTTGTGTAAAATATACAATATGGGCAGTTTTACAGTCATCTAGGTGAATATTATAGTAGTGAATTAATAATTAATAATATTGCCTTTGCATCTTACTGATAATTTTGCCTTGAAAACAAGAACATTTTGTTTGTCTTCTCAGGTGATTGTGACACTCAAATACTCCAGTAATATAGCCATGTCAACTAATAGTAGCTATAGATGTTTTGAGGGAAAATCATTGTTTGACTGGTTGAATGTTTTGTTGACTAATTTAGGGAACCAGTGCAGTATTTTTCACTTGGTTAGTCTCCAGACCACTTTCAACTGACACATTTAAAGATTTACAATTAGCACAATTCTACATACTTGATTCTGATCACCTCCTGAAGTCGTTCCTCTTTTTCTTCACCTGAAAATAGAATGTTTTCTCACATTAAACACTAAATTTAGCATTTGATTATACCGAAGTCAAATATCCTTCAAATATAATACATATCATGATGCATAACAATAAATCAGTTTGAAAGTTATAAAAGTCTAGCTGGTTTCATACTTTTAAATACTTTAAATAACCAGAGGCTCTTAAGAGCCTGTATCGCTCACCTGATTTTATAGGCAATGAAAATGGCATTTCCCTGATGTTAAAGTAAGTCCTATAATTTTCAATAAACTTTAAATATGACCATCCAAACAATATAACTAAAAACCTTTGTTTCCATTGGTTAACCGGTTGTATAGAGATTTTTTTTATTTGCCCATAGGGTTCTATGTTAAACTAAGTCCTGCGGCGGTGGTGGCCATTTTGAATTTCCAATTGCCATAAAAAACACAAACTTTATACAGGACCATCCAAACAATATTGCTAGTAAGTTTTGTTTTGATTGGTTAAACGGTTTAAGAGAAGAAGCCCTTTTAAACTTTTTTCTCATAGGGTCCAATGTTAAACCAAGTCCTACAGGGGCGGCCATTTTGAATTTCTAATTGGGATAAAAAACATGAACTTTATAGAGGACCATCCAAACAATATTGCTAGTAAGTTTTGTTTTGATTGGTTAACCGATTTCAGAGAAGAAGCCTTTTTAACTTTTTTCCCATAGGGTCCTATGTTAAACTACGTCCTGCGTTGGTGGCCATTTTGAATTTCCAATTGTCATAAAAAACATAAACTTTATAGAGGACCATCCAAACAATATTGGTAGTAAGTATTGTTTACATTGGCTAACCAGTTTCAGAGAAGACGCCTTTTTTAACTTTTCCCCATCGGGGCTTATGTTAAACTAAGTCCTTCGGTGGCATCCATTTTGATTTTCCAATAGGCATAAAAAACCTTAACTTTATAAAGGACCATCCAAACAATATTCATAGTAAGTTTTGATTCGATTGGTTAACTGGTTTCAGAGAAGAAGCCATTTTAAACTTTTTTCCCATAGGGTTCAATGTTAAACAAAGTCCTGCGGTGGTGGCCATTTTGCATTTCCTATAGGGATAAAAAACACAAACTTTATAGAGGACCATCCAAACAATATAGCTAGTAAGTTTTGTTTCCATTGGTTGACCGGTTTCAGAGAAGAAACCTTTTAAACTTTTACCCATAGGGTCCTATGTTAAATTAAGTCCTGCGGTGGCAGCCATTTTGAATTTCCAATTGCCATAAAAAACACAAACTTTATAGAGGACCATCCAAACAATATTGCTAGTAAGTTTTTGTTTCCATTGATTAACCGGTTTCAGAGAAGAAGCCTTTTAAAACTTTTTCCCATAGGGTCCTATGTTAAACTAAGTCCTGCAGTGGCGGCCATTTTGAATTTCCAATTGCCATAAAAAACATAAACATTATAGAGGACCATCCAAACAATATTGCTAGTAAGTTTTGTTTTGATTGGTTAAACAGTTTCAGAGAAGAAGCCCTTTTAAACTTTTTTCCCATAGGGTCCTATGTTAAACTAAGTCTTGAGGTGGCAGCCATATTGGTTTACCAATCAAAATAAAAAACACAAACTTTGTAAAGGTCCATCCAATGAACATTATGGCCAAGTTTGGTTGCAATTGGCCAAGTGGTTTCAGAGAAGAAGATTAAAATGTAAAAAGCTTACAGACGCCGATGACGATGACGACGACAACGCCGACGGACACAAAGTGATAACAATAGCTCACATGACCCTTTGGGTCAGGTGAGCTAAAAACCTTTTAGCAGAAAAATAAATGTCTGTTTCTTTGTTTAATGTAGAATTTGTGTTGTAAAATATTACTTTTTAATTCTGCTGACATGTATACATTTACATTGTGTATGTTGAATCGTTTTAAGGTCTACATGGTTTATTGGCGTTAAACAACCCTTCCCTCGAATTGCCATCAATTTCTATCATTTCTATCAATTTTCCATTATAAATTGATAGAAATTGATGGATTTCCATCAAGAATTGATGGTTTTGATAGAATACTGATGGAAGTTGATAGAAAATTCAAAACCAATGGAAAAAATTCCGTCAATGTATGGTTGACGGAAAAAAATACAACATTTCCATTAAGAAAAATATGTTTGTTGGAAAATGTTAATAGAAACTTGATGGAAAACTGATGAAAAATTATCTTTTAGTAGAAAGTTGATGGAATATTGATAGAAAAGACAGATTCTGGTGGAAATTGATAGAAAGTTGATGGAAAGTCCTAATGGAAAAATATCATGATGGAAAGTGTGACTGAAAAATTTACTTCTGTTGAACTTTTGAAAGAACTTTGATGGAAAGTTGGACTTAGAAAATTTTATTGATGGAAACAGTAAAAATGACTTTAACTTTTTGATGAAAGTTGGACTTAGAAAATTTTCTTGACGGAAACAGTAATTTGACTAACTTTTTGATGAAAGTTGGACTTGGAAAATTTTCTTGGATTGTTAAAAACAACTAACACTAAAGTACATCTGGCCTGCCTGCACTTATCAGAACTATAAATTCCTTGTTAAACTCCCCTGTCAGTCATACATTTATAAAACATCTGGAAAAAATCAAACTTTAACTCTAACTTTGTTATAACAACCACTGAAAAAATGTTTGTCATTCAACTGTAAATTCAAGATCAAGGACAAATGGTGGGGATGCAACTGTAAAGGTCCAGCATTGATGCACATATATATGCATACCATGTTTCACTTACCTAGTACTTATAGATGCTCATTAAACTTTACTACTGCAATTGTATTGAAAATTGACCAAGTCACTGAAACGGAAATTCAAGGTCAAGGTCAAAAGATGGGAAATGCATTGGTGATTATCTACTACTGGGGCATATGCATTTCAAGTTTTATCAATCTAGGACTTATAGTTCCTGAGATATAATGGAACTCCCACAACTTTAACTTTGCTATTATATATTTTGAAATTGTCAAAGTCATGCACCCAACAATTCAAGGTCAAAGTCAGAAGATGGGGATGAAACTGTGCTAACCCCAACAAAAAATTGAGGGCCAGTTGTCAGCTATGTGGTTGCCAGTTGATGGCTAGCTGTTTTAAGCAAATAGTTGAGTGATAGGTGTTGAACAATTTTTCAACTTTAACCTGGCCAAAAACTATATTTTAGACAGGTGTCTCTCACAAGTTCATCAACTTAAGGTTGAATTAGTTGAGCATTTGTACTTGAAGTTATATGTAGTTGAGGAAAAGTTGAGCATTATTGCTTGAAAATTCTTTTAGTTGAGGAAATGGTTGAGCATCCTAATGTTACATGTATGTACTTTAAAGATTCACTAATGAAACTTGTACATATGTATGCAGTATGTTCATACAATAACATTTCTTTCTTTGTTTAGTGCTTTCTAAAAAAAACTTAATAAGTATGGAAAGACATCACAAGTATCTTATTATTGCAAGAAATTAATAAATGATTGTAATTATCTCATTTCAATATGCACACATCCAATGATCCCCTTCCCCCATCCCCAAACCCCACAGAAACATAATCTTTTATACCAAAAATGTATGAATGGTGAATTCAAGCTCACAGATTTTTGTCATACTTATTTGATTCATCATATACAGTAATCTGTATAGACTAGCCATTATCAATAGAAACACATAAAATTAATTTTCAATTGGAATTATTTCTATAATGTTTGTACATTCTTGACAGCTAAGACAAATTTGTTTCAGTGAAATTCTTACAGTTGATGATTGATCAGATATACTTATGTCCACTGTGTTACAATTTTGAAATTCAGTTTATTTTGTTAAATTAATTTTGAAATCATCTTTAGATACACCTCACCTTGTTATCATAGACATAAGAATTTAATTCAACTCAACGTTAAAATAATTTATATCATTTTTCCTCTGTTTCATTTTTACCACATTTCTCCTATAGATATGTGCGGTATTTCCGGATATACGATGTTTTTCCGGTGCCAACGTTGTTTTATCACTAGACTTCCATTTCCGCTACGTCACAAATTTCAAATTTGTGACCTTTGTTGTGGTCGACAATCAATAAAATTGAATCATATATGAATAATGATGGTAAGTAATGATTAGCAAAGTCATTTTTAGAGGCTTTCATGCATTGATTGATAATTTTTCTTCTTTTACTCAACTGCTTATCTCGTAATTAAATTTTATAAACCGATAGTCTTGCTCTCTGGGTTCTTAAAAGTTGGCGCCAAAATAATCACCAACTGCAATTTTCTGTCACCACTTTCCACAATCTGGTGTCAAAGTAAAAAGTATTTTTTCATGCCAATATATTATTTTATTGCCATTTATGATCACTGACGAACACTGATAAGTTTTCTTTGAACAAAATTTTCATTCTATCGGTAGGACTATGGAGGTCAAACGATTTGCTTATCGTAACCTGCGGCACTGAAAAACCAGATTTTTACTCATTTTCAACTGGCTAGAAAAAATACTAAAAGTTATCAAATCTCAATAAAAAAATATATGCAGGTAAAGAACAATCCTTCAGAATTTATTAATTTTAAATGCTGTTTCAACTTAGATTTACCTTTTTTAATCATTATTTTAAATGCGGTCGTTCTCTGTGTCAATCATTTTAAAAAAGTTATGCATTATCGAAATTAAATCCTCTGGGTGTTTCTGGACCGATTTTTAATTACTTAAATTTTGTTGTAAAATTTAGATAAAATCGTCAATTTAATTCTGGGAAGCCAAAAGGGTTCCAATAAAATCAAGCTTTTGTAGTGAATCACTTTAATAAATATGAATTGTAGTGTAATGTAAAATATATTTTATATATTTTAACAGTGTCAACTTAAAAAGATTGTATCTGAAGTGAAAAGTTTCAGCAAAGCAAAACTTTTTCGATTTATGTTCTTGAAAGACGAAGTTGCGGGTAGGAGCCTGGAGGGAGGTCATAATAAAGATGGGTCAAGAAGACCTGCGATTGAAGACTCATACAGATTAGCAGTTTTAAGAGGTATTTAAATTCCCAATTTAAGATTTGTTTATTAAACCTCTGCTTTACTTTTGTCCGTCAGTTTGTATATTATTTTTTGTTTATGCTGTATTGTCATGTTTGTCGATCGGATACTTAATAAGCTTGCTGGTATATATAATGTGACTGGAATAAATGGGTTTTCTAGAAGAATACTTGTGTTTTTTTTCAGTATTTTGATACATTTTTGACATTTCTTTCAAAGAGCTAATAATACTATTATATTCCATAACATTTATCTGGATATTATATTTCTGTTTGAAAAGATTAAAAGTAAGAGGTGTGCCTTCTTCTGTATATAGATCATTTGTAACAAAAATTTTAAGCATTGGATGGATGGCTGATGTAATGCTATTATTAAATCGTACTAATGGATACAAAATTACCAATTTTTCACCAAAGCTAAAACAATTGTTGCCACCCAAAATATATAGACTTTGTATAAATTTATGGTTGAAATATTAAATTAAAAGATTTATTTGGACCTCCAAAGATTTATGTTTAAAAATTATTTTTTTTGTTTGTTTCAGATCTTGTGAAATAAAAATGGCCTCAGACAGATGATAAAGCCATAAACTCTTCTCATGGACCTCCTGAAACCATCAAGGAAATAGCAAATAAATTATTGAACAGATAAAGATTTTATTTTGCTTTCGACATTACTTAAGCAGTATATGTTGATATATAATTTAAAAACTACAGGCAGTGTGATAGAAGTGACTATCAACTTAATTTTCCAAATGGCTGCTATTCAAACATGACTACCCCTTCTTTAGCCATGTTCGGTCAGCTGGAAAATTTCTATCATTTTCCGTCATTTTCTATCAAAGAAGTTCCTTCAGCTTTCTATCAAGATTCCGTCAACTTTCTATCAAGCTTCCATCCGCTTTCTATCAAGATTCCATCAACTTTCCATCAAAGATTAATTTTCCATCAACTTTCCGTCAGAATTTTCCAACACCCCTATTTTATCAGTTTCCATCAACAAAATTTTTGACGGAAAAACAGTGCCAATACTCCATCAAGTTCCATCAGTCTGATGGCAATTGATAGAATTTAAGTGATGGAATTTGATGGAATTCTGAGGGACGGGAAGTCGTCATTATCCAATAATCTAACCAACAATTGAAAACAATTGTTAAAAGAACTAAAAGACATACATGATCCAATTTAGTGATAGAAATCACCTTGTTTCCAGGTTATGAACCAGTTATGTCAAACCTAGCCAGAGGAAGCCCATATACTACAGCAAGAGACAAAACCAACTGGCCTAGCAGAAGCCAGAATACCAGAGGACAACTAGTAAGAAATCAGTTAATAAGACTGATTTGTTCATGATAAACAGCACTTTGCATTTCACCTTTCTATCCAAGTTTAACAATATATCTTATTAATTAATGTATAAAGTTAGAACATGTCCACACAAGAAACATTGGTTCATTACTTTTCCTAGGATAGCTCATAAGCAGGTTGAGTACTTACCCCAGTTGTAGTGGAAGAAAGGCAGTTCAAAGGTAAACTTTTCTATTCCTCCTTTGATAACATAATTACAGGTGTCAATGTACAGGTAAATATTCAGTGAGAGATCCAGGTAATCAAAGTGAAAGCAGCAGTCTATACCAGTACAGTAGTCTGGTACATAACAGGACAACTGCGATGGCAGATTAGGTAAAGACATTTCTTTTGGACATTCTGCAAAGACAAAACCATTTCTGATTTCATAAAGATATTTTGCATGATTTATATACCTTAAATTTTCTTCACACAACAACAATTCTCACAGGTCAATAATACATCCCTAGGTATTAGTTCTCGAATATTTTTAATTTCATTAAATTTTTTTTTATTAATTCATACAGAAGAAATAGTACTTGGCAATAATACCTACACATATCATATTAATGTAGACATAACTATATGTTTGCTATAAATGTATCAGTAGAAAACCTGACACACACGTTCCTACCTTGATACCTGTACTTACCATTTTTCCATCCTTTGACAGCAGGTGAATATTGGTTAGAGTTATGATCACATGATGGCTTTTTTAACATGACATCAAGACCAAGTTGCTGAAGTAGAATTTTAACAAATTTTCCTGGTAATTGTCCAGCAATCTCGGCTCCAAC
This sequence comes from Limnoperna fortunei, assembly GCA_944474755.1. Taxonomy (NCBI): domain Eukaryota; kingdom Metazoa; phylum Mollusca; class Bivalvia; order Mytilida; family Modiolidae; genus Limnoperna; species Limnoperna fortunei. Next base: position 21,175,332 of record OX104122.1, read on the forward strand.
CTGACTTGCCCAATCAGTCAATGAAAAGTCTGAAAAGGTCATATCATATAAAATAGAGCTGCACGAAAACAGAATAGTTTAAAAATACAATTTATATTCAGAAAATTGAAATATAACAAAAAAAAAAACAAAACGGTTTATTTTATAGTATGTTGTGAAATCATTGATCATAATAATTACTGATCTAAGTGGTGAACTGCAAGATTAGCAGGCTATTTTTGAATGAACATGGAACATGATTAGCAGGACATTTTTTATGAACAGGATACTTGATTAGCAGGACATTTTTCTTGGAACCCAATACGTGATTAGCAGGACATTTTTCTATGAACAGGATACATGATTAACATGACATTTTTCTGGGAACACAATACACGATATGCAGGACATTAGCTATGAATAGGATACATGATTAGTAGGGCTAAAATTAAAATATTGTTTGTTTGCCCAAACGCGACCGACCCGAAAAATACCCGCCGACTCAAATTCTTTTATTGCCGTTTTTTACAGGAATTTTTTTTTTCAGAGTTTTTGCGTGCCCACATCGTTATCTTATGTACTTTATAATTTGTTCGTTCCTGCGCTTGCAGCAACGATGCAAAACTGTTCTGTCAAGCGTAAAAAAGACGCAGTTTTAAAAATCAATAATTCTCGGGATTTTACGCTGTGTTTATGATATGTACAATATGTGATAATTGCAGACAGCTTTTTTACGCTGTCATCTTCTTTTGTTTTAAAGATTGACTCAGGGCTCACCACACTGGGCGAAGTGGGTGACAAAGTCGCCCTACTGGGACCTGAAGTGACCCTACGGCGCCGCGAAGTCGAAATCGCTCGGTTATTTCCCTCAAGTCGCCCGATGGTTCACAGAAGATACTTGTATATGATCTGTCCAAATAATTCACCCAGACTACCAATTTATCAGTAAATGTGTAATTCCAATTAAAAACAGCAAACAATATGCGTATTTAACATTTTTTCAAAGGATTTACGTCTTTCAACTGGATTACGCGCCATTTGTTTATTTACCGGATGTGACTAATTACCGGAAGTGAAAAACGAAGAAAAGTAAAGTACAACGGCCCATAATAAAAAAATCGTATTCTTTTTTATAAACAAACACTTTCAATTGGCTTCAAACATCAGTTCTTTCAAATTGTTTTGTATTTTAACAATTTTCTTTTGATAAATATATGAGCTGCACTTGAAAGAAAAAAGATGTATAGTAATTATTGACATCATGACAAGTTTTGTAGATGGGTGTCCCATGAAGCAATTTTGATCAGCACAACTTTGTCCAAGTGGAAGTGTGCTGAACAGAAGAATTATTTCTAGGTGTAATGTTATGTTATTTTATCTATCCTCTTTGAAAATTTTGCTCAGATAAACATGTTCATAACAAACTGTTAGAAATATGATGTACAAGAACTTCATGAATGATGTTTATGACATGTCTGCGCCAGTCCTATACAAATATTTTTAGTTGATCTATTTTTTTGTGTGAATACCTTGTGTGGCTACAAGGACTGTACTGTCCTATTTGATATTGCATACCATGAATAATAATGAAGAAAAAAACTGAATCTAAGTGTGTTATGGTTTAAAAACACAAGAGAAATAATCCTGGAAATCTACAATTATAAACAAAAATGATGTAAATGATGAAAAATGTATGTAACTAATGCGAAAATTAATTATTTGTACTGCTCCCCTGATTTCTCCCTAATGTCTCCCTGAAGTCTCCCTATCAGGGCCTCACTTCTCCCTGTTTGGCTGCCAGGGAGAAGTCACTTCTCCCTACTTTTTTAGAGTGTGGTGACCCCTGTAAATAACAGGAAAATTAAGCCTATAGCTTCAAATAGACTCTATAGATTTAACAACAAAAAACATGGCATGAAGGTTTTGACGATGTTCTTGATCCTGAAGAACTAGACATGAAAAAAACGGACGAGGTTTCTGTACAAGTGTCGGAGTTGAATCTTATGAGCCTGACATGACTGAGCCAATCCAAGGTGTTCAGGAATTTGACAAAAGATCGAAATATGTAATGTTTACTGTAAACAGGTATTCCACAGATGACAGCGACGACAATGAGAATAATAATATTTATGACGGACGCCAAGTGCGCATGATGTCCATATTTTGCATGTATAATTACAGTACTAATACCCTAAATTTGGTATTACAAAAAAAAAAGAATTTGCCTACCTACCTACCCACTCCTAAGCCTCATGGGTAGGGTTTGGGCAAACTGAAATATTTTTAATGGTGGCCTAGGACATTTTTCTTTGAACAGAATAAATGATTAGCAGTACATTTTTCTGTGAACACAATACATGATTAGCAGGACATATTTTTGTGACCATGATACATGATTAGCAGAACATTTTTCTTTGAACAGGATACATGAATAGCAGGACATTTTTCTGTAAACACAAAACATGATTAGCAGAACATTTTTTGTGAACAGGATACATGATTAGCAGAACATTTTTCTGGGAACAGGATATATTTCACCTTTTAACAATATAATGGTGTCACTTTGCCAGCAATAATACAATAAAAAAATTTGTGCACTTACTCTTAAGACTCATGGTTGCCTCCATATCACACAAGGGTTGTGGTACTTCTGTACCATGGAACACAGGAACATCAATCTCACATGGTTTGCCATCTTCCAGACATGCCTTTACTGTCAGATCTATTACAAACTTCTTCTGTTCTGGAGGTTTCTTTATAATGAACCTGTATAATGACATTGAATAAGAATTGATTATATAGACATTACAAATTTCTTCAAAAATTTCAATTATTATTGTACTGACATATAATTCCAATCTAATATTTAACATTTCTATCACCTATCTATGTGTATTGGCTTTATCAGACCATTATACTTAATTGACCACCCAAAAGGGCAATGAGAATAAAAACTTACTCCAGCTGAATGACATTGTTGGCCAATGATATTTTCTCTTTTCTTCCTAAAATAACAGAAAATCACATTCATAATTTTCAAATCAAATGACTACACTTTTAATCATAATTTTCAAATAAATGACTTAACTTTTAATTTAAATTGTATTTTGTCAAATTATTTTAAAAAGGTGTACTCTCTTGTGGGATATCGGAATAATATTATCATACTAACATTTTAATGTATTGATAATACAGTAGAACTTCGATAACTCGAACTTGCTGGGGTTGCCTAAAATAGTTTAAGCTATCGGTAATTCAAGCCACCAAAGTTGGACAACTTTTGGAAATTTATCTGTTCTGTACCTTGACAGTTATTCTTTTAGGTCACTCGTTAATTTTCTAGACGCGGAATGATTGTTTTTGGAACTAAATTTCGTTTTATGTATGCAGATGTTTATTTCATGAATTTTAACACGAATAAAGTTATTTTAGGTGATATAATTAGTGAAATTTGAAATTTCAACAACAGTTATTATTTACTTTCGTTGATTGAGCAAAAACCAGTTTGTAAATGGTATATCTCCCATAGCAGTTAAATTAAGTAAATAATTTCCACAGTATTTATTGCTGACATCTTTTTTTTTTAATTATCTTACTTTTATCAATTGGTTTTCAATATCAATTAACTGCAAATGTCTACAAAAGTCGTAAATGATTTTTAATTGGAATGTTTTCGTTTTAAGTTTAAATATCTGCTTGGTACATTTAATATTTTGATAAATTAACAATTTACCTCTATTTGCCTGTTAAAACTAATCACCAGTCATGACATAATTATTATCTGCTATTTTGCTTAAATTGACATACCTGTACTAATTGTTATGGCTTCTATTATCCACCCCTTTGTACCTGAAGTTAATTACTTCGCACCGATGTTTTTAATTTTAGTTCGAGTTACTGTAAATTCAGAAATTTTTGTGATGTTTTTATTATTGCGAATAATGCGATCGCTCTGTGATCCCAATAATTAAACCTCGCAATTCTACTTTCGTTTATCCATTGACCAAAATTACTCAACCTAGCGTGCATAAATAAACCATCTTTATTATATAGATAGAAATGAAATATCGAATTTTCCGAGTTACAGAAATCACGGTAAATCACATGTGAAATTTATTGTTTATTTTCACTCTCTGGTTTTTTCCCGCCAAAATGTCACAATGGTTTTGTACTATACAGATATTCATCCGCCGTTCATAAAATTTAGGATTAAGCATTAAAATTTTACGAAAACAATTTTGATCTATATAATAAATAGGATAATCAATTGGGCATCGTGAATATCCAAAATATGATTACTCGTGCCGCATAAAGCATCAGATTAAACTCGTGCAAGGAACAAGTTTCGCGCACTCGTTTAATCAGATGCGTTATGGGGCACTCGTGATCATGTTTTGGATATTCACTCCGCCCAATTAATTATCCTATAAGTAAAGCCCTACCATAGCCGTTTAATTTGAATACGATAATAAATTGTACACAACATCATTAATTTTTCTTTGATTTAAACAAATAGCCGTTTTAGTACCCATGCTGAACTTCAATATACACAAATCATCTCATCATTAAAGACACGAGACAAGTGTTTCCGATCTTCAACAGAGGTGAATCCCTTTAGAAAAGGAATGTGTATTCCGTTTGGTGTAGTGAGATTATTTACCGACGACAAACATTTAATGAAAAATTGACAATTGCTGATTAATTGCATATTTTGCTACCTCAGCCGATCTCAAAAATATGAACTCGCATTTTTTGAGGTGGTCCCCAAATCGCAATAATAAATGCACGCAATAATTTCCGAATTTACAGTATCAATGGTGGCTTACATTAATTTTCTATCAAAGGGACCTATACATGAGTTTGAGTTTTCGAGAAATCGGTGTTAGAAAAAATGGGGTTTTTACAAACAAATATAGAAATAAATGATGGGACTTAAAATACAGTTCAAGAAATCGGTGGTGTTCGAACCATTCGAGTTCGAGCTATGGAAGTTTGACTGAATTTAATAATCTGAGGTGGAAGCCAAATGATATTTGAAACTAGAGAAAGTCTCTATATTGTGCAGATGGGTTTAACTCAGTATTTTTATGAATGTGCAACAACCAACAGTATGTTTTAGCCTCAATACTCACCCCATTCATAATCAAACAGTGTGATTGTATGGTTGATTGTATTGATACCGTAGCTCAGTGTGTATTCACATGGATTCAATAAAAAGAAAGGTTTTAAAGTTAGTCCTAGGAATGGTATCACAGCACAGCATTCTATTCCGCTACAAGTCTCAGTGAAGTGACAGTTCATTACATCCTCTATGTTAGGAAGGTTGAAAATACTCAATGGACATTCTAAAAATAAAAACATAACTTTTTCTCAATTTTTTTATCTCAGAACACAATATAATGAGTGGATGAATGTATTTTGTTATCTTATATTGTAGAATGTCATGCAGACAAATTACACTGAATCTGAAAAAAATTGGAGCAACTTCAAGTTTCAAGCCAAAAAACTCGAAAGACACTGAAACATGTTTCCTTATAATGTTGCCACAATTAACCAGGGGATTCAATGTTGATAGCATTTTTAATTACTTGGTTTTGCAAAAACTTGCACAGTAAGTAGCTTCTGTGTCTGTGATTGGTTAGAATTAATTTGTGCAGTTTGACGGCATCATTCATCACATTTTCTTTGTTTGAAAGCTGCTAAAATATTGAAATATTCTCTCTTTCAATTAGCCATGGATTGCGAAGTTTCTCCACTATGGATTCTTATATTCTATATTTTAATATCTAAATAATGTAAAATTTAACTATTTTGATTGGAGAAAAGTTTAATCCCCTGGCACTAGAAGAATTTCTATGTTCTTCACATAGTTGCATGCTACAATAGAAGTTGCAGCAATCTAATAACATTATGGGTGGTAAGATATTTGTTGTTGCTTTTATTTTAAATTTTAAGGTCAGAAAACATTATGAACAGTAAATGTTGTGCATGGTGAGGGTCTGCAAGAATTGTGTCCCTCCCAACTTGTGAAAATATAGCCTATAGTTACATATATAGAATACATGCAAGTATACTTGTGCATCTTTGATGTACCCTGTTTAGGTCTGTATAATGCACACATTTATTCTTTTAAAACACTTTTTTTAAAACCTTGTCCACATGATACAAACAAGTAAGTATTTAGGACTAAAATGTATAAGACTGGCTTAGGACTAAAATGTATAAGAATGGTCCCTCATTGAAGCATACCCCTAAGGATGTGAAGGCTGAGGGTCATTCTTGTAATTCAGCCGGAGGCTCAAGAGGGTATCACATACCCCCCACCAACCCCCTTTTTTTGTTGGATAATAATTTGGTTTGTACCCAGCCCTTTCATGTGATATTAATATGTCTGTCACAAACTATATACTTTAAACAATGACGATTTCGTCACAAGGTTGGGTTATATACTGGATGTCATGTGACAGGTTACTAATTATACAGAGTTATTTTTAACTCTTTAAACTGAGACAAGTTTCGTGCATCTCGCCAATACACTGGAAATGATAGCTATGTGATACCTGAATGAGCCGAAAGGCGAAAATGTATAAGAATGGCAGTAAGTTGATTCAGAACATTTTACAGTTTATTTATACTAATGATAATTTTTTCAGAATCATGTCTTTCACAGTGACACTGATTAATACTGCTGATGTTTGTCATAAGGGTTCTAATGCCACATTTACCAATAACTCAAGATATACAATACTAGTGTCTTAATTGTAATGCAAGATTATTCTTGAAAAACAGATAATTAAACCTGTACAAGTAACCATTAAGCATATCATGTAAAGCTGGCTTAAAAAGGGAACAATAAATGTTGGCATTAACCAGTAAGCTTATCATGTCAAGCTGGCTTCAAAAGAGAGCAAAATTCTATACATGTTGGTTACCAGAAAGGAGAATAACTTGCTGATCTATCCCAATTTTACAATAAAACTCCATTCTAAATGTATACCATTATTCCATCCTTGAACGCTAGGGCTAAATGGCTTCCTTCGTTTATCACACTTAGGTCCACTAAAAAACTCTTCCAATCCTAGTCTTTCTACAATAAACTGAACAGCTCCTTCTTTAAGTCCATCTTTTAAATCTAGACCAAAATTTTGGGCAATGGATGAAACTGAAAAATCTGCAAAAAACAGTTATTTTTAATTTAACATTATTCCAGTGTAGTCTTTCAGAAATACCTTAAATGTCATCACTCAGCCACATATTTCCAGGTGAAATATGGTATCCCATATCACAAATCCACTTGAAAAATTTCCTACAGAGGTTTAACAAAACCTTGGCTACCCCAGGCTGAGTATTTGATTTTAGTTTGTATATTTCTGTATTTGTGTGTGTGTTTATATTGTTCTTACTTTTTTGTTTCTCTTTACTGCCAGACTACACAAATTTCCTTCCTGCATTGCGTGATATGTTTGTATTTAAATATACTTGTGAGAATGGAAAACATCAAGAGATAATTTCTTACATGTGATTAATAATTTTTAATAAAGATTTAAAAATTGTAAAATTATTGCAATATGATTTTCATGCTTATAAAAACTGTTTGAATTTCTGTGATTTAATAAACTAAATGTTTTTATTCATTCTGAAAATATAACCGAATGAGGTTTGTTCCAAAGGTGTTGTTTACCTCAATTCAAGTCAGGAAACACTTGATAACAGTAATTAGTAAATTTCTGTATTAATATATAATACAGGGTGAATAAACAGACATGACAAAGAATATCTTAATTACATAAGAAATAAGATTTTTGTTTAAATCAATCATTGTTGATGTATCAAAAATGCAAATTCAGGGTTTCCATTGTTTTCAATAAATGGAAATGTTGAGTTTGTAACATGGAAATTGTGTTCTTAAAAGTTTTTTTTACCAGATGGTAAATATTATAAGATAATATGAATGAATGTCTTAATTAGAATAGTTGATGTTCTGTGTTTCCTGTTACAGCTGTGTGGTAAAAGGCCTAATAGTATTATAAATATATGTAATACTGGGGTGCTTGATGCAATCAATAAAACCTTGTGATTCTGTCTGACAGAGGGGGTCAGGGCCAGCTTATAGTTCTGTTTGACAGGGGCCAGCAGTATTTATTTGATCTTCTTTGCTTTTCAATTTTAATTAGACCAACAGTTTTTTACTACAAAGTATGTTAGTAATTGTTATATATTTTAATAAATATATATCAAACAAACTTTTCAACATGTCTGTAAAGTTCTGAGCACATGCTGGTATTTCCTGATGTTTTAGTATATGTAGTCCTTCATCTGGTATACATATAGGTTTGTCACCAAGAGGGAAACAGATGGTGATCTTTACATCGACTATAAATCCAAGTCCATTGTTCATCTTGTCTATCGAATAGCTGTCAAAAGTAAATGAATTTAAACCATTACAACTCCACAAAACTTCTTAGTTTGGAATATAAACTTGCCTAGTTATCATAGTAATAAATAAAAAATCTCTGATATATTTATTCTTGTTTAAAAAAAAGTTATATTTCCCAAAAGAAATAAAGGAGAAATACAGAATGCATTGTATAATTATGTTTCAGCAAGGAAATTCAAATTTACATAAAATTTGTTGTTTTTGTAAATTAACACTAATATTTTTTGTCTTTACTAAATACTTTTTGATAAAAATCATTATGCCGAAGATTGACTGAATGCTGATGCACATTAAACTTACTTGATTCTGACTGGTGGTTTGTCTCCCTTCCCAATTGACAATACTCCTGGAGTACCTAGTTTTAGAAAGTGCATACTCTGATAGTTGTTAACAAATATAAGCAAACTTTAGCTAAAAATCCACAAAGACACTTTTCCACTGTGAGGAAAAAAATGAAGATTCTGTCCCATTTCTTATTCAGAAATACAAAAATCTTACTTAATGTTTCCTTTGATGTATGTTTTTTGTTATAGGAGTAATGCCACTTACAGCAAATATTCACCTATACCATAGCATCCAGTTTTTTATTTAGAGGAGGAAGCCAGTGTACTCAGGGAAAACACATGACCTTTACCAGGAAAGCTAACAATTCTCCTCAATGAAGTCCATAACAAACTACATGCAGTAAGGCTTGAACTCACAACCCTATTGTTTAAATGCTGGTGATAAATAGACAATGGTTAATGACATTGACTGCTCACCCACATAAGGCCCCTGTTTTAATTTATCATGCTATATTAATTTTTAACACAAAATGTATACTAAATTGATTTTAACATTGCTTCAAAATTGTTCTGATGTCCTGAAAATAGCTGAAATATTGCTTGCTGGACATTAAATACCAACCAATCAATCAATCATAATTGATCTGATGTCAAATGTTCTCTTATTTCTTTGAAACTAAGTAGCTGACTAATCATGGAAGTCAGCTACAATTGATCACGTCTGTCAACAGTTATTGTTGTGGGTTCGAGCCTTACGTCAAGCAGTGTGAGCTCAACTTCAATTTAACTGATTGCCAGTTTTTCTGGTTGGAGTTTTCACCATGTACTCTGGCCTTAACTCCCAATAAAGAATGGACACTATGATACAGCTGAAAAATTTCTTAAGGTGGCATTAACATCCCATACAAACAATTAAAAGATCAGTTCTGATAAACCTAGATTGTCCCACTAAATCAATAAAAAAATATGCATTCAGAATTTTCCATTAGATTAGAGAAACCATTCTTCCACTTAATATTCTATACTCTAATATTAATCTACTATAGATAATGTAATTCAGAAATTGTATTGTTTTTATTATTATGAAAAATGTGGCAAGATCTTATTTGCAATAATAAGAGCTCACATTTCAAACCTTCATGATAGTATTTCCTGGTATAGCATTAATCTGACTCCATCATGTGCTTAATAACCCCAATAATAAATGCACACAATAAATTTACAGTAGTTACACAATTAAATTTTAAAATGCCAGGAAGCAAAATATTCATTAGGCTAAGTTAAAAATACTGATCCCACAATTTATTTACCCCAATCATAGTTCAATAACACAGATTTGTGACGGAATGGTCCAAAGGCAACATCAATCTCAAAATCACATGGGCTGATTTTAAACCAGAATGGTATGTTGTACTCCACTCGAATCTTTCCAAAGGGTAGTTCAAAGGCCAGGTCCAGACCACAATGTAGGCCAAAACAGCTCTGTGGCATCTGACATCTCAGCATACGATTGATGGAGGCTGGTAGGTATTTCTGTGGGTTTATGTCCACTGGACAATCTGTTTAAAATACAGTATTAACCAAAATAATAAAATAAAATTAAGGTATCCGGACCACAATTGACCATGTGATCATAATTGGTGTCCCGGATAATCCTTGTTTTTCAATGGTGCAGACCTCGGTAATCTTCGGCAAACATCGGAAATACTATTTGAGTAACTAACTTTTTTGCTCAAAACTGTTCACATTGACTCCAAATAAAACAATATATTTGATCTGTATCATTAATTAGAAATAGATTAATTTTATAAAGCTGTATTTCTTGGTCGAAAAATAAAATTAAATGGTACTTCAATTATGGGTTGGATACCTTAATTCAAACAGAGGGCCAAAAGAGGTAGAAGTTTATAGAGCAAGGAAAACCTCAATGTTTGTAAAGCTTCAAATGGAGACAAAATTAAGCAAAATTTGAAAAATATTCTATTAACTACTGCAAAAAATAAAGAAAAAAAGTCTGGAAGTTGGTAGATAGGCAAGCCTGTGTTATGCTATAATTAAGGCACTGAGCATTAAAGGAGTCTGCTGATAATGTTTAAATCATACAAGAAATGATAGATAATGGTATATATAGTTCTGACTATTTTTAATGTTAATTGTTCAAAATATAGACAAACAAAAAAATTTGTCTCAGAGACATTGAACACCACCTGGTACAGCTTGTTTTTAAGTTCAATGAAATGTGAAATATTTGGTTCAGCCCTACAAAATTTTAACAACTCATCATGTTGTAACTGTGTATCAAACTTCATGAAGATGTGAAGTGATCTTCATAAAAAAAGCTTCACCACAAAGTTATAAATGAAATGGAACATACAGACGACCCAAAAATGTTCTCCAACTTTCATTAGTGGTAGATAAAAACATGAGTTTATATCTGTTCTATTTTTAGTTACAGTCGTCATGTCAAACACAAATTTTATGACAAATACTAAAAGGATGATTCAGCCACCTTTCTGTTTAAACTGGCTTAGCTATTTTACAGAAGTTGTTTGTTTTAAAGTTTATGGCGATGAAAACAAACGATGCCAGCTGATGGCGCAAGACAATATTGAGTATAAATAATTGTGACTTACCCTTTGGACCCTCTGGTATAATCAATTGTCCCTTTTGAAATATGTTCTGAAAAAACATACCTCCATATTTTATAATTTAATTTGTTTTATGACTGTTAAATAAAAATATATAATGAACATGACCTATATTTATACTACAAAGATTTTGATTTGAAAGAATTAGAATACCAAAAATACCGGGTATGCTGTATTTTGTTTGTAAATTCGGAATTTTAAGCTTTGTACTCAATTTAAACTTAATTAGTGTATGCATTAATTCCTTTTTCTAAGTTAGGCACTCAGGTATAAACAGCTTTGACACAGCACTACAGAATTAAAGCAGTGAAAAGATCTCATCATGTTGTAAATTTGTAAGTTTCACAAAGGTAAACCTGAGTGAGTTTGGACAGACAGAGAAACTGACAGAAAATCTTTATGTCCCTAAACTTTCAGGACATAAACATTAAGCTCATATTTAAAAGACCTACAGAGCAACAACTAAGCACTTAGTTCTTTAAAATTTTAATAGTGATTTTATCATCCATCATCTTAAATTCAAAGGAAGTTATAATTACTGATTACAGTTGTCTCCCCTTAAAAATTACAACTCCTATGTAAATTTATGTTTGGATGTTTACCTCTACTCCCAGTTCCTTGAGTACCAAATCAAAAGCTTCTCCTGTTAACTTTCCTCCTAGAACTTTTACAAAGCCTTCAATAGAGCCACCTCCTACAACAAATTTACATACCACATATGACAAGGGCCTCTAGATTATTTGTGCATAGGGGTAAATGTTAACATTATTAGCTTTCCTTAAGCACCATTGAGTAATGAGAGACCCCTCAAAACGAGCGGAATAATTTCCTCTATGTTACATTAAAATTTTGGGGTATCATGTCTGATAACATTTTTCCCAGATCTAGAAACCCCAAAAGGTACCTAAGGAAACATGCACACACCCCTAAAATAATCTAGAGATAGGTTTTGCACATTCAGCTAAACAAAACAATCAATACATTTAATAAAATATCTAAATTAATTCATTTCCAATAGCTATAAGACACTGCTTTTTAAATACAGCACCAATATTACAATTCCCTTGAATAATCGATCCACTGTCCATGCCACAGTTAGGTGCAGCCAAATATCAAAATAAGAACCAATTTCCTCCCCCTTAGTTAAAGGTCATTTACAAAGCCATTGTCATATGTGGAGTTATAATATGCAAAGTGATACAAATCCAATGGTTAAATCAACACATACAGTTGAAATCTGTTTAGTTTTGCACAATTCTATAACAATTTGAACAAGTATTACTGTGAAAAAAATGCTCCCTAATGATGATTTATCACCAAATTTAATATAGTGGCACAAGAATGATGTACCAACAAAGGTCCTAGTTGTTAACTATATATAATAAACACAACAATAATACACAAATATAACCCAAGACATTCTCCCTGATAGAAGTTAGGTCACTCTATTGAGGGGAGATAAACTCTCTGACCTCATTCTAAACAAGTTTATAATTGTTATATAACATAGAATATCTAGCCTTATTGTATTTCTAGAGTGTTGTTTACCACTGAAACATTAGAAGAAACAATAATTAGGTGATGTTCATAAGGAAATGTCAATTGGGATTTTTGGACAAGCAGTGGACATGATGTGACATTATAAATATTGGTTGACTGAATGAATAAACAAACATCACAGGTCATTGTTTAAAAATCAGATTCAAAATATTTATATGAGTGCATAACAGAAAAATTACAACATAATAAGCACAAATTATAGGATCAAACACATGACTGTTTCTTCAAAGAAAACAATACTTTAACCTTGATCATGCAAGGCTATTCTATTAAATTTTCTAGTTAAGTTGGAAGGGACTTCATGCTGGGTAATAAACTACAATATTTTTCTTACTGTAGGTGGAGACTTTTTTCTTTCAACTATATTTCCCATATTAACTCAATGGAGAAAAGCTTTGGACAACTGTCCACATAAACTTATATCCAGAAGATAAGACATAAACAAAAAACAAAATTTTCTTGGTTGTGGGTAGATTACAAAAATTCAGACATACCCTCATATATACTGCTTAAAAGAAAAGCAATTACCTGGCAGGGTAAAATTTTCATTACAAAGAGGTATAGGTATTTCCTGGTCTTTGAGCAGGTACTCGTCTATGAGTGACGTCCCACCTATATCTAACTTCAATCCAAGGCCTACTATAAACATCTTCTTGGCGTCATCTTTGTTGATTTTCAACCTAAATCAGATATAAGATATGATAGTCACTTGTATGGAGGCTACTGTAATGTATTCATTACGACCAGTTTAATAGCAAAGAGTAAGAGTTCATGCAGGTCATGACTGAACTTCTGCACTATCAGCTCTCAGCCAATCAGAAGTCCCTTTGTATATGCATGAATTCTATATTATAATACAGCAAACGTCTCATTCTGTACTTGCATGTAATTTATGTGAAAAAATGTGTACACTGGTCTTGTATTTATTGTTTGTTGTAACAAACAACCATCAATTACCCATGTCTTCTTATATTAAAACTTCTATTCTTCCATAAATGGCCGGTTTCTGATACAGATGACCCAGTACAGATGCTCATGCGCACACATCTGTACTCGTTACGTTATCCAATCAAAACGCATGGAACAAGAATGTTGTTATAGTAACTCAACAACATTTTTGGTTAACATTCTTGTTTGGGCATTATAATTGGATGACAGAGAAAATGGTCTTAAACAATGGAGAGTCCCTAGGATATTGCGAAAGTTGTTGGTTTACGGAAGAAATAGGTACTTTCATACGCTTTTGGTAAAACCGGTATATTACAGTTAAAACAGACTCCAATATAGCCAAATTACACTTCAAACCAAACCATGTCTTGTTTAATTCCCTTACAGTTAAAACAGTCTAAAACAGACTCAAAGAAAGCCAAATTACACTTCAAACCAAACCATGTCTTAATTCCCCTATTAATAATGTAATTTTAACCTGATGAAACACAACCCTGTCAATTCCCATTTCCAAACTCATATTTCAGTCCAAATTAATTAATAAAACCTCTCCAACCCTATTGATACCTTGCAAAAGCCATTTGAGTAATTACCATTAATCCTTTAAAGTTTTGTTACATACACACAACAATTACCTTGTCAGAACATATGGACTATGTTTTACATTGCTTAGCTCAAATGAATGCATACCTTAGGCATGCTCTAAAGGGATTAAACCAAGTTCAAGCGTAAAATTAGCACAATTACTGTTCACTGATTCAGAGGCAATTCTGAAAATATCTTAAAAGGAATTGAGTGTTAAATATTTGAAAAATTTGGGTCCGATTGTTAGCTTTGGCAAATATTCTGTTTTGATATAGTCTTTATTTCAGTGGTAGCAAGGGAAAAGAACATTCCATTGAGTGGTCATATTCTACAAGAAAAGCATGATATTGCTTGGTATCATCGTTAGTACTTTGTTACTGAATATGTAAATCATCACTTGATATAGTTGTAATTTCCAGTCAAGGTTACTTCTGTAGAAACCGGAGAAAACTGATCACCTGTTTTTTCTCAGTACCAGACAAGTTTGGTTGAGACAGGTTTCACTTTCAATATAATTTTAATCAAACTGAGAATAGTATATTTTCTTAATAAATGTCAGGTGATCTTATAAGGATACCCCATCACCTTCCCTAAAATATTAATTGAGGCCATAATATAGCTGAATCATTGTGGCTTAAAACACTATTCAAACAACAATGAACTAACTTGATGTGAATATCCTTTGAGATTGGTATAGTCTTCTCAGTTCCTGCAAATAAAACAAAATATAAATTATTATAACAAAACTTTAATTACAGTATGAACATTAATATTGAAACTTTTAGAAGACAACAGACAATTAGGAGGTAACTGTATTGTCGGAAATTGAGTTTACTGGCAATGCGTAAGCAGAGCCAGTAAACAGATATTTCCGACCATTATATCACCAATTGATGCCGGCAAATCTTCAAATACAATACAGTTATCTCCATTCTAATGCTACGTAATAAAAAACTTAATTAACAGATTAAAATATGATTTTTTATTTTGCCGAAATAACGTCTGCGCTTGCGTTTACTTCTGACGGCATCAATCGTGTAATTGATGCCATGAAATTTTTAACGTTGTCTAATAAGAATTGACGTTACATAAAGTATTGCATTAGAATGTACATGATCATGGAGTGATAACAAAGTATTGTTCTATTACTATTTGTAGCAAATGAACATTTCATACATATTAACAAAGAAAACACAATGCTTGATTGGCCTGACTTATTACACAATCTGATTTCTATTATGTAAATTTATTGACACCGTAAAAAAGCAGCGTACAGTCCATATTTACGTATTGTCCGCACTCCTTTCTTGAACTAGAAAATTACGGAAAAATTCTTATATGCATGTACAATTTTTCAAAATGAAGACATCATAGTTTGACTTGGCTGAGGTTTTTCAATTAGTGTTTATGGTAATTTATTCTCTCTTAAAATATCATTTATGTTTATAGTTTTATTTATTTCTTCTCATTGTAATAAATAAAATAAAAAATAGTGCATTTTAATGTCATATCATATATTTTGATCGTTATTAAAACAAATATTCACACATTGACAAACAAAACAAATTTCTCAACTTTCATTTATCAACAAAAGCAAAGAAAACAAAAAAAATAAACATGTTTTATTTTAATCCCTCAAAGACTGCAATCAATTAGCATCGGTCTTCAACACTTTAAGATCACGTAACAACGACATTTGCATTTTACGAAAAACAGGTTAAACATTTGCTATTTTCGTATCCGTTGTATTTATTCCTCTTGTATAATGAATATCATATTATTAAAAATAATTTGAGTAAAAATATCCATACAAAGTATTCATGAAAACTTATTAAAGAATCATGTTATAATAGTATAAAAATATCGTATATAACATAACAACAAAATGGCAACCACCAGTGACAACAACCAACGCGTAGAAAAAAACACATTCACGTATAATCTGCACCCTTCCTTTGAAACAGATTTAAAAAAAATGGCCAGGAACAATACATGCCTCTTTATGGTAACTGGCAAAAGACACCAAATAGATGCAACAACTTTAGTCAAACTGGAATACTCCCCACTGCTCAAACCATAGAGCTACCCATCATGTGCCTAGGTGCGGTAAAAGGATACCAGCCTGGCATAGGGAATTTCAAAATAAAGTGTGAACAAACTGCATATTCCTGAATTATTTCTTGCAGAACATAATGAATGAAACCATGTAATCTTCAAGTATACATACCCCAATCATAACTGATCAAAATCAATGTCTCCTTCCATCTTTCAAACCCAAACGTCACAATAAATTTACAGAAATCTACATCAATGAAGGCTTTGAAAGCTTTTGTATACGTAGGAATATTCTGGCCAAGGTTTAAAGAGAAGTCTGTGCAGGCATCAATCCTAAGGCAGTTTGATGTTACTGAGTAGTACAAATGTTTCTTCAGAAATTCATTGGTTATCTCTGGCAGTAGAACAATCTCCTTTCCAAATAACTTACATTCTGTAAGAAAAACAATTTCATTCATACAAGAACAATGTTCTTTTCAATTAATTGCATTATACCATGAAAAATGCATTGCAAATAATTACACTTATATATAGCTTTAGATGATGACAATAATATTCTGTCCCCACATAGATATTAATTAATAAATCATATGAAATAAATGTGGGAGTATTCAGCAATAAGAACTGTTGTTGGTTTTTTACCTTTGTAAATTATATTTTGTTGTTTGCTGGTGTGAATATAAAACAGCTTAAAATGGATAAAAAAAGCTTACAAGGGAATGCAACAGCAAACAAGTGCCAAAAAATACACTTGTCCGAAATTTTGGTCAATGGTTGAAAAGTTTGACAGACAGGTGTGTACATGTATTAAGTTGCAGGAATCCTTATGATGCAAATGAATTTGATAACCAGCCAATTTAAAACCAAAGAATTATAGGGTATTTGTAGAAGTCTCAATTATATCACAGAAACCATGTACTTCTATCATGGATTGGATAACCAGCCACATTTATAGTAAGTTACAGGGCATTTAAATCATGGGAACCCTTATTACCATAATGAACTTGATAACCAGCCAATTTAATACATAAGACACCAGTGATTACACAACATTCATAAAGATCAAATAACAACTATTTCTCCAAGAGTAGAGACCAACTTGGCATTTTTGAAAAAAATTGGCTGGTTATCAACTTGGTCAAGATATTATGCCCATAAACATTTTCCCCAAGTTTCATGAAAATTGGACATCAACTGATTGAGATAGAGAGCTGACAAGATGAATTTGCCATTTTTTATAAATAAAGGGCAATAACTCTGAAGTGACTGAAGCAATTTGGCTGGTTATCAATCTTGGTCAAGATATTATGCCAATAAACATTTTCCCCAAGTTTCATGAAGATTGGCGACAACTGTTTAAGCTAGAGAGCGGACAAGGTGAATTTGCCATTTTTGTTTACAAATAACTCTGAAGTGGCTGAAACAGTTTTGCAGGTTATCAATCTTGGTCGAGATATTATGCCCATAAACATTTTCCCCAAGTTTCACGAAGATTGCAAAACTGTTTGAGTTAGAGAGTGGATATTATGCCCATAAACATTTCCCCAAGTTTCATGAAGATTGGACAACAACTGTTTCAGTTAGACAATCTTAAGAACAGGCTTTTACAGTCACTGTATAAGAGGGTCAAAATGAAATTACTGATACATTGTTTTGTTTATTTAGTAACTTTAGTGTGCCTAATCATACTTCTGTCATCATCCATCAGTCGTTTTATCCTCTCTTCATCTGTACCAGTTACAACAAGACCACGGTCCTGAAGTTCTTGAGTCAGTTGTCCATTAGTCATATTTCCAGGTCTAGGGCATGGCCCAGTTGACAGCAACAAATCCTAAGATGAAATTCAATAATATGAATATGTTGAACAATAAAGTCAATAAAGTAAAACCTGCCTTATAAAATGATTTCCTTTAGGATTAAAATTATTGTTGCAAATAACAGATTCCTTGGTTTAGTCAAGTTTAATTCAAACCGAGATTTGTTTATCTTTCAGCTTGGATAGGTTTCACTGTATGAATACAAGTGAAATGTTTTGAAGTGGAGAATAAATTGAATAAATTAGTTATCTTCTTTTGTTAATTATTTTATTTTAATTATAGCAAGAATACTGTTAGTTATTTTTAAAATACTTTTTCTCATCAACTAATCTAAATATTATTTGTTTGGTCAATTTACACACCAAGTTTCAAAACTCTCAAACCAATTAATTATGGATATTGCTTAAAAGCTATAATGGTAAAAATCCAACCATGACCCTTAATCCACATACACAAGTCCAAAAATACAAAATTCCTTCCTACTCCAATAAACTTTCATTGGAATATATCTAGCTTTTTCTTTCTCTGCAAATGTAATTGACAACATTATAAATTTATTTCGAAAAATTTAGTACTGCTAAATCTTTTGTTTAACCACATATTTTTCATCAAAACAAACCTGAGGAAGACCTAGAGCTGTTAGAAGTTCCTGAGCTGCTGCCTGTGTAACTTGTTTTATAGCAGATTTACCAGCCTTCTTTAGTCTATCTAATACTGCTTCCTTGCTAAAGAATTTGGACCAGTCAACTAAAATTGAGATTAGAAATATCTTGTGTAAGTTTTTATCAATTTTGAATTGCTACATACCTGATGCCATGTATTTGTTTCTATACAAAGCAGCACATACATTATATATTTTTCTTTTTCAGTTGATCAGCAGTTGCCTTTAGCTTCACTTTATTTTAAAACTATTTGTATTTTATTTCTATTAAATTTAATTGCACTATCTTGGTTCCTTCAGAATATTTCCATGTCAACAATACTCCTGCCCTCAGGCTGGTAGTAAAAGTATATCTGATTACAATCAACATGCAATTATCACATCTACAGTACAGTAAGGGTATCTAAATAATTTTTGTTTGATAGGTAAAGGCTAGGACTCTCAAGAAAAAAAGTGTCAACCTAATGTCTGGAAAATATGGTAGTATTCTGATCTGGTTGCCGAAATATTTCCGAAAAATGTATTTGTTTACAACATTATGTTATCACTAGATCAAGTTCCGAAATTTGACACCTCAACATAATATTGGAATATGGAAAACCATGTGTAATAATCCATATATATATTATATGGTACAAACTTTTTGGCCAATTGTAAGTGCCATCAGGATGACAAATTGGTAATGGTAAGATGGCATCCTTTAGCAGGTCTATGAAGACAACACAATGCGAGCTATCCTTCTGGTCACAAAATCCTGCTCCAATCGATGCAAATGCTTCTGAATCTGTCTTCTGTATTTCTAACCTGCATAAAGAGATAAGGATATTTTATTTAGGAAACTATAAATCGTATGAATCATTATTAAATAAACACTACTTTTGGCCACAATTATGAACATTCTTAAGTACCATAATATGTGACAGCACCATTGATCTTTTATTTTTTGAGTTAATAAAAATGTTAATGTTTCCTTGTTGTATTAAAAAATTACCAGGATACACAATTAAGAGTACTCCATCCCTATTGATTTCAACCACCATTTCTGGTATTGGTAGTCAACTACCGCCAGATGGCACCATTTATAAACATGTTCAATCCTTAACCACTAAGCATCAAAATAAAGTAGCCAATCAGCTTCTCATTTACTACTGTAATCGTCTATTATTATGCACACTTAATCCAACAAATGATGTAACTAATTTAAATTTTAGCTATTTCACT
Organism: Limnoperna fortunei; assembly: GCA_944474755.1. NCBI lineage: Eukaryota > Metazoa > Mollusca > Bivalvia > Mytilida > Modiolidae > Limnoperna > Limnoperna fortunei. The sequence goes on from OX104122.1 coordinate 21,195,527, forward strand.
TCTTGTGTATAATACCTACCCAAGCTGATCAGATGATGTTTTGAGCAGATATGTGAATGTAATTCACAGCTGAAAGCATTCATCCAATCATTAAAAATATGATAAAGATTCAAATTCTCACTAAAGAGATGTTGTATAAATTCAAGTTAAAGATGTTGCATCATTAAATGTCATGTTGTTATATCTACCATATGATGACAATACCAAAGGGAGGCAACCACATGGTGACAATTACAAGTATGAACAAAGGAACTATTTGCATTGGCTGTATAAATACAGGTAATATATATTTTTTCTAATCTAAAGAAGAGAAAAAAGAAATGTACTTGATGAAACCTAATGCAAAGATGTCAACATGGATTTAAACAGAGATTAGATCCCGTAATAATCTGTGTAAATATGGAGATCGGATTTGAACCCTTACCTGAGTATAACTTCAATTCCTCCAAGAATGTCAAGTTTGATTCCAGTTTTTAGCTCCTTTTTAATACCTGCAAAAAAGCAATTTATTTTCAAATGATCAATTTTGTCAAATCTTTTTGTAGTAAGCATAATCTAAATTATTCCTGTCACCAACTGACAAATTATGTCTCCTGTGTCAATAGCAATAAAGGTCAGTCACCAACAAACAAATTATTTCTCCTGGTTCAATAGCAATAAATGTTCCAGATATTCTGCATGCCTTCTGACAGAATTAATGAAATCATCTTAAATTCAAGCTTACTTTCCACAGGCGTAACAGTGTTGGAAAATTAAATTCTACAATTTAAGAATTTTTCACTTTCTAAATTTGATACTTTGGTATTTTATAAGGAACCAATCATTTTTTGCCATATATCTGTATGAATTTTGAAAACAAAATCACACAAAAAATTTCTGTCTGAAATAAAAATAGCATGCCCCACAAGTTCTGTAAATTTAAACCAAGTTCCGATAAAGAAAAAGAAAGCTTAAGCCAAGAAATATCACTGAGAAATCTTATCTTCAGATTGACCAATGGACATGACATAGACTTGGTATCTGGGGGTATAACCTATGGCATTAAATTGTTAGCAAGGGCCTTTATCCTAAATCATCTAAAACTTCACATCATTAACTTTTTCTTGAGATGTGTGTGCAAGCTGATTATTAGATGAAATCCTCCAAGTTTCTTTTTACAAGTCTATGCTTTTCTAAGTTTTTTAGTAAGCAATGAAACTATATATTACATGAAACAACAATGATAATCAAGTACTATGATTGTATATGATGATGAGAGGATGGCTTTCAGTCTTAGGCTAACATATTCACAAAATATATACATTGTAATTCACAAATTTATTTTAAACTTATTAAATGCTGATTTCCTTTAACTAATCAAATTGTGAATATGTGGTCTAATAATACAAGTTTTTTTTAATAACAAATTTTATGCTTACCATCAATTTTCAAATCAGGAAATGTGATGTTACCATGCCAATCATCAATACCATAATGGAACTGCATCTGACAAGGATCAAACCTAGCATAGGCTTTGACTGTGTGTAAGAACATAAACAGTTTGACATTGATGCAACATTCTACTCCCATACACATCGGGTCAAAGGTACAAACTATATCCTTTGGCATCGTGAATGACATCAGTGGACATTCTGTAAATAATAAATAAGATGTGCCCTTAAGATAAACATTCAAAAGACATAAATTATATTTTAGAGTATTAAAAGTGGTTTGTAGAACAAGGCAGCTAGATCATGTAAATATATCTAAAAATAAAGTAATCTTGATAAATCTTAAATCAGAGATCAGATTTAAGCAAGGACCATCATTGTCCTTGCCAAAAACAGTGACAAAACCAGAGCTCCAAATAAGATTTTCTTCATTGGGTTTTTCACCCATCTGATGATTTATTTTATTGGGTATTTTTTTATATATCACTTTTATCATTTTTTTAACCCACTCAAAAATAAGTTAATTGGGTTTTACACCCATCTAAAATTTATTGAATTGGGTTTTTTATGATATTGTATTGTTCAGCTTAAGAGGATGTCAGGGAAGCTTCTTTTTCTTCCAAGTCTATTCATGGTGCCACAACAAAATACTAGACTGGTTCTAACCATAAATAAAATTTTGGAAGAAGTATATTCAACAGGGAACGTGCATCTATTCTTGTGAAATAAATCTTTATACCTGGAGCACCGTATGCTGCATGAAATATACATTACATTTGGAATACCTCGGTTTCAAAATAATGGGAATTGTAATTACGCAACTTTGTGTATTTATTTGAATGAATTAACGCAAACACTGAACAATTTTATGCACTCAGTGAGTGAATTAAGCATGTTTCTAAAAATTGATTGGGTTTTAGGCCTTTGATATTGCGTTTTGCAATGGAAAGCTATAAAAATAATTGGGTTTTATGAAAATTTAATTGCATAATAACGCAAATACGCAGCTTATCTGGAGCTCTGGCAAAACAACTGAAACTTTGTACCTTTTATATTTTTAGCTACGTTGAACTGTATTCATACATATACAGTTTGCACAGATACATGTTAACTGCAGTATTAATAAAAGGCATAAAACATACACCTGTGTTTTCTGGTCAGCTGTCTTCACTTAAGAGGCAGCACAGTAAGTCACAAAAAATGGTGCTTAGGGTGGATAAGGTTAGAAAATTAGGTCTCTAGACTGGTTACCTATACACTGCTGCTTAGGATCTGCCACTGTAGGATGGGTTTTATCTTGTTGGTCGAAGCCAGGTTTTATGTAGTAAAGCTGGATTCCTTCACAGTATTTTAAATATTATGTATGCCACTACACTGTTCATTAAACTACTATTAAAATCAAAGAACACTTAAGAATTTTGCTGAAAGTGCAATTTAAACTATAAACTACATACGGTTTTCTGTTTCTGTCAGACGTTTTATCATTTCTTCTCGAGTTCCTGATGTAGACTTCCCTCTCTCCATTAATTCTTGTATAAGTTGTTCATCCGTTGCTTGGGCTGGATTGACACAGGGCTTGTTGTCTATTATTTTCTATAATTTTTAATAACATATTTCTTATTTTTAACAAGGTTATGAGATACCATTGCAAATGATGTTTAAAATGTCAGATAACATTTGCACGGAAACTTACAGATGCTGAAAAGACAACTGTATGAAAAAACAATGACATCAAATATGTTTCATTAAATTCAAAATTGTTAATAAAAATATGACTACAAATGCTAAATACTGAAAAAAAATATTTTTTTAACATTGGTCCTCTAAACAAAGAAGTACATTGGCTAACTTTTAAATACGAGACAATAAATTACATTAAAATCAAGATATTAATGTTAAGGCAAAATTTATTTTTAAATCTATGTGTTGATACACCAATGGTGGACTAAATACCCTAACCACTCAGCCATGGAGGCCCTTAATGAAAATTCCAAATAGTCTTAAGAAAAAAGCCAGATGAGCATGTGGTTAAAAACATTATAAAAATGTTTATTTCATTGCATGATTTTTCATACTTTGGTATTTTTCTGGTTATCATGTAGGCAGTAAATCAATATCTGATTGCATGACCTTCCTGGCAGGATCACGAGACCTAACATCTCTACCTTCCCAAGTTGCTTTATATCTTTTATTGATGCATCTCTGAGTATAAATATTAATATAAATTTTAAAAAAAAATATAAAACACAAACCTTTATAGTCTTCATCACCTCAGCCATCTTTTTAGTACTTTCTGTCATTTTAAGTTTGTCCAGGAAATTTATGATGGTGCCCATCTTAAGTCGCTTCAAAGAAAACTTTTTGAAGAAAGCTTCTGCTTTATGAAGCAGTGTTGTGAATGGATCTAAAAGATATTTCAAATATAAAAAGCTGTAAGAAACACAATAAGGCACAGACAAGCATACTAGTACAAAATGTGATCACCTACAGTAGTATTGGTTCTGCTAAGGAAACACATGGCTTTACAAGAAACAAATGTAGGCAGCTATTATGCTGTCTGCTGTGAACTACTTTAATATATATATGAATTAAATGTGAAAAAAATTTGAATTTATTGTTACTTTAGAGCCATATTAAAAGCTTTGCACAGAACTTAGTAAGAAACCGCACCCTTCTGTGCTAAAAAAAATACCACCAATAACAGGGGCATATTATTGTGTTTTTCATCGCAAGGAGAACAACTATTGTTTCTCTGGGGCAGCCAACATCTGTCACATAACTGGGATGTCCCATGTCAATTAAAATATTTTACAATATCCAATACACTTATCTTTTTTCCTGTGGCTGGTAAAACTACTTGCTCATTAACACATTAATAAATATGGGATAGAAGACTGACAAAAGTTGATTGGAAAATATTGTAAGACAAAATAGCACAAAGGATGTAGATAAAGTGCAGTGTGGAAGGGATGATATTTTATTAGTAATTTGTACATGTTCCCTTTGATGTGTACTGCTAATAAATTCAGTAACAAGGTACTGACATTTATCACCAAATTTATTAGGTCATTAGGTAAATTACCGATAATAAGAATATAGGACATTTTGTTTGTATATCATGGCTTAACATACTTGCCGTGATAAAAGTCTGTATCGAAAATGTCCTATATTCTATATATATCATGGCTTCACTCTAGTTACTTACTTTGGTCACCAAACAGTGACCTTTTCTTTCTAAGTCCAGCATTCTGCAACTTTCCATACATCCCATTTGGATCCTCTGGAAACAAAACAACATCCTTATAAATAAATGTTTCATTTTAATTAAAAAATGGTGTCAATTCCATGTAACTTGAAAACGACTCCTGTTAATGTGTCTACTACTGTGTCTGTACTGTAGTGTAGTAAAAAAGAAATTAAAGCAAAAACTGTGAACTCAATTTCATCTAATCAAATTTTTTAACCTCCATAATTGTTATTCTAATTTAAAATTGTCTCAAACTTAAGGTATTTTTATTTGTATTGAACCAGGGATCAATATATACATATAGGTACAGTCAACCCTCTTTACAACGACCATGTTAGTTTCCCGCCAGCAATGATGTCAATAACCAAGCTTAAAACAAAAAATAATAAAATGCGTGTTTTCTTGCCAATATTTAATAAAGAACCTTTTTTCTTGCCTTTTAACAAACAAAAAAAAAAAGTAAATTATGATTATTTACATTAAACTGATTTTCTGTAATTATCCTATTTCTGATGTGCCGCTTCAATCTTAATACACTTGTAATTAAGCCAATAATTTTGAAGATGTAAATATTTAAATAGATTAGAAAAATAGTACTTTATTTCACTGGGATTAGTAAATCTGATACTATATTTTTTGAGAATAAGCGATAGGAATACCCTATTTAACTCACTCACTGAGGTAAAGGTCCAGCCATTTTTTTACACACATATATATCTGATATTTTACTCACAAATTGTTCACTTTTAACACTTAAAATATTTCCACAATAATATAATTTAATTTGCTTTGTAAGCTGTAATCTGATTGGCTAATTCAAATGGAGCAACCCATATTATATGATGTAACTTGCGTTCATCACATAACATATTCTTACGCTTTTAAATTTCAAATGGTCCCATTAAGTCATAGATGTTTTTATCATTAAAATTGTTAAGATTTATAGTTAAAATTAAATTAAAGGAATATGGTTTATTAGGCATAAACTAACACAAACCATGTTAAATCGTAAAACTTGTTCAGAAATTAGAAATATTCCTTAAATAACCTTACGTTTTATAGCCGTGACACTCGATCCTGGATCACTACCAGGATCTACAGGTGATGGATCTTCAAAATTAGCATTGTCCAACTTAGGACTGTCATCTTCTGGTTCATTACCAGGTAGACACAAAATACAACCCTCGGCTACGGTTTCAAACTGTAAAGTAAAATAAGAAAATGATATGTAACGATTCACTAATTTTTTTGCAATTTCATGGTAAGACCAGTCTGATTGAAGATTGATTGGATTTTTATCTAGATAGTTTAATGTATGCTGATGTCACTATCCAAACAGACCGTAACACCTGTTTGACTCAATTATTCCAACTTCTAAATGAGATGCATTAGTCAATCCATGCTATGATAAAGTGAGCAGCAAATTTTATGGTGATACTCAGAAAAACAAAGGGAACACGAGAAAAAACTTTAAATTAACCAACTACCTTCCAAACCAGTTTGTAGTCATCACATTTTTGAATCCATTCTGGAACAGAAAATGGCCTGGCTTCTAGAAATCGTGTAGGGTCAATAAATCCGCCTTCTTTCTCAAATGCAATGTGTATATGGTTTACACATGCACGGGAATAAGCAGCTTTTCCTATCTTTACTCCTGCAGATATCTGTTTAAAAAATAAAACATTTGTTTTAATCAAATGAAAATTTCTTATTCAAATGTTATAATTCAACTTTGCGAAATGAATTTTTTTAAATCACATAGAAGTAATTGTGTCAAAAATTAAAATGATATTCCACAACTCTCTCAATTAAATAAGGTTAAATTGCTCAACACACCACGATCTGTTAAAAGTCAATTTACTTTTTTATAAAGAGTATATTGAAAATACTAAGTTTTTTAATATTTTAAAATATTATAAAGGTATAAAAATATAATGCAAACCTGCTTTTTCAATTTTATCAGCCTGAACACAATTAAGTTACAATAAGGCAGAAACAGTAGATTCGCCAAGGTTTAAAATCTCTGCCTAACCATCTGCTGACACACATGGTTAGGCATATCAATAACAGAACAAACAAATTGTTGTGATTTAATAATGCTGTTTATTGACTTTATTCATACTAAGGCCACAAATTTGATCAACTTTAACACATTGCCAGATTGAATTAAAATTTCTCTGTAAAAAATTAGGTATGTATCAATCAAAGACAGTCAATGTTTCACTTGTGTGATCATACAAAAGTTATCTTGGAGTTATTCCCCTTTGTTCACAGCCGAGAGGTTAGGTAGTAAGTCTTATTATTACTATTGATCACTAGTGTGTAAGGACTGGATGGGAGTTTGAATGTGATTTCTAATACATGTGCTCAACTTCTAACTAAATGACAAGGCTTGCCAGTTTCCTGCAAATGGGTTGGGAATTCTCACCAATTATTAATTGTCTCCTCTGAAAGCCACAATGTACTTGAAAGCGGATTAAATACTAAAAACAAAAAAAAAACACTGCACACTGTTACACACTAAAATGCACATCAGACAATAAAAACTTACAAGTTTTCCAACAAAATTAGGTTCACTGGAGTGTTCTATGTTGGATTCCGGTCTGATATTTGTGATATAAATGTTAACATCCTGTAGAGAGCCACCAGTAGCCTTGATGACCACTTCATCTTGTTTATTAGTCCTCATAATGTATCCAGGGAAAGGAGCAACAATCTGCAAATAGTAATGTAATAAATCAGATATATGTCTTAATTGTTTCTTTTATTATTTAAGTGTATTGTGGGGAAAAAAGGATCACTGTGGAAAATAATTTTTTTTTTATTTAAAAGATGTTACTTAATTCTTTATTTTGAATATGTTTCTGGCAACACTTTGCAACTAGACATCAGTGAGACAACACCAATTTCTGTGGGCCCCAGCGAAACTTCGCCTTGATCTTATCTACCCACATACCAAATATCAAAAGCCTACCTCAAAAGATAAAAAATTGATCAAAGACAGAAATGGCCGGATTTCGTTAAACAGGAAATAGGTGAGCGACAGACCTGAAATCGAATCCCACGTTATGGGAGGCCATGCTGATGCTGCATAACAAATTTCAAGAGAAAGTGATTAGTAGTTGCTGAGGGGGGGGGGGGGGGGGGGTTGGTCATTGTAAAATGACCAACTTTTGAATAAACAATATCCCTTAGTGTAGAGCATTTACTAAAGATACAACTGCACTTTATTTGATCTGACTTTTTAAAAGGTATAAAATAATGAAAATGTCATTAGTAGTGTTAGCAGTTAGTACATTTTGGTTTCGATTCCTAAATTTCCCAGATTTTTTGCTTACATCTTGATTATATTCAGCTTCTAGATCAACACCTTTTGACCAGTACTCTGACACGCCTCCTTTGTTGATGCTAGCAGGATAGAACCCTTTCCCAGCACAGCCATTGCCATCTAACCGTGTGTCTCTTGGGAACTCTTTGTGCACCTTTGGACCAAATATTCTGTCAATTATTGACCTGGCAAACTGGTACCTAAAATTAAAAAGCTTTTATTACTGGATTAACATAAAAGTGTCAAATTTGTAAAGCTTCTTTTTAATTCCTAAATTGATTAAAGTAAAATTACTTTTTAAATGATTTGCAAGAAATGGTTCAGTCACATCTATATAGCACGCCAATACATGCCAGTGGTTTCACTAGCGCTGCCACATTCCCAATTGAAAATCCTTTTCAGAAATTACAAAAATATTTTAAATGTAATTCGCCACTTAAAATTTGGAAGTTGACAAATTTTCATTGTCAAAATTGGCATAGGTAAATCCACACATCTTACTGAAGGTACAATGTAATTATTTAATGGACAATGTCACCAGATATGGTATACACAAGCACATGCGATCATGCATTATTAGCCATTCACCAATGTTGGATGGCAACTCAAGGGACCTTATCGTGGTCCAACTTCACCTTGTTCATCTTTAAAAGCAAAGTGGAAGTCACCATGTCATTTGAAAATTAGCCTTAGGTCTTCTTTTTATTTATTGCCATTCTTGTCAGAAATCGTCATATTTTTGTCATAGCCTCATGTTTATCATGTCTATACGCCATTTGTTAATACTGGTTCCCACATGATTTCACTTTGTGCATAAAGTGTAGGGTTAAAAAAAATAGCAAAATCCATATAAAAGGAAAAGATAATAAAGCCAGACTCAGGAGCGAATATGAACTCGTCGCCGGAGATTTCAAAATATGATGTTGCAAGAATTAAAATGAACATTGCAAAAATTTTAACAAAAAACAATTATTAGTATTTTGTCAGCCACTTATACAGTATTTAATTTCAATCTGTTTAACTATATGTAATATGGTAATATTGCATGGAATACATAATAATAGAATATTGCTGCAAATATTATACATTTATTGTTGTTTGTTGTATTCATTATTTAACTAGATATCAGTGAGATGGTACCCATCTCTTTGGGCCCTGCCAACCTTGAGGTCAAGGTCAAAGGTCATCAACCATGGTATGCGACACATCACCTTGATATTATCTACTTACATTCCAAATATCAAAAGCCTAATCAAGATAAAAAGTTACAGCCCGGACACGATTAGTTCGGACGGAGGCATGGACACACAGATGCAAAGACAGACAGACTGATTACTATAGGGCGTGCGCCACAAAGTGTCGGGGCCCTAATGATCTTGCATGCATTTATACATATAAATAAATATACACACATATAATATCTTAAATAGTGTTGCATGCCAAAGTGACTAATGGTTCCAAATTCCTAGCTAAAACTTGCATACAAATACTGAACTATCCATATGTTTTTTTTTCTTAAAAGTTTAATCTATGTATCAAATATTAAATTAATAATATATATTTTCAGCTTCAAAATAATAAATACATTAGCCATATCTTTTGTTTATTATTTTTAATTATATAAGGGGCAAAGCACTGCAAAAAATGAAAAAATAATAAATGTGTGTCCGACCAATGTAAACACAGAGGGCAGGGTGCACTTAACTTCAATCAGAATTGACAAGGATTGCCAGTTTTCTTACCACAGGTCTGGGGTTTTCTCCAGGTACTCCGGCTTCCTCCCCCAATAAAAAATGGACACCATGATATAGCTGAAAAATTGCTGAAAGTGGCGTTAAACACCATTTAAACAAAAAAATCATTATCCATTTCACATCACACTGGATAATTTAGATCTTGGATAAGAAACAAACAATAACTTGTATATATTAGCTATTTACCCCTCCTTGAGTATATCATAAGCTGTTTTCACAGCCCTTATAGTTCCAAACACGCTGTCATACAGCCTCAGGAATGGATCTATAAATCCATTAAGTGGCTCGAATGGTTTCAAGAGGTCATGCACAAGGACAGTAATATTGTTAGTAATTTCATTTCTCAGTGCATTCTGAAAACAGACAAAAACATTGAAGGTATCCGACCCATAATTGAAGTCACAGTTTAGTTTTATTTTTTGACTAAGAAATACAGCATTATTAAGTCAAGGTATTGCTAATTAATGATGCAAATTAAATATACTGGTTTACTTTGAGACAATGTTGACAGTTTTGAGCAAAAAAAGTTAATTACTCAAATAGTATTTGTCGAACATTACAGAGGTCTGCTCCAATTTAAAAACAATGGACATCCGGGACACCAAATATGATCACAATATTGTGGTTCGGATACCTTAATTCCAAAACTGATTTTTGGCTATGTCTATATATCAAAATGATTATGCAAATTTTAAAAGCTTCTATAATTTAATGCCAATGATGGACTTTCAAATGATAGTCCTAAATTGTTAAAGTATACTCATTAAAATATGACTATTGCATATAAAGGTGGCTTTCATGAGAGTAAAACATTGTATTAAGGTCAACTTTGATAATAACAACTTGTATTACTTATTATAATCCGAAATGCAGGCAATACAATATAAGTGGTTTTTTCCGCATGGGGAAAATAAAACATTTTTGTTAAAAAACTTTGAGCTTTTTTTTGCCGTAATGTAATTTTCGCGGTCTGTAATTATAATGAATAACTCTATCATTTGTCTTAATACTTCTCACATTTTTATTTTTGAGAATATAGGGAAAATAAATAACAGCAAAAACACAACTTAATATAAGGTATGTTTTCAATTATAATTACTCTTGTTAAATAAATACAGACTACTGCTATGTTTTCAATTATAATTATTCTTGTTAAATAAATACAGACTACTGCTATGTTGAAAACAAAGGTTGAATAACAACATTATAAAAACCTTGGTTGGTATATTGATGTACAGATATCTGGAATAATGCATACCGTGGACAGTCTTCCATTGGTAAATGTGGATACAGCATCATCATGGTTTCTGAACTGTTCCTTTACCCAGTCTCTACTGTGGTGAGCTATAGAATCAACAGCAGCCTTAAATAAACCCATCACAATCTCAAACTGGTGTGGGATGTCAAACCAGTAGGGTTTATCGTCTGTAAACAGAGAAGCAGTATCCTTTTAAAAGATAACTAGATATCAGTAAGATGGTATTCATCTTTGTGGACCCAGCTGACCATGAGGTCAAAGTTCCAAGTCATCAACCATGGTATGTGACACATTGCCTTGAAATTATCTACCCACAAGCCAAATATCTAAAGCCTACCTCAAAAAAGAAAAAATAGGGCATCTAATGGGACATTAAATGATACACCACCACGATATTCATCAATAGTTAAATATATTTGTATATACTAGTATACTATACTGTATATACTATACATCCACTATATACTAGTATATTGAGACAGAAAGAAATTAGTTATCATTCTTAGACCAGAAAATTTCATTATTGTCAAATTTTGAAAATTTATAAAGTGGCAAAACTTCAATAATATTTTTCGGATCATCCTGAAAATTGAACTTGACCTGTATTTTATTGTAATGAACAGCTGTGGAAAATATCATTCAACTCCCTTGAGGCATTTCAAGTTATCATCTGGAAACCTTCGGGGGATGGATGGACGGACGGACGGACAGACACCGAACGAAACTGAGGGTATAACATAATACCTCCCCACTTTGTGTGGCGGGGTATAAAAAGATATAGCCCAGACACAATTAGTTTCTAATGGACCCATGGACAGAAAGATAGACTGATCAATATATGGTGTCTGCAACTTAATAGCAGGGCCTTGATAATGCAAAAGGTGTGTTTTCTTTTTAAATTTGCACACAAATGTATATAAACATAAAAAACTAGTATGTCTACTCTAGTCAGGTGTGTATAATACTCGCCTGTTCGTTTAAAGGTCATCTGATTGGGTAAGGTGAGTGTTATACACAGCATATTACATTCTTGAAATTTTTCAGAACACTGTCAGGTGGCATTCAGGCAATATGATCCCTAGCTATTACTGTGTATTTATTTCATTTTGATGATTTATTTAACTACATGTGATTGAGAAGAAAGTGTGGTTTCTAGGTTGATAAAAGGTTGCTAGGTTGAGATAAAAAAAATTGCTGTTTCTAGGTTAAAAGTAAAACTTGCTGTTTCCAGTTTGAGTAAAAGTTGCAGATTCTAGTATACTTCATTTTTTCATTTAATTTGGTTTGCCTATTAACACACTAACCTACAAAAACAAGTATCCTAGGGAAAACTAAGCCAAACCGAGCATACAATGGCAAATCACTTCAGGAAAGAGTAAGAAAATATTTTTGTTAATCTTCCGATTATTAAAATGGTTTTCTGTTTACTAAAGACTTTACTTAATTTTGTTTACTGCACACAGACACAATCATACTTACAAAACTTGCTGTAAAAGCCCTAACAATGGCCTCAAATCTGAATCCATCCATTAATTAGAATTTAAAAACTTGTTTTATATTTTTTTATTTGCCAAGAGACAGACTAACCTTACCTTTCAAGAAGAAACATGCATCTTTTATTTTATTGACAGCATCTATCAGAGACATTACTGAGGTGTAGATTCTAAAATAAATATAATCAAAATTCAAACAAAACATTAACAAAAAACTATCCACACTTAGCTTGAACCCTGTGAACCAAACCAATAACTCCCGGAAAGATTTCAAAATCATATTTATAACATGCTACTTCTTACAAATGCAATGACAAAAGTGCTTTCAACTTCTATAGGATCTACTGGCTTAGCATTCTGTATCTAATTTATGTCTTGTGGCAGGGGATAAAAAATCCTAATGGTAAATGAAATTGCTGGTTATTTTGACATTATCCTCTATCAATAAAAATGGTGATACAATTTCCTAAAACAGATCTAGAAGAGTTGATAATCTTTTTATGGAGTATTTTTACATTCTTCTAAATGGCAGAATAAACCATGAAGGTAAATTACTCACGATAATGCTCCTTTTCCAATTTGTGTAATTGCAGTTTTGGGATCTTTGAGGATGATTTTAAAGGCATCTATAATGTCCACAATAGAGTCATACACAGTCTTGGCATTCTTTGGTATAATGACTGTTACTGTTTCCTCTAATGCCTGTAAAACAAAGACAAGCATTTTAAACATGTACAATTAATGCCTACTTGTCAAAAATCTAAAGTAATATGCTTGTAAAACTGTTGTCAATCTGCTTTTATGTCAGCAAGAAAAAGGTTTGATGGTTTCACAATACACAAATGCAAACTATTATCTTCATTTCATTAAACCTGTAACTAAGGTTATTCCAAAAAATCAGGGGCCTTGTAGGGCCCTTTATATAACTGTATTATTCCTGGTTAGATTTCTAGAATTTTTTTTAAAAGAATCACTTAAAGATGTGACTTGAAGGGGAGTTTTTGAAAGTCCTACACTGACAACCTAATGCCCTTCATCGGACAGCTCATATAAAGTGAATTTTGTTCTTAATTATATGGTCAGTAGAAAAAAAGTACATTCTCACACCTTCAATCCCATGCAATTTTATCATGGAATACCAGTTTCAATAAATATAAACATGTACTGTTTATTTGCCAAGTAATGGTTGAATATAATTTCTAATCCATGTGCAAATTGTATCATGCTATATTTTTTTCCTGTGCACCGATGTTGTTGTCAATTTTATTGCTAATTGTGGTAATAAATGGCATACAATTCACATTCATTTTCCTTAAAAATATACACACACCATTTTATGAGTCGTCATTTATAAAAAAAAAATTTTTAATCTCAATAAACATCCCCAAAGCAGTGTATACATTTATATGGTAAAGTACATCTTCTTAGCAAAGTCTACACAGATAGGATCACTTCTTTTAAAAGTATTAAGATAATCGTACTATCATTTTATTTTTGGAAACTTAAAAACAAATATGGTGAAACATGCATCAATTGTTTTAAGTCATCATTAGTTGTGATAAAGAACTTAAATGTTCGTTGGTTTATACAGCATTTTACTCCTCTTTCTGCAACTTTTCAGCTACATGTAAATCATATCATCTTTTTATTATTGTGGAAGAAGCCAGAGTGCCTGGTGTTCATGAGAACCCTAGACTCTTTGGCAGGAAAACTGGCAATCCTTGTCTATCAATTTGGAGTCAACTGCATCTTATCTGAAGTGTAGCCGAAATTGGCAAACCCCTGAATTCTTAAATGTGTACAATTTTAAAGAAATTGATGTTGTAAATAAAATCCTTATATCACCTACATTATAAAAGGTCATAACATCTGTCTTTATATCATTGAACAATTTCTGGACATGCATCACTAGTTTCTTCACAGGCACAATAAAAGGAGGTAAATCTTTATCATCAATTCTTCCAAGCATCTTCACTGCCTCTACAGCTTTGTCACGAAGATTCATAACCTGAAACGGGTCATAAATTAAGTATATAAGTATATATGAATACTTTTGAATTTTGTTTACAAATAACCAAAAAGAATTTCTTGAAACAGTCTTGCATTGAAGATATCTAGATTTAACATATATTTAAATGGAGTTAAAGGACTTAAAACCCATTCCCCATGTCTTGGCTGGAATGATACTCATTAAATGCTGTTGTTTTGTCATATTGGACTGGAACAAATGGAGTTTTTAGTAATGAAGCAAACATTACAAAATTGCAAGCATTAAGCAGACTATCTCTGAACCATAATTGATTATTTCTATGACATATACGAGTACTGAACTTTTTTTAACAAAGTATAATGTAAATTTGAGACAAACCGTTTTTGGCAGTTGTTCCAAAGCATTGACAAAGTCTTCAACAAGCTGCTTTATAGAGATTTTTCCTGAAATAATGTCTTTAAACAGGTCAATACCATTCTTTACACCCTTCACAATATCCTGGATTGCAGCACTGAATCCTTTAGCCATTCCACCCACTTTCTTCATATCATTCTCCTATGGATAAAATGAAACACAAAATTCCAGTTGTATCATAACCTACATTCTCAATATCTTTTGTATAGTTCAAATTAAAGAAAAATATTTTCAAGTAAAAAAACCAACATTTAATTAATCAAAATTTGCTCAGCAGGGAACAGAACACATTAAAAATAATGAAAATTTCTGTTATTTTTTTATCATTTTAAATGCTTAAGGACTCGAAGAGATATATAAATCATATTTTTACTTAAAGTTCATACTGAACTCGGCCAGATATTTACTGAATACTGAAAAGAATATAAACTTAACAACCATGCCATGTACAATTCACAAGAAAATGATTTAATGATTCTCTGACATTACATTATTGAGAAATCAAGAAAATAATTTTACACACTTTATACACAAATCACTGCTTAAACAGAACAGATACCTGTAGAATATTTATGTTGTATTCAGTGCCTCCTTTAAAGCACAGTCTAGCCAGGAAGAAGTCAAAATTCATTCCAATCATACCAAGATGGACTCGAGCATAGGCTTCATCATGTACATTGACTTTCAAGTGTCCCTTTAGAGGTGCTGCAACATAAGGAGGAATTACTAAGCTCTACTCTGAGTGTGGGTAATACATACCAAAAGTGTTTAGAAATGTTACAAGGTATAAACTCAGTCAATAAAAACTTATTGATGCATCCTTTGAACTCCTAACAGCATGGCTTTCTTTGGCTTTATTTACAAACAAATTTTAAAAAGAAATATTTATATATTAGTTGGGTACTTGTTTTAACAACAATAAGAATAAACAATATGACACTGCACTATTATTTATTATCAACTCTAGAAATGAATAAAAACTAACAACACAATTGGTATTAAAACATTAGAATTCCTGATAAAACTGTTCAAAAGTAAGGCAATTAAATATGTATTTTGTGCAACAAACCTATTTGCAAATCTAAGTAATTCTCAATAATGATTCCAAATGATGCTCCAATGTCTTCAGTCCCAAGCAATTTTCTCCAATCAACACCAGGAGCTTGGAGTCGAAATTGAATCCCATCAAAGAATCCTCTTTTTGTTCTGTGTTCAAGACCAACAATATGCATGTCTGAAGCATATGGATCAATGATTCCTGTTTGGTTACTTTCATTTCTACAATTAGGACAACATGAAATTGTATTTTTTTTTATTACTAAGAAAGAAGTGTTGGACTTGCATTACCCTAAACTGGGAAATTATGGCACAGTGATATTTTGTTGGTTTTCTTTAAAATGGCATGAGATTATTTTGGTGTGTGGTTATTATGCTTCGTCCTATTTATGTTTTTAAGTTACTACCTGGAAAGAGTAACAACTGCAATATGAGAGCATGATACGATATAAGGACAACAGCTATACAATTCATGTATGCATAATTCTATCTGCACTTATGTGACATAATTACACCTATGAATATAAACAATGGCCACAAAAAATCAAGAAAATTGATGAATGCTTTAACAAGTTATAGTCTGAAAACATTTTTGACTAATAAACTACCATACTATATAAAAAAAAATCAGAATTTTAGGTGTTTATTGAAATTAAAAATTCCCCAAATGACAAATAAAACTGATGAAAGCCTTGTAAAGTTATAGTCTAAAACACAAATATCCCACATTTGTTCTTGAAAAAAGTCCCATAGCTCTATAACAAAAGATCAGAATTTTATCAAAAACTAAAGGAATCAAACATCTATCCATATACTTGGGGGTTCAGAAAAATTGACATCCATCCATTACGGGTACAATATCCTTATTTTCAGGGTTAAGAAATATTGACCTCTTACCTCACATTCAAAGGGTTCAGTAATATTGACTTTGGATGTGCCTGATATATCAATAAGGCTTCATATCTCACATTTTCATCTTCATCGAACATGGCAGCATTTAATAAGGCATCCGCAGCCTGAAATAATATTAATCACTACAAATATTCGTTTACTGTTTCCATACAGATTTTCTTACAAGGTGTATCAAAAAAAAAAAAAAATTACATGAAGATTTATAATCAATTCTTCTATTTTTTGTATCAATGCAATGCCCTGGCTCTGTAAAACTGTGCTTATGATGAAAAGAACTGATGTAATGTGCAATGTGATGGGGGAGGTTACTGGTGAAAGGTTAACTTGAATGAGTTGGGTCACACAATATACAATTAATTACTGCTTTAGTGGTCAACAGCAGAAATTAATGGACCCCAAGACCTGGACTTGAGGCAGAGGTGTTTACCCCTTTGCTGTACTCCCAGTAATCCAAATTATTTTTTTCAGTAATTTGGCACATTTATCCGTAATCTGAAACTTTGCAATAAAATGTCCGAACTTATTAAAAGAGTTTCTGGCCAGTCTTTTACTATAACATCTTTCTGATGCACATTTTATTGATCAAACATAAATAAAAAAATATGTTTATTCAATTTTGTAATACCTTTACACTGTCACAAAATCACAACCAAAAGCATTTGAAAGTTAATTGTGATACCGGCGGAAATGTGTAATTCCCGGGTGCATTTCCGTGATGCGTATTTTTAGACCCAAATTCCGAATAATTCCAGAAAATCCATAATGGTAAACACCTCTGTTGAGGTGACCTGACCTGACCGAGGCCAACGAGAGTCCAGGTCGAGGGTCCATTATTTCCTGCTGTTGACAACTATAGCAGTAATCAATCGTTTATTATACCGAATACAGTTTCATTTTTGGGGGTAGGCGGTGGATGGTCAATAAGGCAAATTCATTTTTAGATTAATTTTAACAATAAAAAGCAACAATTTAACAATTAACAAATAAACTGTTTTAACATGTCTGAAGATAATATCCATTTGTCCACAATTAGTTGTGTACGTGAAATGAACTTCTCCAAGAGTCAACATATGACATGTGACAAATATTGACAAGTCAACATTAGTCACATGACAAATATTGACAAGTCAACATTTGTCAAAATGTTGACTTTTGGAGCAGAGTTGGTGGTCATGTAGTGGAAAATAAATTGAAATCACATGTTCAAATATAACCAATAGAAATTGACTACATTGTAATTTATATTCATGAGGTATAATAAAAAGTATTAATTAGGGACCTTAAAAAATCAAGAACTTTGCAACAGAAATAAATGGACAAGGCAATCGCATGGTTTGCTATTTCCCTATCAACTTTGAAAAATTGGCCCTACCCAAAATATTAGTTAGTTAAATTTTGTAAAAACACAAAGAAATAAACTGCCAACCTGCATACTTCCCTACTTGTCAGGAAAAGGCAAACAAATTACTTTTCATGGTTTCCAGAATAGATGATTCAACAGTCTGCAAGAACAAGGTGTTGGTCCTATTTTTCAATACAGAAATTACCAAGTCATGTTCATATTTCCTAAGAGCATGAACTCCAGCACGTTTGATCCATGGGGAATTAGTAGTGTTGATATGTGATATGATGTAGTCAAACGAGTGATCCATTCTGGCATTCCCAAGTGTCTCTAGCAGTATAACACGTAGTTGATCATATTCCAGTTTCTCTGCCTTTGTCTGCAATGACCTCTTCTGTTTGTATAGCCAGGGATCTAAAACAAAAAATAATGCTGGTCACAAAAAATGTATAATGAGACAAATGTCAGATTATTGGCAAAACACACACACAAAATTTCGACATAACAAAATACTTCAGTTTGTCCCCTATTATGTTCAAGTTACAAACCATTTTTTATGCTAGCGTTTCTATTTAAACACTTACCATGTAGTCCCAACATCTGATGTACTCTGTTAGTTATTGTCATGGCTTTATCTAACTGTCCTGCTTTAGATAACTTGTGAGCTACAGATCCTAGAGCCAGAAGTACTCTATTTTGCAAGTTCTCTTTGTACATTGACTTTGGAAACTTTTCTGGAGAGAAGCAGATCTCTTCCATTGTTGTTATCATACTCTGGAAAAAGACAACTTTGTTACTGATCAATAAAGAATGATGAAAACATGCAATCTGTTGAAAATTCATATCACTTTGGTCCTGCTTTACTAATCAGTCCAAAAGAAGTGATTGGTCACAGTCCCAGTGGGGAGTAGCCAAAGTCTCTAGTTTTAGCTAGATTTATTACTTTCATTATAAATAGAGGTGTAAAAATACAATTTTCCATCAAAGGATTCATATCTTTATACTTAGGTCACAATCTAATACACATTGTTTTTCTTACTAACAAGTGTGGACACAGAAAAACGTCTCGCCTGCATTTCGTCATAAGCATTACATAAATAGCATTAGTTATTAGCAGCAGCCTGTATACCAAATATTGTCACCATACCATGCATAGTTACAGAGGAACTGTCCTAATACAAAAACTTTAACGTAGTTGCTGGACCGTGAAATTGAGGTCAAGGTCAAGTGACACCTACCAGACAGTCATGTACCATTCGTCAGCAACCTATATACCAAATATTGTCATCCTACCATGCATGGTTACAGAGGAACAGCCGTAACCCAAAATCTTTAACGCAGTTGCTGGTCCGTGAAATTAAGGTCAAGGTCAGGTGGCACCTACCAGACAGTCATGTACTATTCATCAGCAACCTATACACCAAATATTGTCATCCTACCATGCATAGATACAGAGAAACTGCCATAACCCAAAAACTTTAACGTAGTCGCTGGATCATGAAATTGAGGTCAAGGTCAGGTGACACCTACCAGACAGTCATGTACTAGTCATCAGCAACCTATATACCAAATATTGTCAAATTGTGAAATTGAGGTCAAGGTCAGGTGACAGGTGACTGACTGGCAAGTACTCATCATAAGCTACCTCTGGACCAAATTTGATGGACCTAGGGCTTGGGCTTACAAATATATGAAGCAAGATGTCCGCCGCCGCCGGATTCCCATACATATGTCTCGCCTCCAGCGACTTTCAGCGAGACAAAAACAACATTTCTTCTATACCAAGCCTCACTTGAGGAGACTGGAGTGCTCACGTGTTCAAGCACTTAAAGAAAACTATAGTACTGGATATTAGTGAGATGGTACCCATCTCTGTAGCCCTGCAGACCTTGAGGTCAAGGTCAAAGATCATCCACCATGGTGTGTGACAATCGCCTTGATATTAACTACCCACATACCAAATATCAAAAGCCTACCTGAAAGGATCAAAAAGATATAGCTCAGACACAATTAGCTTTGGATAGAGGGACAGATGGACAGACAAAATGTACAAAAATGAGGGGCCCTAATAAGATCTTAATCATTCCAGCATAGCACATTTGAGTCATGTAAATACTTATGAAAGAGTTAATGAAATTCAAGCACTTAAAGAAAACTATAGTACTGGATATTAGTGAGATGGTACCCATCTCTGTAGCCCTGCAGACCTTGAGGTCAAGGTCAAAGATCATGCACCATGGTGTGTGACAATCGCCTTGATATTAACTACCCACATACCAAATATCAAAAGCCTACCTGAAAGGATCAAAAAGATATAGCTCAGACACAATTAGCTTTGGATAGAGGGACAGATGGACAGACAAAATGTACAAAAATGAGGGGCCCTAATAAGATCTTAATTATTCCAGCATAGCACATTTGAGTCATGTAAATACTTATGAAAGAGTTAATGAAATTCAAGCACTTAAAGAAAACTATAGTACTGGATATTAGTGAGATGGTACCCATCTCTGTAGCCCTGCAGACCTTGAGGTCAAGGTCAAAGATCATCCACCATGGTGTGTGACAATCACCTTGATATTAACTACCCACATACCAAATATCAAAAGCCTACCTGAAAGGATCAAAAAGATATAGCTCAGACACAATTAGCTTTGGATAGAGGGACAGATGGACAGACAAAATGTACAAAAATGAAGGGCCCTAATAAGATCTTAATCATTCCAGCATAGCACATTTGAGTCATGTAAATACTTGTGAAAGAGTTAATGAAATTCATTGAATCAATCAGACAAGTGGACAGAAAATCATCAAGTCCAACTAGAGCGCTGAAACTGGTGGTCCCAGTGTCCAATAAATTTTCAGCATGCAGCCTGGTGTTTACATTGCTCAAGTCAGAACACCAGTTATATTTTAAATACCAAAACATGCATGAAAATATGCATAAAAAAATCTGTTAAAGCTTCCTTTTAAGTCATGATTTTATTTTAAATCATGATGAAATAAATCTTACCTCAATAGGTGGGTAATCCATACCAGCTATATGTGTCATTAAACGGAGGATCAGTTGATAATCTGGATTGGTGGCTCGGAGAACTTTCTCCACTAGAAGTTGTTGTGTCAGTTCTGAAGCTAAGGCTCCAAAGGCATCAAGCATTATACCTGTAGCTTCCTTGTTTCTCAATAATCTAAAAATAATGTACAAGTATGTCATGGCTGTTCTAAAAAAACATATACCTGGCAGTCTATGAATCTAAGAAATATGTACAAGTATGTCATGGCTGTTCTAAAAAAACATGTACCTGGCAGTCTATGAATCTAAGAAATATGTACAAGAATGTCATGGCTGTTCTAGAAAACATATACCTGGCAGTCTATGGATCTAAGAAATATGTACAAGTATGTCATGGCTGTTCTAGAAAACATATACCAGGCAGTCTATGGATCTAAGAAATATGTACAAGTATGTCATGGCTGTTTTAGAAAACATATACCTGGCAGTCTATGGTTATAAGAAAAATGTACAAGTATGTCATGGCTGTTCTAGAAAACATATACCTGGCAGTTTATGGATCTAAGAAATATGTACAAGTATGTCATGGCTGTTCTAGAAAACATATACCTGGCAGTCTATGGATCTAAGAAATATGTACAAGTATGTCATGGCTGTTCTAGAAAACATATACCTGGCAGTCTATGGATCTAAGAAATATGTACAAGTATGTCATGGCTGTTCTAGAAAACATACCTGGCAGTCTATGGATCTAAGAAATATGTACAAATATGTCATGGCTGTTCTAGAAAACATATACCAGGCAGTCTATGGATCTAAGAAAAATGTACAAGTATGTCATGGCTGTTCTAGAAAACATATACCTGGCAGTCTATGGATCTAAGAAATATGTACAAGTATGTCATGGCTGTTCTAGAAAACATATACCTGGCAGTCCATGGATCTAAGAAATATGTACAAGTATGTCATGGCTGTTCTAGAAAACATATACCTGGCAGTCTATGGATCTAAGAAATATGTACAAGTATGTCAAGGCTGTTCTAGAAAACATATACCTGGCAGTTTATGGATCTAAGAAATATGTACAAGTATGTCATGGCTGTTCTAGAAAACATATACCAGGCAGTCTATGGATCTAAGAAATATGTACAAGTATGTCATGGCTGTTTTAGAAAACATATACCTGGCAGTCTATGGATCTAAGAAATATGTACAAGTATGTCATGGCTGTTTTAGAAAACATATACCTGGCAGTCTATGGATATAAGAAAAATGTACAAGTATGTCATGGCTGTTCTAGAAAACATATACCTGGCAGTTTATGGATCTAAGAAATATGTACAAGTATGTCATGGCTGTTCTAGAAAACATATACCTGGCAGTTTATGGATCTAAGAAATATGTACAAGTATGTCATGACTGTTCTAGAAAACATATACCTGGCAGTCTATGGATCTAAGAAATATGTACAAGTATGTCATGGCTGTTTTAGAAAACATATACCTGGCAGTCTATGGATGTAAGAAAAATGTACAAGTATGTCATGGCTGTTCTAGAAAACATATACCTGGCAGTTTATGGATCTAAGAAATATGTACAAGTATGTCATGGCTGTTCTAGAAAACATATACCTGGCAGTCTATGGATCTAAGAAATATGTACAAGTATGTCATGGCTGTTCTAGAAAACATATACCTGGCAGTCTATGGATCTAAGAAATATGTACAAGTATGACATGGCTGTTCTAGAAAACATATACCTGGCAGTCTATGGATCTAAGAAATATGTACAAGTATGACATGGCTGTTCTAGAAAACATATACCTGGCAGTCTATGGATCTAAGAAATATGTACAAGTATGTCATGGCTGTACTAGAAAACATATACCTGGCAGTCTATGGATCTAAGAAATATGTAAAAGTCTGTCATGGCTGTTCTAAAAAAACATATACCTGGTAGTCTATGGATCTAAGAAATATGTACAAGTATGTCATGGCTGTTCTAGAAAACATATACCTGGCAGTCTATGGATCTAAGAAATATGTACAAGTATGTCATGGCTGTTCTAGAAAACATATACCTGGCAGTCTATGGATCTAAGAAATATGTACAAGTATGTCATGGCTGTTCTAGAAAACATATACATGGCAGTCTATGGATCTAAGAAATATGTACAAGTATGTCATGGCTGTTCTAGAAAACATATACCTGGCAGTTTATGGATCTAAGAAATATGTACAAGTATGTCATGGCTGTTCTAGAAAACATATACCTGGCAGTCTATGGATCTAAGAAATATGTACAAGTATGTCATGGCTGTTCTAGAAAACATATACCTGACAGTCTATGGATCTAAGAAATATGTACAAGTATGACATGGCTGTTCTAGAAAACATATACCTGGCAGTCTATGGATCTAAGAAATATGTACAAGTATGTCATGGCTGTTTTAGAAAACATATACCTGGCAGTCTATGGATCTAAGAAATATGTACAAGTATGTCATGGCTGTTCTAAAAAAACATATATCTATCAGTCTATGGATCTAAGAAATATGTACAAGTATGTCATGGCTGTTCTAGAAAACATACACCAGGCAGTCTATGGATCTAAGAAATATGTACAAGTATGTCATGGCTGTTCTAAAAAAACATATATCTATCAGTCTATGGATCTAAGAAATATGTACAAGTATGTCATGGCTGTTCTAGAAAACATATACCTGGCAGTCTATGGATCTAAGAAATATGTACAAGTATGTCATGGCTGTTCTAGAAAACATATACCTGGCAGTCTATGGATCTAAGAAATATGTACAAGTATGTCATGGCTGTTCTAGAAAACATATACCTGGCAGTCTAAGGATCTAAGAAATATGTACAAGTATGTCATGGCTGTTCTAGAAAACATATACCTGGCCGTCTATGGATCTAAGAAATATGTACAAGTATGTCATGGCTGTTCTAGAAAACATATACCTGGCAGTCTATGGATCTAAGAAATATGTACAAGTATGTCATGGCTGTTCTAGAAAACATATACCTGGCAGTCTATGGATCTAAGAAATATGTACAAGTATGTCATGGCTGTTCTAGAAAACATATACCTTGCAGTCAATGGAGGCACATACAATGTGTTAAATTTAGTTTAACAAGGAGCTTAAAGTTGGGGCATACAAATTTTACTGCCATTAATTTTAAAATGAAAAATAAGACATTTCCTATTAAGTATGTGGTCATTGCAACATAAGCAGTGTATATTTATAAATATTTTACTTCAACTACAAAAATTATAGTCACTTTTGTATCTATCAGAAATATATTTCACAAAATGCTATTATTCATATGTACTTTCGAAGAAAATTAAAACTTCTGATAACACAGAATTATATTAATAAATTTATTAGCTCCCTCTGATAAAGTAAAGTTCTTGGTTTGTTTGATGTTGAACACAACCTTCAGCAATTTTTCAGCTATATCATGGCATCCTGTATTTATTGGGGGAGAAAGCCAGAGCACCCTGAGAAAATCCCCAACCTGCAGCAGGAAAACTGGCAATCCTTTTTGTGTGTGAATTAAGATCAGAGTTGTGACCCTGCCCACAGTGAGACTCAAACCCACAACCTCAGACCACATGATCAATAGTAGATGAACTACCTTAACCACTCGGCCACCAAGCCCCCCTGAAGTACAGTTGATAACCCACTTTCTGCAAAGTGGATAAATATATAATGTACCTTCCAAACCCTTACCCCACCAAATATACACCCACCATATAATTACTAGAATAGCTCAGAGAATAAGACAACAGCAACAAAAGCTATATGTACATACATAGGTTTAAGTTGTTCAAAGTACAAGTTGGCAACTTTTACAATCTCTTCATCTGGCATTAGTTTCAAAACCTCGACTAGATGGATGAAACAATAAGCTGTCATTGGAGACCCTGCAAATGATCAAACAGGTTCAGTTAATTAGAAAAATGAAAATCAAAGATAATTTTATATTTTTAGTTAGTCTCAATGAATAACAGCAAACTTTCTATTGTATATTGTGTACACAATTCTTAAGAAATAAACTGATGTAATATGATTTTCCTGAATGTTATGTTTTAGTATTTAGAACAAGTTAATTTTTAAGGGATTTACTGGGGGAGGGGCCAGGATGGAAAGAAACTACTTTAATTTACATCCACTACCCATCCAGTTTAGATTAAAACTGGCTTATTATTCCTTTGCAATAATTTTCCAAGATCACCAAGCAATATCAGTGACTTCTGATAGACATAAAGACAAACTATATAAATTAAGCAATAGACAGATTTTTAAATATTCAGAAAATATTTTTTTATTACTAACATATACTAATCTTTCTGAAAATGTGCATATTAAACAAGGAAATTTAATTATGTGTTTAGACCAGTAAATCAAATCAGTAACATCAGAGACACAAATGTTAGCAAAGGTAAAATATGAAACCTTCAGGATGATCCATTCTGATACATGTCACATTGTTTTTTAGGTCTTCCCACAACTGTTTGTTATCAATCTTTGGCTTCTTTCTTTCATACTGCAATGTAAATAACAACATATTTATCAGAGTGCAAATAATACCATTAACAGCTACTATCTGGAGACAGCAGGACTGCAATCCTTGTAAATTAAGGTTGGAGACAAGCACAGCAAGCTGGCTGTGAAGACTCAAACCTCCAACCTCAGTGTTCACAGGCAGGTGATTAATAGAAGACAACTATATGGTTGACCTCAACCACCAAGGGCCTTATATGGTTGACCTCAACCACCAAGGGCCTTATATGGTTGACCTCAACCACCAAGGCCCTTATATATGGTTGACCTCAACCACCAAGGCCCTTATATGGTTGACCTCAACCACAGAGGCCCCTTATATGTTTGAGCTTAACCACAGAGGTCCCTTATATGGTTGACCTCATCCACCGAGGACCTGATATGGTTGACTTTAACCACAGAGGCCCCTTATATGGTTGACCTTAACCACTAAGGCCCAATAAATGGTTGACCTCATTTACTAACCCTTACATGGTTGACCTCAACCACCATGGCCTCTTACAGTTATATGGTTGACCTCATCCAACAAGGCCTTATATGGTGGACTTTAACCACCGAGGCCCCTGATATGGTTGACCTTAACCACAACTAAAGCCAATATTTGATATTTTTATTGATGAACTGACAGTTGACGTCACAATACATTTTTACGGGAAAAGGAGCGTGAAATTCTTATTTCACCAACGGGTTGAGACAAGCAGGGAATTTTTTAGCGCTCGTCACTTTCGTCGTTGACGAAATCATTTGAAAATTGACGATAGATTTCTAAATCAATTTCATCACCTGATTTCCAACAAGTATACAAAATTTTCGTTACAAATTCATTCTACCAAGTGAAAAACGACATATTTATGAGCCCAATGACAAATAACAGGAAATTGAATTATAACACCTCGATAGTTTTAAACAGCAGGTGTCAATCGTCAAATCGATGTTTTTACAGGTAATCCAAATAACATGATTAAGTGGTGCTCCTGGTCAATATACGCAAACAAAAGTGTCGTAGATCGTACTGATGCGCACAGACTTCCACCTTTTGATTAAATATGTAATGCAAATAAAAATTGCAAAGATTTTGCGTATTTAACTTATTTTTCGTATGTTTTGCTGGTTTCAAATGGATTACGCGCCATTCGTGTACATCCGAGATACGTCTAATTACCAATGGCTACCACTTAGAAAACGAAGAGTACAAGGGCCTTAATGAAAAATTGTAACCGATTGATATACAAACGCTTTTTAAATAAGTTTTAAAATTAAAATTCTTTGAAAATTTATAAACATTTTGTTATAATCATTTTTTTTAAACTAATTTGTACACTGCAATTGAAAGAATATAGTTTTTTATACTATGATATTTCACCAGCACAATTAATGCATGCTTCTGAGCAGATGCTTATACGGCTCATCCGATAAAGTGACTAAAGCCCTCAAAATCCTAAAAAATTCCCCGAGACAAGGATATCTCAACCAGCTAAAAATAGGTAACATGCTGTTTCATTAGTGAGAAAAAACATTTTTATAATGAAAATATGTAAATAATAATGGTTGACTTTAACCACCAAGGCCACTGATATGGTTGACCTTAACAACTGAGGCCCTTTATATGGTTTAAACTCAAATCCGAGGCCCCTCATATGGCTGATGTACAGCCTATTAAATGGTAGACCTAAACCACCAAGGTCCATATATGGTTGACCTTAAAAACGTAAGCCCCTCATATGGTTGACATTAAACACCGAGGCCCAATAAATGGTTGACCTTAACCACTGAGGCCCCTTATATGGTTTACCTCAACCACCAATGCCCTTTATATGGTTTGACCTCAATCACCGAGGCCCCTTATATGGCTGATTTACGGCCTATTAAATGGTAGACCTAAACCACCAAGGTCAATATATGGTTGACTACTACAATAAAAGCAGACTGACAAGTAATTTTGCTCAACTGTTTCACAGGTACAGTCCACAAAGTCTACATTATACTTGTAACCATTTTCTACTTAATTCAGAAATTAAATGACTGTGTACAGAAAAATAATTTAAAAAAGTTGTTAGAAGTATGATTCTATTTACTCTAAAGATAAATCCTTTAATAAAACAAAAACAAAACAACAAATTTAGTACTTTGCAATTCAATATAAATTAATTTAAGAGCTGTTCCAGGAATATATCTGTATGTCTTTAACTAGAGGCTCCCAGGAGCCTGTATCGCTCACCTGAACCTGAAACCAAACAACCCTTTTTTATATAGAATTTCGTTCCTATAAGGAATTGACCAACACTTCTGCAAAAGTCATTAATGTTGACCTTTTAAGGGAAATAACTCCTATAAGGAGGAGCTTTTGATGCTTAGGAGGGAGGTTCACTTGAAATTTGCTGTACCTGTTATACTTTTTTAACTATCAGCCAAAAACTCCCTTGACCCCCCCCCCCCCCCCTTCTATTTTAAGTCAATGTAGCTATGTAGGTAGTCAGCTGTAATGATTTGCACAATTTTGGTAGAGGATGTCCTAAAGATGATGTGTGCAATGTTTCAAAGCAGTTGTTTCACTGGTCAGAGGAGAAGATTTTTTAAAATTAATTAAAATTCATTAAAAAAATGTTCTAAGAGAATAATTCCTAAACGGTTAATCAGACAATCTTGACCCTAAAGTCATTTTTGTAGCCCTCACAGAGCAGAACAATTAAGTAATGCTAACTTTTTCTCCAGTTCTAAAAATTTTTAAGATTTTGTGGCAAAAATAGCAAAAATAATCAATTTCGACAATTAAAGGCAATAACTCCTACAAGGAGTCATCATACAACTTCAACACAATGGAGTGTTTTGTAGAGCTTTCGATGCTGATGAAGGCTGGTCTCTTCAGTTTTCCTGTATCTGTCATACTTTTCGAACTATAAGCCAAAAACTGTATTTTGACCCCCCTCGTTCTATTTTTAGCCATGGCAGCCATGTTGATTAATCTGTGGCCATGGTTTGTGCAAACTTGGTTGAAGACATTTGACGGATAATGTGTACAAAGTTTCAAAGCAGTACTTTCAGTGGTTTCAGAGGAGAAGATTTTTAAAAATCAATTAAAACCGATTAAACAAACAGTTCAAGTGGAATAACTCTTAAACGGTTTATCAGACAATCTTGACCCTAAGACATTTTTGTAGCTCTCATAGAGCAGAACAATTAAACAATGCTAACTTTTTCTCTAGTTCTATTAATTGTCAAGATTTTGAGGCAAAAATGGCAAAAATCTTCAATTTCGAAAATTAAAGGGCAATAACTCCTACAAGGAGTCGTCATACGACTTTGACCCAATGGAGTGTTTTGTAGAGCTTTTAATGCTGAAGAAGGAAGGTCGCTTTGGTTTTCCTGTATCTGTAATACTTTTTGAACTATAAGCCAAAAACTGTATTTTGACCCCCCCCCCCCCGTTCTATTTTTAGCCATGTCAGTCATGTTGGTTAATCTGCGGCCATGGTTTGTACAAACTTGGTTGAAGACATTTGAAGGATAATGTGTATAAAGTTTCAAAGCAGTACTTTCAGTGGTTTCAGAGCAGATGATTTTTAAAAATCAATTAAAACCGATTAATAAAAACAGTTCAAGTGGAATAACTCTTAAACGGTTTATCAGACAATCTTGACCCTAAGACATTTTTGTAGCTCTCATAGAGCAGAACAATTAAACAATGCTAAGTTTTTCTCTAGTTCTAATAATTTTCAAGATTTGGAGGCAAAAATGGCAAAAATCATCAATTTCGACAATTAAAGGGCAATAACTCCTACAAGGAGTCATCATACGACTTTGACCAAATGGAGTGTTTTGTAGAGCTTTTGATGCTGAAGAAGGAAGGTCTCTTCGGTTTTCCTGTATCTGTAATACTTTTTGAACTATAAGCAAAAAACTGTATTTTGACCCCCCTGTTCTATTTTTAGCCATGGCGACCATGTTTTTTTACGAATCAAAAATCCAAACGATAGTTTGGTAAAGGACATGCTAAGCAACAACCATACCAAGTTTGGTTGAATTCTGTCAAGTGGTTTCAGAGAAGAAGATTTTTGAAAAGTTGAACGGACAGACGACGGACGACAGACGCCCAGTGACGGCAATAGCTCACATGACCCTTCGGGTCAGGTGAGCTAAAAAGCACATACTATTTTCTGTGAATGAAATGTCAAAAAAAATTATTTTTTTTCCACCCATTCTCAACATAATTAGCAGTGGACCTAATTAATATTTGTAATCACTCTATGATAAAATTCCTTAATGAGATATCCTGAAAAATAGTTTTCCCATCTGGGACTGATCAGAATTGTGCTGTTGTTTTTAACAACAAGTTTTAAATGGCAGCAATCCTAATTTTATTTACTTGAAATTCTCTTTGTTTGGTTTATTCTATCATTCTACTCTTGACAGATAAATTTTGGATTATATGTTATAAATCTAAAGTTTAACTATCATTAGTGGAAAAATATCATACCCCTCACAACGAAAGGGATATATATGTATAAATATTGTATACTACTGGTGTAAGAAACATCCCAAAATTTTCTGTAACAGTCTAAACACAAATATTGCTTGATAGAACATTTCAAGAATTCAGTCTAGTACAACTGTAGACTACAGCTGAACAGAATATAATTTTACCTTTTCTAAATGAATTGTACCATTTTGCAAGTCTGACACTGGTTTGTCAAATATGTCATCTGACTTGAATCTGGTTAGGAATTCCAGTTTACCATTGCTGATAGCCGACATCTCTGGATACGCTGTAAAGCAAAGAAAATACAATAATCTAAAATCATACCTTAAACATTTGTTAAATATTTGACTGTTTTGTTTCTCCTTTAAGTAATGTTTTATGTCAGTTTCAGCAATAATTACACAGGTCTACATGTACCTATATTATTAGATCCAGTTTAGAGTATCCTGCAGTGGTTTTAATAACTGCAGAAAACATGGCAAGTCTTGTCAATTAAGGCTGAAGTCAAGTACACCTTGTTCAAAGTAGGGATAACTACCTTGACGACATGGCCTTGTGCTTACCTTTAATCGTTAAATGAGAAAAAGGGCTCCAGATTTGGTTTGTGATAAATACTGAGAGAACATTGGCAATCAGTCCAATTTTTTGTCCTGATCGCTATTCAAGTTAAAATTGGTAAATGGTTTACATAGAGGCATAAATAATAAGTTTTAGATAAATGGTGCTTTGTCCGAAAATTGGGCTGATTATCCAAACATAAAATAGACATCATACTGGCATTATCTAAATTACTTCAACACAGAATTTAATTTCCAGACATACCTGCTGTGCTGAAATCGTTCACTGGCTTTACTTTTCTCATGTTGTAGTGAGGATCAAAGCTGTAAAGAAAAAAAGGAAAGATGTGAAATGTTTCATACAAAGATAACACATTTTTACAATGAAAATGTGTATATAAGCCATGCAGTAGTCAAGTTGTTGTTTTTAGGGGTGATCTCAACACACCTGTGATAATTTAGAAACTATCATCAGAATTTTAGAATTATTGTATTAGTTAAAAATAGAATTAGACAAATCTGAAAAAAAAATTATCTGAGAAAATGCCTACCCTTATCTCTTTCCTGGAATGTCTGGTGAAAGGATTGTGTTGCATATATTTAACATCACTATTCTATTCTATGAGATTATGCAGAGATCAGTAACAGAAATTTATATGTAAAAGAGTCCTGAAATATCCACATTATACTTCATTAGGTTGTTATATTTACTTTTTCTTCATTATGCACATCATGATACCTAACTTATCCAAATTCAGAGAAATTATTTATTATTACTAATAATTACAACTAAAATTAATTTAATTATGTACTAAACTTACTCTGCAGATGTAGTAGGACCTTTGAAATTTTCTTCAATAAGCACTCTATGGATGGTTCCAAGTTCTTGATGGAAATGCAAGGTCTATTAAATACAAAATTTAAGGATATTTTATTGTTTCTTTCAATCATGATTTGTATGAATAATAGTGTACAACAACCAACACATTTGTATTACATCAGTTCTATATTTACTGCGAACTATACATTTTTATTTGAATTTGATTCTTAATGAAATTTTAATGAATTTTTGTGATTATAGATACTAAACATTTCGTCACTAAACTTGATTGTTTGACTTGCAAATGAAGATAAGGTTAATTAGTTTAAGTTAAGTTTAATGGTTTTTCAGTGATTTTTTTAATCCATATCATTAACCTTAGTTTTATTGTGGCAGGAAACCAGTCTGGTAGCACCAGGTGCACCATTTTGTTTTCAGACAAAGGTGAGATATGAACTGGAACATGAGACATGATGACCCACTGTGACATGTGCAAGTGAAGGTGGATGACACATGATAAATATTTTTCTGTGCCAATTTATTAAAAAATAGTCTTTGAATTTTCTGATTGGTCTAATAAAAATAACTGTCATTTAGAAAGATTCAAAATACTACATTTAAAACACTTAATCTCTGCAGCTTCCTAGGAGCTTAACCCAGCTGGCCTTAAGTGGACACAACACCCTTTACAGTCATCTTTGCGTGGACTGTTTTCAATATTTGGCTACATCATTATTAGTCACCTTCTGGAATGTTCCATTGGAGTTAATCAGCTGGTGACCATGTCGTACTTTCCTAAACTCAAGTCCTGTGGAGGTCTCAACAACAGTGTAGGATGCTTTATGTGGACCTAGGAAAACACAACCATACTTTCATGTAAAAATTATAAAACTAGGACTTTTAATTCCAATTCAAATATCATTGTCCTATAGTAATATTAAAAAATGTTTTACATAATCCTTTTTTTTTCCAAATATTAAAAGTTCTATTTATTGTATGTGTAATCATGGTAATTGAGCTAGTGAGATTTTTTATATCACACAATTAATAATAAATTTTGCTGATGTCCATTTACAAATCATATTCCAAAAAGGGACACTATTAAGTCTGAAAAATTGCTTTAAATGGCATATAAAATTGACCATAGCTTTGTTGATTCTGTATTTTGCAAGACTAGTGTAGATTTTTTTATTAGTCGGATGTATTTGTGAATGTCTGTGTTGCTAGGGTGTTAAATTAAAGGGAGGAGAGTTTGCGACCCCCCCCCCAATCACAAATTGACTGTTACAGGCTAATTGTTTATGCCTTAGTATTTGTCTAAGTTATTGGTTTTTAGTTAATCATTGGTGATTTGTTGTTCTGAGTTTTTAGTTCGGTTTATTTCATCTTTATATATGTAAGCATTACCTTCATTTCCAATTTCTTCTGTATGATAAACCCACTGTTTATCATTTGTGTTTCCTTTTACCTGTAAACAAACAAACAAACATTAGCTGTAGTTGTTGACTTGTTATATTGCAAACATATATGCTTAATATATGGAAGTCAGAAAAAGGTTTAATGCCATCTTATTGTCATTTATTTTGCAATCTTTTTGTAATAAACATGCCAATTTGTACATTATTAACTTGTAATACCCAGTTCAGACAGTTGAACTAATGGGTTAATTGCAATTGCTCTGTGTTCTTAAACGATTGGTTAAAAAAAAACCAAAAGCAGTTTTCTGTGTGCAATTTTAAAAATCTGGTGTGAAAGTAAAAAGCATTTGTTTTGATGAATGTTCAGCTTCAAGTTGGCAAATACACTTTACATGCATGAATACACAGGATCTTCTATTACCATTTATTATCAGTTTTATGGCAGATTCTTTGAGTAGGCATTATTGTATTAAGATTGAACATTCTTCCATAAATGGCCGATTTCTGGTACAGATGACCCAGTACAAATGAGCTCACGTGCACACATCTGTACTTGCTGCGTCATCCAATCAAAATGCCAGAAACAAGAACCTTGTTATGGAAGCATCACAACGTTCTTGTTTGACGTTCTTGTGTTCTGATTGGATGTCAGAGACAATGGAGTCTTAAACAATGGAGAGTCTATAGGTTATAGCGATGTGAAAGTTGTTGGTTTACGGAAGAAATAGGTACTTTCATACGTTTTTTGGAAAGTCCGTGTTATCTTTCACTCTTGATAGAAATTTTTATGTCTTTTGGCTCGTTCCGATGTGCTCCACTCGTGAAAAGACATAAAATTTCTATCACTCGTGAAAGATCAACAGTAAATTTCCCAAAAGCGTATAAAAGAACCTATTATTTATAACAATATTTTAATAGCTTTAACTGTTTGTTTAATTTCCTAATTCTAACTCCTAAAGGCTGTATGGTGTTCATGAATTACTCATGATTCATGAAGAAGTTAAAAAATAAAAAAAGATTGGCAATACAATTCAAATTTTCAGTTTAAATTACAAAGCTACATAATAACTGTACATTTTCTAATTCTATTTTTAAAAAGTTGCTTTACTGTTACATATACTGTAGCAGAAGAATTTTTAATCCAAATATTTCTTCTCAACAACCTTCAACAGGTACAACACCACAATTAATGCCATTTGCTTCTCGTTGTCAAAGAATTTAATTCCAAAAAAAACCATACATTTCAACGCATACTTTGACCAATACTAAAGAGTATTTGATGAAAATTGTAAAACTACACATTTGTTGAATATGGTGGATTAGGAGTGAAAAAAGAACAAATTCATTACTCATGGTAGGGATGGTTCCAGAGCTTTGGCCATGATCAATTTTACTGATTTTTTTATATTTATTGTTTCTGATATTGTACTTAAGCCCACCAAATGCTTATTCCTTATGCCATGGTATAATTTTTTTAAACTTACATCTTATAAGGATGAAATAAAAAGGGAAAACATGGGATTGTGCTGAAAATTCAACCCTCTTCATTTTATAGTACTTTACAGCTGTGCAAAGTTTTTAAAAAATCTGTCAACTAGTTTTTAAGTTATCATCTGGAAACCACCAATTGTAGACACACAAACAATTGAATTGGCCCAAGATGAAAAATTGGATTGTGCTGAAAATCGAACTTGATCTTCATTTTATAAAATTTAATAGCAGTGTGCAAAGTTTAAATAAAATCTGTTGACACCTTTTCAAACCACCAAGGCACGGACAGATGGACATTCATATCCATAGGGATGGTATCGCATAACACCCTGCCACTTACGTTTTCAAGTTACAAAATGTATCATCTGGAAACCACCAAGGCACAGACAGACGGATGGACTGACACTCATATCCATACTGATGGTATCTGTGACATATGTAAATACCCCCACCACTTTGTAAAAAATTAGCAATGTGTATTTACTTTCAAACAAGGGAATTAATGTATTGCTTTCTTAAGAAATTATTATTTTGCCCTCAATCTATTTCTAACCTAATTTAAAAAGGTAAGATAAACAAATACAAGAAATGTTCAGACACTTGCACTTTGTAGTAATTAACTTTCCTCACAATGCATTTTACAAATTATTCCCTGTAAAGTAAGATAAAAAAGAGTAAAGACAATCAATCATGTTGGCAAATGTTAAACTCTATAAAGTCTATAGATAATGTAAACATTTACAGTCTTCGCGAAATTAGATCTTGGCTTGTCGGACCTAAAGACAAATTCTGCCGGACCAATTTAACATTTCTGTTGTAAATTTATCAAATTTGCCGGACCGGAGTTAAATTAGACTGTTTTTTGCCGGTCGGGTCCGGCGGACCGGCACATTTTGGGAAGACTGCATTTATGATATATATTTTAATATTATCAACAGTTTGTATATATATAGTTTTATGGTCCATTGATCAACTGACCACACTGCAGCAGTAGTTGGCTGGAGATCTTTTTTCGATGATGCAATAAAACTTAAATAAAGGTAAATAAAATTATTGTCTATTCTTTTTATGCTATACACCTCTGCATATTCTATACAGTATAGTGTTTTTGTTTGAATGCAATATTAATACAATAGTCAAAACAAAAAATAAAAATTTTTATTGAATCGCACACTGGATAAACATTGAAAGTGTACTAGCATATTGTTGATTTTAAAAAAGAACTAATTCTGCTAATTCAGATAAAAAAATAAATTTTCCGGTGCATGTTCTGCGAGTCGATGAACTGCAAAAGTCACAGAAGAGTATGTTGATGATTAATGGATGCACGAACTGCTCACGAACAAATTACACATGACGAGTGCATGGGAAATTAAAATTTATAATAAATTTCGCTTTGATTTTATATTGTCATTGCATTCAATTTCACTGGGATTGTTTTATGGAAAATCAGTCTTCGCGAAATTAGTTCTTGGCTTGTCGGACCTAAACACAAATACTGCCAGACCAATTTAACATTTTTGTTGTAAATTTAACAAATTTGCCGGACCGGAGTTAAATTTGGCTGTTTTTTGCCGGTCGGGTCCGGCACATTTCGGGAAGACTGGAAAATATTTATTCACTTAAAACATTGATCTCCAGACCAGTTTTTACCGTCCTGTGGCTTAGGATTTTTTTTAGTAAAAACTTGAAATTATTAAGTACACAAGAAAAATAAGTGGTCGTTTATATTAAAGGACAATTAAAAATAATAATTGGATCCCTTTCTTTGTAATCAATTGTTGTAAAGCATAATCTGTTCCCAAACTGCAAAATATTTGTAAAAGGTTTGAATATTTTTAAATATGTTTTATCTAATACTAGTATACAATATATATTTTGATTAAGAACATTCTAAATTTACTGTATTAAATGCAGAGGTACGAGTTGGCCTGCACCCCGCATAAAAATGTTAGCAGACGACAACACAAAACAAAAACATTTGAATGACGCAAATGTTTCTGTGATAGCACTGTTGAACGCTTACAGTTCAATCTGTCTTTCTCTTACCTTTCACGAAACACAAAGTGGAAACAGTGAAAATGTTTAAATTTCTCGCAATGAAAGCTCCTTGTATCTTTCATTCATATCTTCAAGTTGTAACATACTTTCTTATGAGCACGCCAGTGCAATCTACAAATCTCGTATCATTTCAGTCGCTTTTTATAGCATACAGGAGTAAATATTATTAAACTATCATTAAATAGGTCATTAATATGTTATATTCTCTTGACTTTTATGAAATAGATGTGAAAATAGGCCAATAATATACAACAATAAGTAGTTACCGCTATGAAAACTTGTGTACTTCCTGTTGTGCACGTGAGGCTGCATAAAACATGCGCAACTCGGGATAAACTGTCGCCTTTATATTTCATAGACATGATAGAGGAATAAATTTTATCATTATAAATTAACTTGTTACCATTGCCATTTGTAACATTCAGCCAGGATATATATGGTACATCTGGGTATAGTTGATTTGTATTTTCCTGGGTAGGCGGTTTAATCACGGGGGAGGGGGGGGGGGGGGGGGGGGGGGTGGTACTTGTATATATTGGGTAATACCAGGGACAGTGGTAATACGAATGTGCGGCCCGAATAGGTCACTTTTTTACCTCTCCAAATTATATGAATAGGTAGCTTTATTCATTGAAAAATATATTATTGGGTAGTTGTAAATTATCTAAATATATCCATGCCTCAATTCTCATCTTAAGCATGCTAAGCCTATGTCAAGCACAGTGATTTTACAAACAAAGTGTTCCATTAACATCACTTGATCATTTTGGTAGTGAATGGACTATTTTGCCAATGGGGATGTGCTGTAATAAAATATACGAATATGTCTTATTTAATCATTCAATATATGATTAGGTCCCGTTTCATAACGTCCGAAATATATGAATAGGGTGGGTTTTCAAATCTCTGTCCGCAGACCTGTACCTAAAAGTATCCTTAGTTACCCCCCACACCCACCGTGGGTTTAATGTTGGCTTAACGTCCAGCGAGCAGTATTTCAGCTATCAGAACGAGAACAAGTTAACATACAATATAATCAATGTGAAAATGTAAGCGATAAATTAGTTCTGGTAAAACTCCGGGCCTGGGACCTGATTTTAGGTTCCTGTCCGGGCGGGCCAATATTACTAGGAAAATATATCCGTGGTTCCTAATTTTCCTAATTACAAAAGTGTTCATCAAGAAAATAATCATGTTTATGAATTGATATTTGGCAATGTTACTTAAATAAGTGAGAAATGTTTACAAGTGAATAGAATTCGTTTTATAGGAATAAATAAATAAATAAATACTAAATAAGTGTACTGGTTTCGCAGCTTTCTTTTAGACTCTTTATATAATATTTTGAACTGCTTTGTATTCTGTGTATTTACACGATTCGTGGACTTGCATTATTCCATCTCCCAATGAAAAAATGAAGAATATCTTAAACATTTGAGTTAAACGCCACCGATGAGTCTTAAGTACACAAAACGCGCGTCTGGCATAAAGAATTTCATCCTCCCAAGTCAGGGGTTCTGAGTCCGCGTTCGCTCCATCATCACGTCAGGGGTGATGATGGAGCGAACGCGGACTCAGAACCCCTGACTTGGGAGGATGAAAGAATTTGTCACCTTGATAATTTTGATTACATCTTGTTGGAATATTTGAGCAAAGCCAAGTAACAGCACGGCACGTCCGCGGTTAGCGGACTGAGAAGCAACTATAAAAAAGTTTTGGGTTCAGTTGAAATGAGAAAGTTTAAGATCAATATGTTATGATTGTTTACGTTATTTATTTATATTGACACTCAATGACTAAGGCCATTCGTTGGTCAGTCTGTGTCTAAATTTTTGACAAGAAACACCCGTCATTTGTATCGTTGCATAATCTTCTAGACTTGTATATTATTATTTTTTGTTTATGCTGTATCGTCATGTTTGTCGATCCGATACTAAATACATTTTAAATATAAATGTACTGGTTTCGCAGCTTTCTTTGAGACTCTTTATATAATATTTTGAACTGCCTGTATTGTGTATTTACACGATCCCAGTGGACTTATATTATTCCATCTCCCAATGAAAAAAAATATTATTCCATCTCCCAATGAAGAAATGAAGAATATCTTAAACATTTAGAGTTAAACGCCACTGATGAGTCTTAAGTAGACGAAACGCGCGTCTGGCGTAATGAATTTGTCACCTTGATAATTTTGATTACATCTTGGTGGAATATTTGAGCAAAGCCAAGTAGTAGCACGGCACGTCCGCGGTTAGCGGACTGAGAAGCAACTATAAAAAAGTGTTGAGTTCAGTTGAAATGGGAAAGTTTAAGATCAATATGTTATGATTGTTTACGTTATTTATTTATATTGACACTCAATGACTAAGGCCATTCGTTGGTCACTCTGTGTCTAAATTTTTGACAAGAAACACCGTCATTTGTACATTTGTATCGTTGCCGTGAACATTGTAAATCTATGAAAAAAATCCCAGGTTGTCCAAAATTTTTCTGGAGCCCCCCCCCCCCCCCCATGGTTGCGTTTAAACAACCCGACAGTCTCCACAACTTATTGGTACGAGCAGAGATTGCAAAGCCCAGCACTGCCGCTGGCAGAAGTCAGTCTTTTGGTGACAAACGCTGCAAATGTTGCAAAAATATGGAACCCTTGTCTAATTATTAAATTGAAATTGATTTGATAGGCCCATTTTTACTGTCACTAGAGAAATATGGATATCAGGTAGGGGCGAAACAGTTAGCCTTGTGTTGCGGAGTTTTCCGGCGTGGACTTCAATTCTCCAACTCTGAAACAATGTTTGTTATTGACACAATATTTGTCATTTTTAATTTTCTCAGGTTTCACTTTCATGTATAATTCATAAATACTAGTCTCTGTCTGGATCAGAGCAGATGTTTGCATGTTGTAAGTTAAGTTAGGCCGTATTTTACTGTCGTTCTTTTGTGATTTGTCGGATGAACGCCAAAAAGATAGGGTACGATTATTTGTTCTATAGTTGTAGTGCATAACATAAAGTCTTTTAAGTTTATTTTTGCACCTTTTCTCTGATTTCAAATGATCTCACAGTCAACGCGATTAGTTACAATTGCTTAATAATAATGATATTTTCCGCGATCTGTGCCATATTTATTTTACATTTCTTGCATATTTTATGCTTTCAAACTTTGTCCTATATATGTGCTGTATATCCTAGTTCTGTTTTAATTATGGTGCTGTTCGAAACCACTAAGTTTTATTATAGTATAATATAGGGGCAAGATCTTTTCTGTCATTGTTAAACGTCTGTTTACTGTTTTTTAGACAATAAACCAACTGTTAACTGTTTTTTTTTCAACCATTATAGTAGATATCTGTTTTCGTAAAAATTGACATTGTTGTTAACTGTTATAATGAAAATAAAACCATGTTTGCTGTTAATAGTCAGAACACTGTTTACTGTTTTATAGATTTTTCTCTTTTTTCATTCTTAAATAAATTACTCAATTCTGCTATTATCTGTTTTTTAATTTTTTAATTCACAGTTTTCTGTTTTCTGATGTAAATTGCTGTTATCTGTTATAGTATGTTTTGATTTACATTATCAAATATTTATTTATTTATTTATTTATTATTTTACCTGTTGTTTCCCATGAAGCTTTGATGCCAGTAGAGCCGCAAAGCCTTTCTTTGATGCCAGCACTTCATCGTCTTCTTTTGGATGGTATACTTTAAGAATCTCACCGTTTGGTGTAATTTCAAAGGAAAACCTACATAGCAAATTATATATCTAGTTAGGACGACGTATTTCAAACGGCTCAAACGTCTGGAAGTAGGGAATGCTTTCTATAGTTTCCTTATCAGCCAACCTTTTTTTGTTTAATCGGTAACCAATAGCATACTAGTCCCAGATTCAATTAAATATATTGCATTTTGTAATTGCTAAAATTTGTATATAACATCATAACATCATGCATATACATATTGAAATTGTCAATAAAGTTATTAATATATGATTATTATTGGTGGTATTGTCTTTACTTGAATAAATTTAATTTAAAAAAATTAGATCTTTCACTTGCTCCCCCTTTTGATATCGGTCGCTGCGTTGTACAACTACCAATAACGAAAAGGGGGAGCAAGTGAAAGATTTAATTTTCTTTAGATTGTACTTGAACAGTTTGAGTGGAGAGTCGAATATGCATCTTGAGAGAAACATTCAAAATTGTAAACCGGAGAGGATGGGTTTGCCTAAAAAAAAATTCCACGAGGGTTTACAAATCCACTGTCACCAAAATGACCATCCTCAAAAGTCAGGAATTCCGCACCGCTCCAGCAGCCTAACTCCGGTTCCACCAGATGGCGTTATTCTGACCGACAAAATATGAATGAATGATGCCCGAGATGATGTTGGAGCGAAGTAGAATCAGAATTTTACATTTATTGCATCCGTTTTATCAAAATGTAACACATAGTGTTTTTAATTATTCACACGCCCTATTTAAGAGTCTTTTCGAAACTTAATATAACGTACCATTTAGATAGATCCATGTCATGTCCAGGGGAATCTAAAATTGAACAGAAAACAAATACAATACACATGTATGCAAAAACAAAATGATGCATGAAATTTTACATCAACATAATTGAGGGTTTTGTATATGAAATATTAAACAAAAAAATTGTTAAAAAATGTATATTATAAAAATTTAAAGAATAAGAAAGAAAACCCTACTAGAATATTGCAGTTATGTATAAACTAAATTTGGATGAAATTCACTGACGTTTACATGTTTTAATCAGACTATTCAAATGAACTTACTTCACAAAATTTGTCAATTTGATATGCTTTAGATTTTTGTTTTCGCTCTAGCTGTGTTTTATTGTGCGTTTTGCCAAAAACTACGTAATATGTAAATTATAATCTTTTAGTATTTATTACGATGGTAGGTTTGATATACAAAACAGAAAATGATGTTTTTGCCCTCTCTTTCGAAAACCAGGCACAGCACTTTCCTAAATTGTCACGTAATTTATTTAGCATTAGACACACATACACAACCGCTAAAGCTAATATTATAAATAAAAAAACTTTGTAGTTTATGCTACTTTTGCCCTGTTTTCAAACCGCTGAAGGTTTTTTATCTTTGCAAAGAATAGCCTGAAAATACGCTTGCATATGTACCAATCTTATTAATTGCAAAAGAGGGGCAAGCAAGTGAAAGAAGTTTTCATACATACCTGACTGATGCTCCGCTGTAAAGGAGAACGAATACACTCGCAGAAGAATCTCCTGGTATGTGTCCGTTTCATCAATGTTGGTGTAGCTGATCTGTAAAATGCAAAAAATAACATCATAAGAGTTAGGGTAGGCAGGAAAGAAAAAAGAGCTTTATTCTTTTTTAATTGATCCATTATATCTACAACGTTTAACTATGGTTTTTCGAATTTTTGTTTAGAGTATTTGAAGTGATATGGTAGAATATGTTCCATGAGCTAGTAAGATAAACCCTCTGTGTTATACCAAACCTGCAGCAAAATAAAAATGCTTTTGGAACACTGTGTTCTGGTAACCTCTGACGGTACAAAGTGATTAAACGA
The DNA here is from genome assembly GCA_944474755.1 of Limnoperna fortunei. Taxonomy (NCBI): domain Eukaryota; kingdom Metazoa; phylum Mollusca; class Bivalvia; order Mytilida; family Modiolidae; genus Limnoperna; species Limnoperna fortunei. Next base: position 21,237,751 of record OX104122.1, read on the forward strand.
CGAACAAAAAGTATATAAAAGTAATAAACGTAATTTTTTTATGTTAGCAAAACATTTCTAACTCAGAGTGTAACAGCGTACAAAAACTGTCAAATTTATATTGTTATAAGAACCAAACAAACAACAAGATTCAAAAGTTAATGAATAAATACAAATCCGCACGTATACAAACATCTATAACGAGTAAGAGGTGCCTTCCATTGTCACTGTCATTTCTAGGATAAAGTAAAATCCAGGAAAAGGAAAGACTCCCTATGACTCGGCAAAAATGTCTAATCGTATTTCAGAGATGGATTTCCCATAACGATCAATCAATTCATGGTGATGACCATAGAACTCTCTAACGGGATAAATATCAACCTAAATATAACAAGCCCCAGTTTGAGTAGCTTAAAAGACATCACAGTGAGCGGTCTAGAAAATTGGTCGATACCGACTTCAAAATCTAGTATAACGAATGTACACACCATACGCCGGAGATGCAGGAATATTGCTATCAATTAACGGGAAGTTGACAATTTGAAAGTTGAAGTCATCACGATTATCGTAGAGTCTAATATAGAATGTTGTCGAGTCTATTTCAAGAACTAGGTCTAAGTAAGAAGCAGACCGAACTGTATTTGTGGTCGCTTTAAATCAAGCTTACTAGGGTAAATTGAATGCAAATAGTCACCGAATTTAGCATTGTCCAGGGATAAACATCATTAATATAGCGGAATGTGAAATTGAAGGTCTGGGCCGTTGTCTTTTCTACCTTCTTCAGCAGGCCTTCAAGGAACGTCGTACAAAAAGAAGAGGAGCACAATTAGTACCCATTGAAATACCAAAAGTCTGTCCTCCAAATATCAGAAAATGTAACATTTGACAGATTTGGCTCATTGATGAATAAGTAATTTCTGTCATTGCTAATTACCAGGCATTTACCGTCTCATCCCGTTTTTCCTCAATAAAGCAGAGTTTAATAAGATCTTTAAGCTTAATTTTAAGCTGCATATAGGGAATGACCGTATATATTATCGAAAAATAAAATCAAAGGTGTTAATGCTGTGACATTGGGGAAGAAATCCAGATATTTAGATATCTATCAGTTCTTTTGAATTTTAAGTATCCACATTTCATTTATGCCACTTTTGGAGTACCAAGCGTCGCTGTATTGTTGAAACTCCATACATGTTAAAATAGTGGTTATGAGTTTCGCTAGAGGTTTGGTGGTATACTTATGCTATGAAACGTTGTTTGCATTGATTTTTGTTAAGTTTTGGTATCCAATACAAGGAGGAAAGATTACAATCATCCAGCTTTGATACGGAGACTAAGAATGACTACATCGATTTGTGAATTTCCTGTTCTGAAAGCATAGTGAATGTGTAAGTAAGATTGACAAGTAAAGATTTTGGGTGCAACAGGAGTAGTCTAAGTTATAATCGGTACGAATTTGTGTTTGAAATTTAGGAGGTAACAGACGTGTGATGCAAGATACATCCATTACCAAGATTGATAGCGAAAAGTAAAGAAAGAAAGGATCGAGTTTCTAGTTCAGTTTTGTTAACCGGTCTGAACAATCTGTGCTTTCAAATGTCCACAATAACTACTACTAATCTATATAGAGTAAATGATAGGTCTGTTACGGATGACTGAAGACAGTCCTTCTTACGAGAATGTAGTGCTTTGAGTGGAATATAATACAATTTAGTGCGAGTATGATGAAATCCTAGTTGTTTTTTTAAGAGACGGTAGTAAGCTATTCATTATTACACAATGCAACGAACGGAGAAGACACTGATAACTTCGCGTTGTGTATGAGAGTACAGCTTTTCGACATATGACAATGTTCTACTTGAGTTAGGTACTGGTTTGTTATTTCCGACTGCTTGTTAATATAAATCCCATGAACTTTTATCAATTATACGTGTTTCCGTATCTTGACTTTTATCAATGATACTTGTTTCCGTATCTTGACTTTTATCAATGATACTTGTTTCCGTATCTTGACTTTTATCAGTGATACTTGTTTCCGTATCTTGACTTTTATCAATGATACTTGTTTCCGTATCTTGACTTTTCCACTTCGTTTCTTTGCGCGTTAGTTTCTCCAGTAGTTCAGATAGTGTAGCGAAGCCACGAATGTTTTTTGCAAAGAAATTTACAAGCCCTGAAACGCTTTTTACTGTTGGCGTATTAACTATTAACAGCTTTGCTTTTCTCTTCTTCCGGTCTGATTCCATCTTTCTTCAATGCGTGACCTAAAAATCAGCCTTACGTAACTCATGCAAGAAGTGCATAAATAAATAAATTATATTGGTTTGTCTGATGACGTTGGATGTAAGTTTATTGTCTATCGTAGATTTTCGGGATTTTCTGATTTTGCACAATTAGATTTAAGGTATCCGGACCACAACTGACCACGTGATCATATTTGGTTTCCCGGATGACCATTGTTTTTCAATGGAACAGACCCCAGTAATGTTCGGCAAACATCGGAAATACTATTTGAGTAATTAACTTATTTTGCTCAAAACTGTTAACATTGGCTCAAAGTAAACATAATATTTATTTTGTATCATTAATTAGCAATGCATTGATGTGATAAAGCCGTATTTCTTGGTCGAAAAATAAAATTAACCGGTGACTTCAATTATGGGTCGGATACCTTAAGTTGAAGTATTCCGACTATTAGTTTACGGGCGCTGAACGAATGTCACTTTCTCCACCATACGGGTTAAAATCGATAATGTTTTTTGTTCTAAGAAAATTTAACTTCTAAATACGCTTGTTTAAAATATATTTAAAATCTTAATACATATTTTAGAAAAATTATAGTTTGTCTGTTGATGTAAAATACTAAAAGACTTGTTTTGTAGTTTTGCTGCGCTCTTAAAATAAGCACCCCACCCCTTTTAATAGAGGGAATAGTACATGTTGTATACAATTAATCAGAAACATGTAATTAAATGTCCGTGGTAAAATTAGACACAGCTAGTACGTCGAATTGTATTGTTTTGTTCTTTACGTGTAAATTATGCAAGATTTGCATAAATAAATAAATTAGATTGGTTTGCCTGTAGACGTTGATTTAAGTTTATTGTAAACAAAATAAATGTAATCACCTTTTCAGATCAATTAAGATAACTACTTATGTTCAATGCTGTCAACACTATTTTTACTTTTCAAATGTTTAAAGATAAGAATGTAAAGAACGTGCCAAGGTTTAAAATGTGTGGTGTGTGCATAACCTATTTAATTTAAATTAGAAATGCAGAGCTTTGGTAATTAAATGTACTGTATGACACTGATTTTTGTATAATTTCATCTGATACAACAGCGAACCAAACGGGTCTTTGTCTGTGCTTAATGATTTCATGAGATAATACCGCGGGGGGGGGGGGGGGAGAGTAACTAGGGATATTATTGCACATCCCCATAGTCCATTCACTACCAAAATGATCAAGTGATGTTGATGGAACATGGGCTAAAGATGAGAATTGAGGCATGGATATAATTTAGATAATTTACAACTACCCAATGATATATTTTTTAATGAAAAAAGCCTTATATATTTTGGAGAGCTAAAAAGGTGACCCTTTCGGGCCGGACATCTGTATTACCCTTTATTTTCAATTGTTGTCATGCAAATTTGAATAATTTGAAATAATTATAAATTGTATGGAAAAATATTAATATTGTTAAATAGTGTTTATTATTTTAAATTGACACATGTTGTGTACAAGAACAATATATACAAAACAAATACATATATACATGGACAACAAACAAACAAATATATACAGAATATATATAAATATAAGAAAGACACCGTATATATATAAATATGAAATGTGCGCATTAATTATAAGATTGTATATCTAAGTTCATCTTAGAGTCATAGAAAATTTCCTATTTTCTTCAAGAATAGTGATAGTTTCTTTCTGTAACTGGGTGTTGCAGAGAGAAAGTAAGCCCTTTAATTTTTATATTCTCTTGGGTTAGTAATATAAAAACTGAGTATAAAGAGAGCTCGTAGTTTTTCGAATGCATTAAAACTACATACAAACAAGTAGTGAAATTCATCCCAAGTCCATTTTTGCAGAAATGGCAGATTCTCCTCTACCTCGGTACCCCTCTCCAACGTCCAGTTACTATAGGGAATTTTAGGTTGGAGCAGCGAAGTTTTGTTATAAACATTCTCTCAGGTATACTCAGTCGTTGAATGGAAGTAATAAAATTAATGTTTATAAACAGTTATCAATGAAAACAAATCTCAGACCAGCTAAAATTATTTCAGGAAAGATGCTAAAACAAAACCGTACAGTTTAAAATCTAAAACGAAGTTATATGATATTGACGTTGGCCTTTAACTTGTGCCCATTTTCAAATTTAAGGTAAAAGATGATCAATAGTGCAGGTCCCATGTAAATATCTGTTAATAAAGATGTCGCTATTTATAATAAATTATACAGGGAAGATAACGCTTACAAACATTCAATTTAAATATATGACGATTTAAGACCTTAATAAGATCTACATTTAGGTAAAAGTTTCAGTGTTGTTTCTCTTATGATTAAGAAGGAGATCTCCACGCAACAAAAGGTCAAAAATAAGAATGATGACCAACAGTGAAACCCCAGTAAAAAAAACACAATAAAAATCTCAATCACATCTGGTTCATGAGTTACAATGGTTAAAATATACTTGCAATAAAAAAACGGGGAAAATAACTCATATAAGAAGTCTTCACAATGCTTTGAGCGATATGTAACAAAGTGTCACAATCCATTACTGACAATGGTGGAAAAAATTTCAATGACATCTTTTGCGGTTTTATAAAATATTTGCACACAATCTTTTTTGTAGCGGGGAAATAACTCGGTAAAGAAAATATGTTTGGCGTGCCAGAGTTAACTGCGCATGCGTGATGCCTAGTTCATGTGGCTGGTACAAAATGCCCTACATGTAACGATATGTCGACAAACAAAATATGTAAGCGAACAGAAAAGGAATAAGAAAGCCTTCATTACGTACACATACCTGCGTAATATTGAAAAAAAAATCTAATATAAATAGTAGCTAATTTATTATGAAGAAAATTGTAATTGCTTAAATTATCTTGCAAATAAAATACTTTTTGAATATTCTGATCACTGAACTATTATAGACAGGAACCACAATAAGTGGCCGTTCGTGTCATAATTGCGTTATTTCCAGCGCGTTACTTTTTAAGAAGTATCGCGATACTTCATAAAAATAACGCGATATTATTTTAAAAGTTCTCGTAACACATTTAGTGCCTATACATTACCACCGTTTAACTATTTGATGCTTAGATACAGTAATTGAAGGTGCAACAAAAGAACGAACACAAACGATTGAACTACATTTTCAAGTACAATTTTATATTATATGTTTATTTAATTTAAAAAAAACAAGATAATTTTGTTTACAGAATACAAGAGTTCCACGAATTGGGCAGGCGTCAACACTTTTTAAGCAGGTCACAACACTGTTAATGCTGAAATAGGTAATTGTATCCTTCTTTCAAAACTATTCACCCCAAAAATGATCTAAAATTTCGAATACAAAATTGACTCTAAATATCTCTCTAGACTATCATAATTATTGTTTATAAACGGAATATATCTGTATTTTTAATATCACTCCATTCTTCAATATCTTAAGCTTGACTAGTTTTAAACAAAATACGAGACATAGATTCATTTTTGAAAATAACCCATTAAGAGTTGTACCTAGCATGTTTGATGGGGGTCTTTGTCTACTTTAGACTGGATGTTATGTATATCTTCGGGTTGGGTACTGCTGAAGTTCCCCACCAGGTTCAGGATAGCGCATTTATAAGGGGTCCACCGGGTGTAGTCCCCGTAAGCTACAGCACTAGAACCCATTACACTATCTGACATAGCACCAACTTATTATTGATGTTGCTTGTTTTGAGTTGCTTTATTTGCATATTGCTGAAAATAAAGTTTACTTACATTTTTTTCGAAACTTTTTTTTCCCGAAATCCAATTCCAATACAACAAACAAAAGAAAGAATGATATATATATATAAACAACACGAACATACCTTCGCTTCAACTCTGAATTTTCCTAGATCTTTCACATCAGAATCTGACTGGAAATGATACTGGTATTCGTAAAAAGGCTTAAATCTAATAAAGTTCGCAATGTATGGCCTAAATGCTGAAATGAGACATAAAAACCATACGATGGACCTGAGGTGGTCCATAGTTTCGTAATACAACTATAGCTGCGTCAGAATTGTCCGATTCATTAAACAACGTTTAATGTTGTTTGGTAACGCTATTTTAAATGAACAAGGAAGTGTAAAGTGCTTTATAGGTTCCTGACAAATCGATTTATTTTATCACCTCGCAATTGGTCGTAATCATTTTAAACCTTTTTTCAATAAACACAACAGTGGGCACTTTCAGTCAACAAGAGGCTATTATGTTAATACCTCTGTTGATAGGAGCGTCTGACAATTTATGTAGATATGCACATGACAAGAACATTCGATAAAACTTGAAGTATATTTGTTTTCATTGTTTGAAATTAATCTTTTTAACTTATCAATTGAAGTTGTTCACATTTTGATATACAGCCCCAGTCGTGAACAAATAGTTATTAATCTTTTACTGAACAAGAAGTTTTAGTCTCCGTTTTAACAATCCAGTCTTTGATTTCACTTGACATTTCTTATCTCTAAGTTTTTGAAAAGCGAGAGTAGACTTTGAGGACTGATGTATTTTATGTATAAAATATTTACCAACGTTACCTTAGGAACTTCGCCGGGTTTATAAGTACTACTTCAAGTATTTGTTAAACATATACATTTTGTACTTAATGTCAATCAACGAATTTGTAAATTCATAAATAGGGGGAATTCGTCTGCAGTTTCTGCTATGTATATAAAGTCATACATTTTATATCACCAATAAAAGAATGCAAAATAGATTTTTTAATTGTATTTAACGCCACTTGTTACAATTTTTCAGCTATATTTTGGCCTCCAGTTTTTATTGGAGGTGCACGATGAAAACCGCCGACCTTCAACAGGAACACTGGAAATCGTTGTCAATGAAGGTTGTAGAGTTTCGAATCGCAACCTCAGTCTTGACGATAACGTGATCCCAAGTTGGTTAATTGAATGAGTTTCACAAGATCTTTTTCTTCAGCAAGTACTAAGGAAGGCATCAAAATAAATTATTCACTTTGTAATCCTCCCACGTGAACCCTCCCTTTATATAAAACGTAATATCATACAAATAGATAAAAACTAGAACAGAGGTAATACCAACACAATTAAAATTTAGTCACACTGTAAGTAATATTGTATTTTATTATATGAATTAATTTCTTTTAAAAACTTTAAAAATGCGTCGCCACCGACAGTTGCAAATAAATTATACAAATTTAATTAATAAAAATGTTCCGTATGAGGGCCAAGTTAACATTTCTGATGTTACATGGACAATTACATTGCATACCTTCGGATCTTGGTTTATGATGTGCTTTTATGTATACATGTCTACGGACAGAGACTTGAAAACCCACCGTATTCATATGTTTGCAGACGTTATAAAATGGCACCTCAACATATATCTATATTTTTAGCCAGACCTATTCATATACCTTAATTGACTATGTACTCATCCACATTGAAACAATTCCGTCCATTCACTACCAAAATGTTTATAAAACAAAAGTAACACAGCGATATCTTGACATAAAATGTATTTGTTTTCTTGCTCCTTTGGAATTCTCTTGTCGGCACAATGAAAAGTTATTATTTTGGTGTAATTGAAATATTTAGATAATGTACAACTACCCAGTGATACATCTTGCAACGAAAAGAACTAGGATTTCATATATATTTTATATGAACGGTAATAAAAGATCTTTTTGGGCCGCACATACGTAGTATGCATATATATTATCAGTAACACACCACCACCCCGGTTCAGTTTATTATGAACTTTGAGATCCCAACCACTCTCAAATTATTTGTTCGTTTGTTTTAATTGTGTTTAGCGCCACCTTCAGCAATTTTTAGCTATACCGTGGGGTCAAATTTCTATTGAGAGAGGAAGCTGGAGTACCCGAAGAAAACCCCCTACTGCGGTAAAAAAAACGGCAATCGTTGTCAGTTACGAGTCGGGCACACCCCGCTCACAATGACACTCGAACCTCAGAGTTGGCAGGAAACTGATGAATATTAAATGGCTTATACCTTATCCGTTCGGCTACCGATACCACCATAAAAAATAGAAAAATGTAGCGCTAGTAGCTAATTAGAACGAATAATCGCACCCTCTGGTTTTTTTTAGGCGAGGGTACGAATTACTCGTAATGTAGAAGAGCCGGGGTGAATCAATCCCGGTGCTAAAAGAAATGGCATATACAATCAGATATTGATATCTTTCGACAGTGTCACCATTTTTTATCGGTTTCGTGTTTAAAATCTATTATTATTGATACGTGGTGATACTTATTGCCGTTTTTTATAACCCGCTGTGCGTTGTGCATTAATATGGAAGCCCGTATGTGCCAAGGAAAAAATAATTTATAACTTGTGCGCACGAGTTTCAAATCTTGTGCGCACCAGTTACTAACTTGTGCGCACGAGTTACTAACTTGTGCGCACGAGTTATTAACTTGAGCGCACGAATTTTATATCTTGTGCGCACGAGTTATTAACTTGAGCGCACGAGTTTCATATCTTGTGCGCACGAAATACTAACGTGTGCGCACGAGTTTCAAATCTTGAGCGCAAGAGTTTAAATCTTGTGCGCACGAGTTACTAACTTGAGCGCAAGAGTTTCAAATCTTGTGCGCAGGAGTTACTAACTTGTGCGCACGAGTAACTAACTTGTGCGCACAAGTTATTAACTTGAGAGCACGACTTAGAGTTCAAACTTGTGCGCACGAGTTTCAAACTGGTGCGCACGAGTTATCAACTTGAGCGCACGAGTTATCAACTTGAGCGCACGAGTTTCAAATCTTGTGCGCACAAGTTAGTAACTCGTGCGCACAAGATTTGATTCTGGTGCGCTCAAGTTAGTAACTCGTGCGCACAAGTTAGTAACTCGTGCGCACAAGTTAGTAATTCGTGCGCACAAGATTTGAAACTCGTGCGCACACGTTAGTAACTCGTGCGCACAAGATTTGAAACTCATGCGCACAAGTTAGTTACTCGTGCGCACAAGATTTGAAACTCGTGCGCTCAAGTTAGTAACTCGTGCGCACAAGTTTGAAACTCGTGCGCACCAGTTTGTAACTCGTGCTTACCAGTTTGAAACTCGTGCGCACAAGTTATAAATTATTTTTTCCTTGGCACGTACGGGCTTCCATACATTAATTGACGTTCGTGTCTCTTTTTAATTACGTTCACTAACATTGAGAAACCCGAAACTGAATAGCGTGTTGCATCATAGGTAATATTTACTTGAATGGTTGTTATAGTATGCAAATTCAGGGGCGGATCCAGGAATTTGTGTTAGGGGAGGCGTAAAAGTGCGGCGAGGGGTCTGGGGGCCGCTCAAGGCCCCCCAGCAGGTTATGAGCAGCGGTAGGAGGTCAAGGGAAGCTCCGGGAATCTAAGCATTTGGTAGCCATACAGACAAGGTTTTCTAGATTCGATATTTTACTTTTCCCCCTTCTTTTAGGAGGCTTTATTCAACTATGAAAATAAATAATGAATTTTCTTTAATGAAATACATTCTCGTTCTCTCGCTCTCTCGCTCTCTCTCTCTCTCTTTTTATTTGGGGGGGGGGGGGAGGGGGCGTACGCCCGGTACGCCTTTCCTTGGATCGCGCCTGAAATAAGCACGTTTATTATAAATTAGGTCACATTATTTTTACACGGAAAAATGATCAACATAGCATTTTCCACGGTCATCTTTAAAGACGAAAAAAAGATATTTCTGCAATAAATGTCGTTTCCCGTTAGTTTCGCAATGTATAAAGCTTTAATAACGTAAAGAAGATGAATATTATGTTTGAATTTTGAATAAGTAGACCGAAATTAGACTGAATTCTGCCGTTAATCCGACAAATCACAAAACTAACTTCGGATTATTACGGCAGTAAAATTCTGCCTAGTATAGGTAAAATAAGGTAAAACAAATAAACAGCAATTACTGAAATTAGCCAGACGATGTAGTGTTAACACGGATTCAAGACAGGCCTAAAAAAATTAAAGCCAAACAGAGAGAGAGAGAGAGAGAGAGAGAGAGATTGGATAAAAGAATGAAAAAAGTAAAATTGAAGCGACGGTTGTTTGACACGAGCTACATTACATTTTTGATCGATTTTCTTTGACATTTTCACTTATCTTGGTTGTTTCTATTAGATAAAATACAAAACCATTCATAATTGAAAGTTAGATCAAACAAAATTTGGTTTTAAAACATCTCTTCATAAATGTTTAATCCGACAGCCTACTAAGGCACCCCTGCTATTATTATTAAGCACCCACTTTTTGCAAATCCTGGATCGTTCGCACCACATCGTTCACTATAAAATCAAAACATCAAAGGACTGCACAGTGGTCACAAAATTCTTTCGATCTCTAATTATTTTTGGGATATTTTGTTTTAAAATAGCAATTTCTACTAAATATTCAGTATTTAATATATAAAAAATGTCATTTTAATGAGTGTTTGGGTATACATTTTTCACGATCATAACGGGCTTCTTAAATTCGACTTTAACAGCGAAAATTGTCATGTTAACTTCACTTTTATAACATTTCCCATCAAAATAGAAATAGAAATGCAAAAAATGTTATTTTAACGGTTGTTTGGGTATAGTTTGGGTACGTTAAGGTAAAAAGTCACACCGCTGGATCCGCCCCTGCCGCTGCCATTGATACAGCTGTGTTAGTTATTATTTGCCACTTATTTAGTTTTTTAATGACTAAGGAGCGACTGTGTACTTAATACACATATTTATCTCCTCGTTCATTTTTCAATCGAGCAAAAAAACATTGATATTTTTGAACCGCTAACAATAAATAATGAAATAAGACGTAATAAGTTGTTATGTGGATTTAGCTCGCTTGGTGTGCATATAACTTTATTGAAAATAAAATTAAAAACAGTAATCAGGTAATGTCCTTTAAATCTGCACTGAAATAAAAATAAAAATATATTTCATTTCAAGTACATTTCTGATGGGTAAATTATATGTATGGCCCGCTATCTATTGACAATGTAGATTTATTTACATGTGAAATTTAAGACGTGTCAATTTTTCTTCTCTGTGCTACCGCATTACATTGCAAACTGTTTATTTTTGGTAAAATCATAAACTTTATTATGTAATGCTGAAATTACATGTAAGTTCTGCTATTATAAAACAAGTTTGTGCGAAAACATTGAAAAAGATAAATATATTTATGAATTTTATTTTCACTGGGATATAAAAATCTCAACGAATCCGTCCTTTTTGCCTGACAAATATACAATCAACAAGGAAAATTGCTAAAAACAAAAACTGAATATCCCCTTTTGTAAAAAGACCCAAATGTAGTTATAATAAAATGTAAGAAGAAAACAGGGAAATGAGACAAATGCGTTCATTTTATTGTATTGATTAATTGGATGTTTGCGAACAAATTAACAAGCAATAAATCAATTAGAGAAGATGTACGAAAGGGCGACTATTTTATATGTCACTGGACAGGTATGGGGTGTGGGTAAAGGTAGGCAAGAAGCATGGCACTCCCCAAACTGTTTCCTAATGTGGTCAGGCTTTCCGTATTATGATCTGACAATCTCACAACGAGAGGGTATCCCTTATCCACCACCTGGAGACGCGCTGATCACCTCTGTGTGTCGAGCACTGTTTATGTTAAAATAAATCTTCCCTTAGACACTCATGCATATAAAAAATACAAAACACTATTATTAAAAGTGTACAATTCAGAGTGAAAAAGACAGTATAAAAAGTTTATGTATACAGCAAAATTTAAATCATATAAATAGTGTTTTTTAAATCATATGGCAATTCATTCCATAATGTCGATCCTGAAAACACAAATATAAAATTCAGCTTTAGCCTTTGGAATACAACGTTTCTTGATGCATATGGGTAATTTTTAGAGAGGTAGAATTTTTGTGCAAGTGTTCAGGAGCCTCCCTTTTTAAAACCTTATGATGGAGTAAATATTTGTGAAACTTGATTCTTAAGTGGACTGGCATTATACCCAGCTGTTTAAAAAGAGGCGTAGATGGGAACAGTGGGTCAGCATTTAGTGTTAACCTTGCTCTACGTTTTTGTAATTTTATTATTCTATCTTGACCAGCTTTATTACAACCTCCCCACACAACACAGCAGTAATCATTAAGTGGCAAAATATACTCATTGTAAAAAGTTTTTCCGGCTTCAATATTAAGATAAGATTTGATCTTTAATAACAAAAAGATTCTAAATGAGATGCTTTTACAAATTATTTCAATCTGCTCTTTCCAGTTAAGATTTTCATCTATTTTTATTCCTAATTCATAAGGTGTTCTGAGAACAATTCCATTTTAGGTTGAATAACTTGAGCACTTAGTTTCTGTCTTGTTCCAATAACCATACATGTAGATTTGTTGGGATTAAAAAAAAATATATTATTTTCTTTACACCAATTTTCAAAAAACATTTCATTTTGCAAAAGCTGGGTACATTTTCCAGAAAAAATGTAAAGTGGTATCATCTGCATATAGATCAGTCATACATTTATCAAGATACAAGGGTAAATCATTTATAAATAAAACAAACATTAAGGGGCCTAATATTGATCCTTGGGGGAACTCCAAATTTCATCTTTTTTCCCAGAAAGCATTACACAATTTAAATTGTTGAGTCCTTTCTGATAAGTAGGATTTGAAAAAAAACTCATAGAGTTGTAAGAAAATCTATACATCCCAAGTTTTTTGCAAGAATATCATGATCTACAACATCAAAGGCTTTTCTTAAAATCAACTAACACAGTAAGGTTTACATTACCCTCGTTCATTTAATCTAACCATCTATCTATGATATTAATAGAGGCTGTCTGGCATGAATGATTAGGTCTAAATCCTGATTGTGCTGGATGTAACTGATATGGGTCTATAATTGTTAGTAAATAGTCGATCTCCAGCTTTAAATACTGGAGTAACTTTTGCATTTTTGAATAATTTGAAGTAATAACTGCATGGTATCAAAAAAAGAAGTGAAAAAAATTGTATTAAAAAAAGTACAAAATAAACTAAACAAAAGTGACTATTGACCATGAAATTTGATGTTGTTTCCCCAAAACAGGTCGGCTTCTGATCCAAACTTTATCCCAAAGCTTCACTGAAATCAAATGCAAACTTTCTGAGTTATAATATGTTCGAAAGCAACTATTTTGTAAAAGATTTCTAAAGCTTTTTGTTGACTGTGACATTAACCTTTGACGGATTTCCTCCAAAACATCAACCGGCTTCTTACTAACTTAATATAACAAACAATTTCTATAAGTTTCAAATGGAAACTTTTTGAGTTATTGTTCGGAAACCACGTTTTGTATAAAAAAAATAACGCTTTTAGTGACTGTGACCTTGATCTATGACGATTTCCTTCAATATCAATTGGCTTTTTACCCACGTAATAGAACAATTTCCCAAAGTTTCATTGCAATGCCATGTAACCTTGTTGGAATTATCCCCCGAAACCCCAATTGCATGGACAAACAGCACGACGATAAGTCGGACGGACGGACGGACGGACATGGGGATCACTATGTACTCCCGACTCTCGTTAAGAGGGGATATAAAAACGAGCAAAATATCACAGTCTTAGAGTTAGTAATACGAGCATGTTATTTGGAGTGCATTCAGTCGATCAGTTAAACGACATATATGTTTTACGTTTTCACGGCAATAGTAATAATGTGTTATACATGTACAAGTATAAAGTGTATGAATGATCGCTTAATTCATAAGATTAAAAGTTTCATTTTAGCATTGTGCTGACAAATGAAGGAGAGTTAATCAATTACAGAATTTTTGGTAACATCGCTGTCTTGGCTAGCTTGCGGATTAACCAGATAAATATTTTATAGTACAATCCAAGGATAATCCTTACCAAGTTTGTTTTCAAATTGGTCAAGAGTTTTAAACGAGGAGTGTTTAAAAAAAGTTCTGTTAAAGGACGACAGCCAGACAGAAGATGCACCAAGTGATCGCTTAAAGTCATGACTAGGACGGACGAAATAAAAAATAACCACATGTTAATGCGCGCTGAAAAGAAAGTAAACTCACTATTTAACATGTAAGAAACATCTTATGTTACATCGGTGCAATAATATATGATGATCTTTGCATGCCATGATTTAAAATATTTGTTTAAACTTTTTGTAAGATTTATTACCTGCTGTAAAGAGAAACCATAAGTATGCTTAAGCGCTTACTTATTATAGTTGTTTAATTTCAAGTGTTGTATCTTCAACGTGAGTTTTTTGGTCATAATGTTAGGTAGCAATACACACTCTATTAAAGTGCAATCATGTTTGAAATATTTTAATTCTATTGGTTGGATTGCATTCTGGGGGGTTGGAAACTTTAGTTTTTTCCTGATCAGAAACTCCACTTCTCCTCACAACACTAGTTTGGAGTTGTTCAGTATGGGTGTAGGATGTTAAAAACTCCCTAAATTAAGTCAATATTGGATCGTGTAGTACGTGCTGTACGTAATCTTTATTATACCTCAGTATAAAAATTACATTGAATTTTAATCTACAATAAATTTGCTATTTTTACCATTTTCTGTTTTGTCAGTCAATAGTTTTCAGAACTATTGCCTGATGACGAACTATTGACTGGCAAGATAATTTTCTGTTTGGCCAGTCAATAGTTTTCAGAACTATTGCCTGGCTACGAACTATTTTACTGGTTAATTGTTGTTTCGTGGTTGTGTTGGTTGTGTTTGTTATTTAGAAAAAAATGTGAACATTCAAATTGTTCTAAAATTCAGACTTAAAACTACCTTTTGCTTGTACATTTATTTTTAATGTGTTAGCAACTGCCAACACTTGTATCTTATGTCCGTTCGGTATAATAAAACACTAGACTGGATATTCGGGAATAGTAAGTTTAATTTTCCCTCGGATACAACTATTGACCTCGGCTACGCCTCGGGGCAATAGTTTCACCACGGAAAAATGATCTTACTATTCCCCTCGTATCCAGTCAATACGTATATTATGGAACCAGATAAAATATTATGAATTTGTAAAAAGAAACTTTTATATACCAAATATACTTTTCAGGATTGGACATGCATTAGAATGGAGTATCAACATAGAAAAACAATGACTTTCTGTTAAATAAAAGTACGTTATATTTAATAGGCATACATGACAGAAAACAAATCGCATGTTATCTTGTTCAGTTGTTTTTTTTCAGCAACACATATTTATGACCGTATAATTTTTCTGTGAATTTTGAATAAAAATTGTTTGCTTAAAGTGCACGCAATTTTCAGCTGTATTCAGGACGAGAACATTTTAACATTTAAATACTTATGAAATACACACCTTAACTTTAATAACTAAAAGGGTAATTTACAACAATAATATCCGCACATGTACAGCTAAATATGAGCTAAACAATAAAAATATAAATAATGCATTTAATTTATTTTTAAATAAAGATGAATAGACACTAGTACCAGGTAAGTTATATTTATTCATTTACTTTGTTTCCCCAAAACATGCGTCATTTTATGAACGGCGTTGAAAATGACTAATTAAAAATGTAGTCCGAAATTTCCCAGACATCATCTTTGGTTCTACCTATTACTCTTGTTGGACTTATTTGACAATCGGCGGCATATGTCTGGAAATTTATTATTATTATTAGTAGTAGTATTACTGCTGTAGGAGATAAGATGTATTCAAGTGTACGGTTTATTTGTACTAACGTACCATCCTTCACACGCAAAGACAGTACTAAATTTATATAAAGGTATCAATAGCATTATTATAGGGCGATTTTGTAAGCCATCAGTGTTGATGTAAATATAATCAGACATCGCTAGTTATGGAATGAACAAAGTTCCTTCTATGTCTGACAACACTTTTTCAATTTCATTTACAAACATCATTGCAAATTGTATGATAAATTATAACAATATTATAATTTTACATGATTTAAATGGTAACTTTATAAACACAAAAACTTTTCTTTAAATTAATTGTGTGATATTTTGTATTTTTTGTAACCAAACCAACTTGGTTTAAAAGTCAGTGTAATCCATCATTGGTTAATGTGATTTAAAAAAACTATAAAAATAAGGGTTTCAATGAGCTAAAGATTCCTACGGGTGTAAGTAGCTGCCATATTGCTGTTACAATAAAAGGTGAATTTCCAAATGAGACGGGAAAAGATTATATACAGAAGTTATCAATCTTATGATACTACAAATTTTAATTCAAATCAAGCATATGTACTGTTCGCAATACACAAACAATTGTAAACTCCAAAAATTGGGAAAGGTATATAAAGAAGCGATGATTGTCACACAAATAACACAGTTCGATGAAAACTTATTTTATAGAACGCTGCTCTGTGGATGCACAAAACTGTTGCTTTTGGACTGTCAACTGTAAAATGCTGAACTTTTTTCTTCTCCAAATAGTGTCTATCTTGAAGTCAAAATATTGTTCTTTGTGAAGATAATAAAATTATGAACTTTACACAGGAAGCATCTATCTGCATTTGAACTCTTTCTTTATTTTCTACTGTTGCAGACAAAACTGTTGAAAATGTGGTTACCTTGAAACACATCCAAGTATTACGACAAAAAAATTAATTCTGACACATGTAATTGTTTGAAAATATTTAATCAGATACTGTGAAAAAATAATAGTTAAACTTGATGCCAAGTTGTCTAGTTCATGGTTTGACGGAATACCTGCCAAGGTAATCCAACACAGTTAACCAGTTTACATATCTATAAATACTGGGACCTTATTAACGAAGCCTCCGTAAAGTTACCGCATCCGTAAACTTTCCGGAATCTATCCGGTAAAGAAAAAATCGTATTCATGAAAGCTCCGGTAATTCCGTTCCCGTAAACGTTGCGGAAAGACTCCGGTAAAACTTATAAAATATTACCGAACGTCATGGCTATCCGTAAAGGTTGCGTAAACGGGCACTTTAGCGTTAAGTAATCATTTCGATATGCAGATTCGCAAGACTAAGATGTCAAAGACGCCAACTTGAACAATTATGTAAAATTTGGGAGACTTTAAATAGCCCTTTGTGACATGAATAACAAGTACACGGTGTAGAATGGTAACGGACTTATCGCGTTTTTTTTTCTGCAGTACCGGACTATTCGGGTTAAGCAACGGACTATTCGTGAAAGTTGATGTAAATAGAAACAGTAGGTCACTTATTTTGTCATATTTCTTTGCGATTTTTAAAAAATATTAATAGAATGTTTATGTCACGGAACGATAGAACTATTTATCTGTCTGCACAAGTTAACACTTAAAGAATATGATTAATATATAATTTGAAATCGTTTAAAAGAACTCGATACCCGGTGTAGTTTGTTTATGAATATGTGACATGAGAATATATAACGAGCTAATTGTCCTCATTTAGCATATTATTTTTTGTTATTTTCTCTTTAATGCCATAAATGTTAATCACACAAAGGATAAATATATTTATATTTGTTCAAATCTGGAAGAAATTATCGATTTTCATGGGAGGCCATTGCACCGGACTTTTGTCGTGTGTGGCACCGGACTTTCGGCGTCGGCTGCTGTGTTGAATGGATCTATGTTGAGAGCTAGTTTTTAGAAAGTGAAAAGAAATTGGCACAAAAGCGCTATACACTATGTTGAAATAAATATTTTGCCTCTGTTTTTTTACAAGTATTTCTTTAGACAGTTGTATATTGCGAGTATAAAATGTATAGGCACTCGGATTTATTTAAAATTTATTTGCAAATGCAGGAATATAAAATTACGGACTTGACATGCAAATGAAACAAAAATCGTTCAATATACTTATCATAGAAACAAATAAGAACTATTCTGACACACATGGGGAATGGGAGGGGATCCCATCCCGCACTCCCGTAAAAATAAATACCAGATCCCGGTTTCCCGGTGAAATACGTACTGGATAAAAAGAAACGTAAAAATCCCGAATTCCCGAAGTTTTATTGGTTAAATCCCGAATTCCCGGTGAATAAATAAGCCTTTCCCGCTGTTCCGTAAAACGTTATACCGACCCTCATACATTGATCTATGCTTGCAGCATTTTTTTCTTCAATTGGAAATGTCCCAGTTCAAGTTGCCCTGAACATGTTTGATGCACTAATAAGGCCAATTTTATCATACAATGTTGAGATTTGCATGATGGATCAATATATTTCATTCTTTAATGCTGGGACTAGTATAACTTGATTTATAGGTTCCTGTTTAATGCAAAGAAACGTAGTAGAAATAACAATGTTGTCATTGATCCATTTAAACTTCATAGATAAAACTCCTTTTGAAAAAATACATTTGTCATTCTGCAAGTACATACTGGGGTAAAGAAGACTGCTTCAAACATAGCTTCCCGTTTAGAGCTTGGTAGGGTCCCTATAGAAAAATACCTAAAAACTCTATATTATCTTTTGCTAGGCTGAGTACATGTGAAATTAACCCTTTGATAAAAGAAAGTTTTGAACTAAATAATTTTTTAGATTTTCAGAATATATACTCTAGGGTAACTTATATAAAAGATGTAATTGACGACATAGATCTTAACTTTGATGGCCTTAACTTGGACACAACTTATAAAAATGTTAAAGTAATAAAACCATATATTAAAGATGAGTTGTTAAAGTTTTATATGAACATGTATGCTGACAAAGTTTCAAATTTAAAAGATCAAAATAAAATCTTTCTATATAAATTTTTGAAGAACAACTTAGGAAAAGAATTTTATTCGTCCGATTCGAACTATGAAAATCGCAAATTCATCTCAAAATTTCGAATAGCCGACCACAGTCTTGAAATAGAACGTGGAAGATATAAAAAAAGTCCCCGGTGAACAACGTCTTTGCTCCTTCTATAATCTAAATGAAGTGGACGATGAGGTTCACTTCTTTTTAAAATGTGATCACAATAAACTGTTTCGGTCTAATCTCTTATATGACTTCAATATCTCTAATGTTAATCCATATCTCGATTCGCTTAAAGCTATTTTAAACCCGGAAAATTTTCGACAAATTCAGAGTCTTTCATTAAACTGTCTCTGGAACTGAGGACAGGGGTCTCGTAGACTTGAATATTTTGTCGATTTTTTCGATTGCAATTTTGTTGTTTGTTACTTCTGTTATATGTCACTGATCAATGTAGTATTGATTTATATGACAATAACGATAATAATACTTATATAAGAAGTCATCTATTCAAAATGAATTTCAGGAATCGGCCCTACGTAATACATTTGTCTTAATCATTCAAAAATATTACCACGAGAAATTTCATCATATTTTCTTTTTTCATATTCTTTGGCTTATTTAACAATAAAAGTTTTTTCTTCTTTTTGCTCTGAAAAATATAATTGAGCACAATATGTCTGTGGCTAAGTACCGCTATTAGTCCGGTGCCCGAAATTTCCACAATATCCATCGCACACAAAAAGTCCGTTGCTTCACATTTTAATTTTAGTCACATATCAGTATTATTGTTCAATTTTAATTGCTAGAGCTTTGTTGAATGTATTTTTAACTCATAACAGGACATCTCTGAACATAAGTCATTGTTTATATCAATTTGACGATGAATGATAGAAATTCATGTTTGCTTGTTCATGTTGTTTCCCTATTTTTCGATTTGTTTTTAACTTTGTGAAATAACCACGAGGTACATCGACGTAACATTTTTGTAGGAGTTATCATAGATCAAATACGTATTCCGTAAGTATGGTTTTTAATCAAACTTACCCCTTCTTGTTATCATTTGAACTCATTTTTCTGAGTTACTTCATGTTTATTGGCATGAACAGTCCGTTGCTTAACCCGAATAGTCCGGTACAGCAGAAAAAAACGCGATAAGTCCGTTACCATTCTACACCGTGAAGTATCTCACTGTCTTCTGTATATTTATAGTGCCACTTGTTTTTCATAATTCGATCCTAACTTTGTCAGTGGGTTCTGTCACATAATGGAAACGTGCTCCCTCCCCCTCAGCGAGGATGTCATTAGCTTAGGTTAACATTTGTCCTGAGAATAAATGCACTAAGTTCCTGAATTTTCAACACAAAATCATTTCTTCAAAACAAATGGCGGGTAACGCACAGAACCTGATCTCCCTGTTACATTTTTGTCTGTTCTGTGTTCATTTATATGTGTATCTTTAACATCTAGATTCAGGTGCATCCCAGTATTTATTTGCTATATTCGTCAAATAAACTAAGAAATTTGCAATATTAGATGGCCCCTAATTGAAATAGCTTGACTTTAATCTTAGTCATTATTAACCCTTACATTGCCAATCGACCGATATGGTTTAATCCCCGATGATCAAGCTGGCCGATTAACGTTACGTTTCACTGCCAAAGAGCTGATTTCGGCCGATATTCAATTAAATATGTTTTCAGAGTAGTATTTATATTTAAAAGTCAGTTTGGCAAGTTTTGATTTTTTCATATGACGTCATACACCGCAAAATGACGTCAAATCGACGTTATCCGGGTATTTGTAAAATATTGGGCAACATTTTTTGTTTGAATGAGAGAATTCACCCCGTACCGTAGAAGAGGGATATTTAAGGACCATACTGAGAAGTTTCCCGCAAAGCTCGACCCACAGCGACCCAACGCGTACCCGGGTGGCGGATAGTGTGGTACCCTCGTTGGTGGGTAGTTATTTCGGCATCTGACCGTAGCGATTGACGTGTTTGGAGAGTTCCACGCTCCTTGCACGATAAAGATCCCGTTTGTAGATTTCGAAAAAGAGTAGGCTCATTGTAGCCTCTACAAAGGGCGGCTAAATTTTCAGCCCCGAACCAATACTCCATACTTTTCCAGTGGCAGTTCAATTTTTTTTGTTCCCTATGTCCAATCCCTTTTTGCGTGTTTGTTGACTTTTTCTCGTCCACATTGTATTTAAAAATATTGGTACATTTTTATTTTGAAGTTTGAGTGAGTATTATTGATTCTTGATTTATTAGATTGGAAACAAATGTCATGATTTGGTGTGACTTCGCGTTCCCCCTTTTAGAACCCGCAGAATATAATTCCCGTGACATTAAGCAACCTTCCTCCATCTTAGTTGGCAAGACAATTTAAGATTATTTTCTATATTCTATATCTTTCGAGGTTTTAGAATTGTGTCGAACACTATGAAGTGAAGGTAATTCTACCAAAATTTTGATCGAGCAGCCTAAGACTAGACCACGCTCATAATTCACCTGATACCTTGTATAAAACCGTGTCTTGTCATCAGTGTAATACACACCTGATTTTCTCAAACTAAAATCAAATCTCAGATTTAAAGTTTTAATTTGGGTAATTTGGGATTTAAACTCAAATATTCTGGGAAATCCTGACGCCAATAATAAAAATTTATCCACAAGTAATAATCGAAGGGAATGCAACAGCTTAATGGTAAAATTTCCAAAATATCAAACGAAACTGAAAATATTTCCGGATTAACATATTATTGCCAGCAAAGAGAGACAAATCAAATCTATCCCGATAAAACATGGATTCCAAGATTCAGAGAAATGTAATTGAAAATGGCATAAAGTGCTATTGAAACCAGCATAATTTCTTAGCATAAAATAAAAACAAGAAATGCAGATTTTTTCAGAAGATACAATTCTTCCATTTTTTATGTATATATCTATCTACCTATATATATTATATATAAACCAAAGTTTGCTGCAAGAAACACACACAACTATTCAAGACAATTAAAATGTATTTTTTCATGTTTTTCAATTTGTCAATTAGGTAAACTTTGGAAAGCTATAAAATAAATTTTTATCAGACTAAAAATGTTTGCGTGCCACACATATAATTTTATGTCTTAAAATATATTAAGATATACATTAAAAGAATAATAGCTGATTGGAGGAATAAATCTGTGCATTAACTCGTAAACCTTCTAACAAACTTTGGGCTTCAAGAAAATTTCGTGAGCGAGTTGTGTTCATACACTGATTTTATTCCTCATAATGAGGAATGTCAAACCTTTTATTTGATTTAAACACACTTGCTAATTGCAAGGTGTATTCAGACACTAGATTCGCTCATCGTTTGTTTGTTTAAATGTTGTTTAATTAATTCTCCAGCTATATCATGGCGTCCAGTTTTTATATAGGGAGGAACCCGCAGTCCCCGGACAAAGCCCCCGACCTTCGGTAGGAAAACTCGCAACCGTTGTTAATTAAGAAATAATTCATGGCTGCCCCAATTTTATGGATTATTTAAATATGGGTAGTCATTATATTCATGAATATTTTGCCATGAGCGTTAGCGAATGGTAAAATATCATGAATATAATGCTTACCCATATTTAAATAATCCATAAAATTGGGGCAGCCATGAATTATTTCGATTCTGATATGAAAATACAGAAATTTTACATTTCGCGACTACCTAGGTAAAGGTTTATTTTGGCTGTTCCAATTTCCGAGAACCTCCCTTGTTTCGAAATTATTATATTTCTCGTGTAAAACTTGGTAGAAAAAAACGAAAAAATATAAATTAAAAACAAACAAACATATTTATTAACATTTAAAATAAAATTTAACAATCAAAACAAAGAACGACAAAATTAAATGCTTCATTACATCAGTCGCCGTGTGGCGTGTCTGGGACTTTTCATGTGTTGCTGTGTTTGCGTGAGAAATGAAAACCGCTTACCGCATTTGGTCGATCTTATGCTCCTGTTTTAGATCCACAATGGTGCAAATTTAAATCGACAGTTATTTTCCACAATTAATCAACATTTTGAGATTCGGTTGCGTTTTCATTTTGATACGTAACGGTAAATTCGTTTGTGGTGGGGGCGGGAAAAGTCTCGCGGTTTGCATTGAACGTCATTGTAAACAACGCAACGTCCCTTGAAAACACAACGTAGCTAAAGTCAAGGAAGAATTGTAACATGTAAACAATAAAGGCATAGAATAGAAAATTGACTTGTTATCGTGAAAACATGTTATCTATTGGATTTTCTTACAAAGGTACAAAATAAAATAAATTTTAAAGCAAAAACATCAACACACGGGGGTTTTTGAAATGGCTGGAACAGCCGTATTTTGTTGAATATTTAAATAGAGGTGTGTTTCCAAAGCGTTTGAAGGACGTCATATTAGAATTAACATTGGAATCGAGCCTACCCTGCCCGCTTTGAGACTCGAACCCGCAATCTCACTGTCGACAGACCTCGAGATCAATAGTAGATGAACTACCGTAACCACTCCGCCACGAAGGTCCCTTCGTTCCTTGGAATCGTCGAATAAAAAATAACATAACAATGAATATTGGAACCATTGCAAGGTGAGCTCGACTTGTTACTAAATCCATATCTAACAAATTGCCAAATAAACCACTGGAGTAAAACTCAAAGTTCAGAGAGCTACAAAAATACAAATGTTGTATATACAATAAACAAATAAGAGAATTTTAAAATAATACTTTACACATAGGATGTGATAGAATGCTACAAAAAACCTCAGCAATGCAATAGGCACAAAAAATATATATAAGTATATACCAGGTATACACTAGGGAGATACAAGAAACTCTTATATAATATGCTTGAAACTGTGATATGAATGCATATAAAAAACTGACGAAGGAAAATTTAAAAAATAAATAAATAAATAAAATATAAAAAGAAACCTTCTGATATGTAGAAGTATAATTATCACTCTGGTTTTAAGCACTTGTGGACTTACCTATATATAGTTATTTAATAATACCATATGTTTAGATGGGGGTTATAACAAAATACCGAACAGTTTACCGTGTTATGTTTGAAGTAGAGCTGCAATGATCTTGTTCTTGCTTTCATTAAACCGAATGTGGTTTACTAGTTTCTCTAAAGTGTAACTGTTCGATTAAGCAAAATATCAAATACGAAATTACATTTGACAAATATAAAGAGTTTCTGCTCTTGTTTCCTATCTTTTCCCAATACAATGTTCTATAAGTTATTATCGTCTTTAGGAAGAGTTGAAGTATTAGTTCAACTTTGCTGGACGGCCTCCAAAAGTTCTTTCATCTAAAATGAATACATATACATTGTATATAAAGTTAAATATGCTAAATAACAAATAAAGTCATTGTATGTAAAGCAAACCACACGGAACGTTGAAATATATTATAAGGTTATTGCATGATCATGTGTGTCATTTTCAAACATGTTTGTTTTTTCAGTTTACAGTCGATGTTTTCTTTTGTTGGTCTATGAATTCTTTAACTTTACTTTGATTGACAATCGAATTCACTTCCATTTGTTCAGTAATCTGCTAATTCTCCCAATCGAGAGTAAATCATGTGTGTTATTTTCAAATACATTTATTTACGAAAAGACAATAAAAATATACAAGCCGATGTACATCTGTACTTTTTTTTTGGAAATTACAGAAAACACCGAAACGCAGTGTAAAATATGAAAATATTTTGCACGTTATTCCTATATGAAATCAAATGTGGAAAATTATTTACTATATAATAATCTATTTTATTAAACTCTAATGTTCGCTAATTTTTAAGATAAATCATAATGACAGATCTTATTTTTAAATTGAGGTTTTCAATACAAAATACTAATATAACACAATTTTGAAAAAAGTACACATGAGTCATGACCCACTTCTGAGCTTACTATCTTATATTGTTTAATGCAACAGGAATTATCTGGTGGTTGATATCGGCATCATAATTTGGCCATTATATATTGTTTAAGAGCTTCAGTTAATTCAAGGCGAACTTTAATGGTGTCAGAAAAAAGTCTCTAGAATTTATTAATATTTATTTTTTGAACGTTATACCAGGAATGGTATTTCTGTAAAAATTAAAATTCTAATATGACGTCCTGCTTTAGCTATGTAAACAAAACCGTGTCAAAATTCCAATAAGTTTAGTTCGCACATGCGTAAGCTGCGTGTTTTGTGTAAATGTAAAAACTGACTTACAAATGTCGTTTGTTATGTGTTATCCATAATTATCGTTATTGTTAATAATTTAGTTATTTTTAGTCTGAATTCTGAGATTTATATGATTTAAACTACTCCCGATACATTATTTTTTTAAACAATTCTACATTCGAATTAATATGACGTCACAATTAGAATTCAGACGTCATATTACGCTGAACTGAAAATTTCAAACTGGAACAATGCAATTTCGTTAAGATTTCTCAATATTTTTTGTTTAAAAGGTACGTATATTCAATTAAATGACGAGAATACATGTTTATGTCAATTTTCTTTACTTTAACATGCTGTTTTGGGATATATCTTATTAGTTTAAAAAAAACAATATTACCATTGAAAGCGTCCTCTTAGAACCGCTTCGAAATTTTAAAACATTTGTCAGACATATTAGAATCGAAATAGATTATTGCGAGCGGGTTTTATGCGAATTAGAACATGGTCAGACCTTATATTTGTCTTCATTTTATACCTCACTATCGCTCGGTATAAAATATTGACAAATATAAGGTCTGACCATGTTCTAATTCCCATAAAGCCCGCTCGCAATAATCTATTTCTTAAATAAACCATCTACATGTACGTTAAAATGATAAAGTATTAGACCGTTAACATTAGTTTGTTTATACTAGGTTTCTACTTTTCTGCTTTAATTGAAAACAAATGCAGTAATGTTTTTAAAGAAATATTTACTAGTAATTTTATTTACTTAATTTATTCACTAGTACATTGCTTTGGACAAATCACAGAGAATTTTTTAAATATTAAATTTAAGAAATAATTCATGGCTGCCCCAATTTTATGGATTATTTAAATATGGGTAAGCATTATATTCATGAATATTTTGCAATGAGCGTTAGCGAATGGTAAAATATCATGAATATAATGCTTACCGATATTTAAATAATCCATAAAATTGGGGCAGCCATGAATTATTTCGATTCTGATATGAAAATACAGAAATTTTACATTTCGCGACTACCTAGGTAAAGGTTTATTTTGGCTGTTCCAATTTCCGAGAACCTCCCTTGTTTCGAAATTATTATATTTCTCGTGTAAAATTTAGTAGAAAAAAACGAAGAAATATAAATTAAAAACAAACAAACATATTTATTAACATTTACAATAAAATTTAACAATCAAAACAAAGAACGACAAAATTAAATGCTTCATTACATCAGTCGTCGTGTGGCGTGTCTAGGACTGTTCATGTGTTGCTGTGTTTGCGTGAGAAATGAAAACCGCTTACCGCATTTGGTCGATCTTACCTATTGCTCCTGTGTTAGATCCACAATGGTACAAATTTAAATCGACAGTTATTTTCCACTATTAATCAACATTTCGAAATTCGGATGCGTTTTCATTTTGATACGTAACGGTAAATTCGTTTGTGGTGGGGGCGGGAAAAGTCTCGCGGTTTGCATTGAACGTCATTGTAAACAACGCAACGTCCCTTGAAAACACAACGTAGCTAAAGTCAAGGAAGACTTGTAACATGTAAACAATAAAGGCATAGAATAGAAAATGGACTTGCTATCGTGAAAACATGTTATCTATTGGATTTTCTTACAAAGGTACAAAATAAAATAAATTTTAAAGCAAAAACATCAACACACGGGGTTTTTTGAAATGGCTGGAACAGCTGATTTTGTTGAATATTTAAATAGAGGTGTGTTTCCAAAGCGTTTGAAGGACGTCATATTAGAATCTTATTTATAGACACAATTTTTACAAGTACATTTTAAGCTATAAGAAAGTAACATTTTGTTAACTATAACCCATTCATATTCTATAAGAATGAATACCTTTGCATCTATGTGATCTAACTGCATCCTTACAGCTTGTGTCTCTTTTGTAATCTAAAAACGTCAATTTATCATAAATACCAAGAAGAGAATTTATATTATTATATTTGCCACATCAAAATAAATTTCTGTGACTTTAATGGTTGCAAGCATCCCAGTGGACGGATAAGGATGCGCTTTCCGCGAGGTTGTCTGGTTATAATATGGATACCATTCTAGATACCGTGTTTGCCCTTCTTGCATGTAAAAGACACATTATTTAAATGTCAAAAAGAAATTTCATTATCGTCACTACCCATGGTTACATACTCCGTACTTTCCATACCATTACAGTGGCAGTCAAAATCATCCCCTTTTCCCAACTTGTTCTGTGTTCTTGTTAAGCAATGATTCAGTTAATCGATCATAACAATTTAGTCAAGAATTGTATATTTGTATATAATTGTTTTTCATAAATTGTATTTGGAATATCTAACTTATTGTTAACAACAGCAAAGACATAGTAAGATGTCAAAGTTTCTGATATCAATTAAACAAACTAGGTAACAAGGACGTTCAAATAGTTATTCAGTTTGGAAAAAAACCAAAGATATAAGCTTAGAACCAATTTCTTTTATCAAAATATATTGTTTTCATACCTTGTCATTTATCTCTGTCCGCAAATTATCATTCTGGAAAATAAATTCAACGTATATTAGTTGCTTTTATAGGAACGTAATCAGTTGTTTGTGTTGAATAGAAATAAAAGAAATACTTTTCAGGCAATAAGCAATAAGGAGTGACATTAAAATAGCTCATCAATTTGAAGACATTAGTGTTATCATCAAAGTTACTTGACAAGGATTGCCATTTTTCTTACCGCAGGTCGGGGTTCTCTCCGGGTACTCCGGCATCTCCCCCAATAAAAACTGGACGCCATGAAATAGCTGAAAAATTGCTGAAAGTGGCGTTAAAACACCATTCAAACAAACAAACAAACAAAAAACTTTTTGCATACCTCTTGTTTTATTTGTGCCTTTATGGCTTTAACTTGTGCCCATACTTTGGAAATCTAGAAAATAAAATTAAATTAGTGTCAATTGAAAAGTGTATTGTTATTATATTTGGATCATTACAATAGGCACGAGACAAGGAATGCTTTTTGAATTGGAGTACACTTTATTACGCAATGTGATAAATTTTATTTTGACCTTTGTTAAACCAGTAATAAATGAAAATGCTGAACACGACAGTACACTTGTGTCATACATGGTTAGATAATGTTATTAAAGAATTAATTACAGTAACAAAAGTAAAATGGGAAAACACGAATCAAATTTCTCTAAAGGTCATTTTAGGCGAACTAACATTTTCCACTCATTCAAATTCATTTACCATAACTATGTAATCTGTAAAATCTAACACCTTAGTGTACTTATCACAATAACTATTTCTTAATGATGATTGCACTTTAAATTTAATAACAAATGACTTTGATATACCAGGCCTATAGGACACATTCAATTAAAATAAAATGTATTTGTATATTTATATTTCAAGCTAATTTTCAAAATATTGATACGTAGGTTTAACATGCAAGTGCCGCTTTATGCACTAGTTAAAAACATGAGCTGGTACGTCTATATATTTATCTCAAGTAATCACAAGTTTACAAAAAACAAGATACATACATTTCTCTTTCCACCCTTGGTTTCCTCTTTTTTCATAAAGTGTTGATCATAACTACAAATTAATAAACTAATATAATTGTTGTCTAAGAATTCAGAAGTCATAGAGCTATTATTTTAAACCTTTAAATATCCAAACGGTAAAACAAGTAAAATTTAATACTATTCCATTAACAATAACAGCGTAAAATCCACAGACAATAACAAAAAAGACATATAGGCGCGAGACACAATAAGCAATAAAAGCTTTTATCCATGAAAAAAGAGACAGATACAAAACCTACACACAGAAAAAAGAAAAATCGAATCTTAGTATAAACAATTTGTCCATAAAATAAAACGATTTTATCTGCAAAAGACGGACACAAACCTCTAAACACAATATGATGAATAAATGCCATTCAACCATAAAAGTATCCAAAAACCAGAAGGCAGAACAGAATAAAAAAGAATAAAACGAATCTAACCGTTTGAAAAGCACAATGGGACAAAGACGTACAATGAAAACGGTGATAACACTTTAACTTGGATAATTACTTCAAATGTAGTGGTGTGGTTTTACAACTTTCTTTCATAAAAGATATAGTCCTTTAAAACACCCAATTACATGTGAGATCAACTACAGGTCAAAACACATACTTGGATGAATGGACGTTGTCAAGAGAAACAGCTAATTAGTTATCGTTTTAACTGACGATTATGACCTCAACCGTTGTAAGTGTAAAACTACTTAAGTGAGTATCTGGACAAATTTGAATGTTAATTAAGATTAAACACGTGCATCTTAGCAATTAAGAAATAAATAAAATACCCTTGAAATACAATACAAAAAACTTGCCTTTTTAAACATTCGCGCCATGTGTATATTTTATCATCTTCAGGTTTCATTTTCGTATCTAAAATAAATAATAAATTTATGTTACTGTAATATATAAAAAAATGTGTCATTTCAAGAAACATTTGCTTCATTGTGGTTTAAATGCTATCATTCACAAAGTCAGCAATAAATGCCACGTTTATCCATGCCATGGCGCAAATGATTGATTTATTCAGGTTTACGCTGGAAATACTAAAATGTTTAAATACTTACACTTTTTACAATCGTCAGCATTGTGTCTAAAACACTTTCTGACTAACAACAGCAGTTTCAAAGCATGAGCTGCTAGAATAAAAGGATGAATAAGAGCCGATTTCTTGATGTATTCCATTATAAAGGTACTTCTTTGCAATTTCCATATTTCTTCACTTTCACTAGAGACCTCCTCAATGTTTTGACTGAAAAAAGAACCATTACACAGATAGATGATTGTATTTTTTCACTGTTGTTTGAAGATGATACAAAATAATGCAACAAGTCAAATTATTTTTCAATTTACCAAAAATCGTGAAAACTGTGATTGTTTAGATAAAAGTTTGATTGTTATTGCTATAGTAAGTGTTAGGAATATGAGTTTGGTCTCCCGAAACTTAGTTTTAAGAGGATTTTACAGGGAAGTGATATGAGTTAACTGATATCTAATACGACTTAACTGTAGAAAGTAAACACATTTTTCTTCGTAGAAGATTTAAAAGCAAGACTTATATCTAACATCAACTTTTGTACAATAAAATAGCAGACAGAATATCAAGTTTTAGTAAATCATTCTGACGCTTAATACATATGATGTTATAATAGACTAACCGACGACTGCATAGAAGCATAAGCCAACAAATATATGCTTCGATATATATTGTTCACATTGGTGTCCTTGTTTGGACAAATGATCACTTGATAGCCAGCGTGGTTGATCATTATAAATAGTTTTTGGATAATATTTCATTACGTTATATATATATATATATATATATATATATATATATATATATATATATATATATATATATTACATCAGGAAAGACCTAATGTATGTTTTCCAACTGGTCACCAATGCTTAATACACAATACAAATATTTTCACAAATTAGTAAACTATGTTATTTCAATTGTCTTTTTCATTTACGAATTGCAATTGCAAACCTTTATCGCTATCCAGAAACAATTATTGATTATTGTTTCCAATCAGAACGCTCGTGTATAGAGAGCAAATGATGATATATTTGACGTTTAATTTACTATCAATAATTAATGTCACTGCTGGTGGAATGTTAACCAACGAGGTCGTCGTAGCCTAGTATAAAACATCTTAATGTTGAAATAAAATTATTTGATACTGTAGGATGTATTTTTACTGCTTAAACTTTGTTCTGTAGTCATATAACTAAGGTTAAATGTATGTATCTCATTATTAATCAATTAGATTATGGCTTTTTAAGAGACAAAAATATGACAAAGCTGATAAGGAAATAATTTCAGACATTTAGGGTACTAAAGTTAAATAAATTTGTCTAGCTACGTACTGTTTTGTTCTCTTGTTTTGTTTAGGTCTTTTTTTTTATCTCGTTTGTCTTAACTCGATTTTATCTTGGTACTTTTTTCCATTCTTTTGTTAGATATTTACATTTTGTAACAACGTCTTGATTAGAAAAGTGACGAGAAAAACCAACTTACTTAAAGACAGCAATAAGTAGATTCAGCAACAAAATGTTTGTAATAGCAAAATACACGACAAGTAAGACGGTACTGAAGTATCTACTGACTAAAGTCGGACATCTAGGTTGGGTGGAATCTGTCTGGTTGAGTGAACATTTTGGTTCTGCGACTGCAAAATTGCAAAGACCTTAATTTTATGTATTTATTTTTCAAAATATGTCTTTAGTATAAAAAACAGAAATTGCAATTGAAAGTAAATGTCTTGTTGACAAAATAAAAAAAAAAAACAATTCGGGTAAATTTAAATGTGTTCTATCCATTTTAACGATTGCCCTTAAAATACCCTTCAATAAAAGATAATTCTGTTTGTTTTCTTTAATTTCCAACTACTATTTTGTGATGTCACGACAACTTGTACGCCTTATCCATATAACATCAACACGTTTACATTTATATAGGCATTTTATGAGCCTTAGATCACTTTCTTTTTTCTTTTGAAATAAGGGTTTTCATTGTTCAGATACTGTCTGTCCAAATACTTCAATTGACCTTAAACCTTCATTGTAGAAATCATTTTAGGTGTCATTTTTATGAGTGAAAAATATGTACGTACGGTCTATTTCATCCAAGAAGAACTCGCCATATAAATTCCAGAATCCAAGTCGAAAAACATTCCACGGCAATTGCCATTCTAATTCAGAGTTTGGGTACGCAACTGAGTATGCTGCTATGGAATATGATATGATAAAAACCAAAAGAATCACTAGGAAAACAGCTAGCTCCTTCAACTGTCAATACATAATTGTGCATGATGAGAATTATCATTTGAAATACGAATGTCATCAATGTGAATATTCGTTCGAACCAATAGTGTTTACTTTTTTATGCAAATTTAAATATCCATACTAATAACCATAATTCTTAAATATTATGTTATCACTTTTTATCACTTTTACCTTCTTGCAACAGTTAATAAACGATACCAGCGCGTTATAATGAACTGACAATTCTAACCTTATCAAAGGATTAATAATTTTAAATTTCTATAGTAATTCATCTTTTTCCTCAATAACATCAAAATCAAATGTAGTTGTATATGACAGCTACGTATACAAGCAATATTGGGAAACTACTTTTTGGCTACGTTAAATTAAACATAAAATCGAAATAAAGAAAAGAGTTTTATTAGAACATAGAAAGATGTCAGGATTTCAACAAAAGTTAAACTGAATTTAATTAATAAACAATACAATATATTTATATTTCAAACGAAAACATTTATCAAACCTCAGACTAGCTGTTATATTATAGGATTGAAAACCGTTTTCAATGGATTTATCGGTATATCAACAAGACCAACTCACTCACAAACATATCATTAAAGTCCTTGTGAGTGAGTTGGTCTTGTTGATATACCGATAAATCCATTGAAAACGGTGTTCAATCCTTATAATTCTTTAAAATTGAATTAAGAAATAAATTTTCCTATTAAGGTATTCGCAATTCCATGTTTCTTGTGTATTTTAGTATCAGGGATCGTCGACCTAACGTATGAATATTTTGTTGATATTTACGTACCAAATGTTATTCACAAACCCTCTTTTGATTTTAATAAATACAACTAAGTTTTAAATTAAATATATAACTTTATTTTCTTTATCCAACACAAGAATAGTTTTTAATTTGATAAATCATTAACGTCAATTTATAATGCAAGTAAGTTGTCATCGCCATCAATATTGAATGCCGCCATCTTTTTTTAAATTGGTTACGCTAAAAATAGTTCGGTCAACGTCATTTATCCTAAAATAAATTGAGTCAACTTCATATATCAAAAAATAAATTTCGTTAAAAACCTCAACCGGAAGTAATCTAGACCAATCAAATAAACGTATTTCTAAATATGCAAATCATATTAGAATTATTTTATAATATTTACCATTAGGTATATCATAAGTAACCTTGGACCCAGAGTTCTGTTAACTGAGAAGAATTCGAGAATTCGTAGGTAATACAACAACAATGAAACCGCATAGAATAATCTAGTTGCCTCCAAAGCTTCCAATGATTGTCCAGCAGACACTATTCTGCAGAAGACTCCGGCGCCAAAGAAAACAATCGAAGCAACATCCATTTTGTTCCAGCCACTGCTCCAGTAATATAAGATTCTAGCTCTAAATGAAGGTGCAGTTCTTTCCAGTAACTAAAAAACCCGTCTAATCATTATTATATATTTTCAAAAACTTATTTTAAATTTTTTTCCATCATTTTAAGTTTCCGAAATAATTATTGCGCTCTCGTGATGCTGGTACTATGTAATATAATAAAACTTCTGTTTTATTAATTGCTATTATATTATGCAAACTATTCTCTATTACTTGTATGCCTTTTATTTGAACTTCATTATTACACGTATATTGAAGTACCTGTCTTATTTCCTCAGCAAGGAAACTAACTACCCAAATTATTATTATGATCTCAAGCCATGAAAACTCCAATGTAAGTTCTACGGTGATGAGGTAAGTGAACAACAGCAAAAACACAATATATGCTATCTGAAATTAATAAAAGAGTGATATATGATCTGTCAGTTCTATCATTGGACCATTTAAAAACATTTATCCACTGTCTGATTTTTAATTCAACATGTGACAGACAAATCTGTATATTATTTCGACTTCCAGATTGAAAATCATATACATGTATTGAGTTGGAACTACTAGAAATTTTCTGGATTATAGGCAGATAGGAATTAGTTCAATTTAAGATATTGTTTACAAACTCGAAGCAGCAATAGCGTATAATGGTTTTCTAATCCCACGTCTGGATTTTCCCGAATAATTTTCCTGACGATGTTTAAACAATATCAGCAAAAATAATTAACTTCAATTTGACTTTAAAACGCTTGTTTAAATCAAATTAATAACTGCAAATGTATGCATTTCGATAAAAATCTCCACAACTATTAGATATAAGCCCTTATTTCGATTGTATTGATTTTCATGATTTCTAGGCGGTTTAATTAAGGTGAACATTTAGACAAATACGACAAAAACAATATTATTATAAATTTAAGAAATATTTAACTTCAACAATGCAAATATATAATAAATAGCTTAGCAGTTTGTGAAAAGCTCAGATGACCTAGTTACCCTTCCTATGTTAATGAAGTAAGCCAACAAATCGGCAAAGTATGATTCTTGCTGAGAAGATCCGCGTGTCCGGTTTATTAAATTTTATAACCTTAGTATCTTTAATTGGAACAATTGATATGTGTGCGTGTGCCATAATACCTATTAATACTTTGTGAACTATGTTGCAACAATTTAATTCAAATGAAAATGTAATGCATAAATATATTGATATTTTGTTCTTCAACAATGCTAAATTTGGTGACCATTTACATTCAATTTACCCTAGCGAGCTTGAAATTAAAGACACCACTAATACATTAACGTCTGCCTCTTAATTAGACCTACTTCTAGAAATAGACTCAGTAAAACTACAAACTAGACTCTACAACAAACGTGATGACTTCAACTTTCCAATTGTCAACTTCCCGATCATTGCTGTTCAATGCTAAACTACTCAAACAAGGGTTTGTTGTACCTAGGTTGATGCTATCTCTCCAGAAGTTCTATGGTCGTCACCATGACTTAATTGATCGTTATGGGTGGATAATAATAATGTGTCTTAAATATGATCAGACATTTTATCTGAGTCATAAGTAGTGTTCCTATTCCTGGATTTGACTTTTCCCTAAACATGACAAAGAGTAACTCGACGGGTGTCTTATTAGGCACTGCTTACTCGTCCGGAGCACCTGAGCGCACTCATGGTTTTTATTAGTTCGGGTAATTCTCTTTGTTTTTTTTTGTTTTTTTTTGTGTTTTTGTGTAGCGTTTGTCTATATCCGGATTTGTAATTGTCCCTTGACTTTTTGCTCTTGTTGTTCGGTCGGTTTTCTTTGCTCTTTTTTAAGTAATAATAATTCTCAATGTTTTAATTTGAGTTATGATTTGAACTGTTCGTTCGATGCCACAAACATTTTACACGTGCATTTAATATACCACACAGGACATCTATTTGTCATACTTACCGAATTATTAGTATGCACTATAAATGGTGATGTATAAAAGTTATACAAAGTGGTAATTGGTTTTGGCCATCTACATGCATTTTTGTTGTCCTCGTTTGAGTTTTCTGGTTTCTTGGTTCCTTCGATGAGGAAAAAGATCAGCGGTGGAAACAGGATGCATAACAAACACTAAAAACGATAAAATTAGTAATAAAGCAAGAAGTTTACTTACAAACATTTTGTGCTTTAAAATAATTTGATAATTTGTGGGATATTAATCAAGAATCGGACACACCTAATGAACTGCCATCCCAATGTATCTATGTTTGTTTATTAGGACACGTTCAATTCGACATTTTACACACTTCCCACAAAAACCACTACATCAATATTGATATTATGAAAAGAAAGTTGTTTTAATTGATGAATCTAGATTTAATTTCAGTAAATCATCTTCTAAATACATAATCTTAGTCTCAACCAGATAATATATGTGTGCTTTGTTTCTTACCATCGCTATACTATTATCGGTAGAAAGTTTTCCCATCCATCTTTCCTGCATAATTTCTTGGCACATTCCCTCTGCAACAAATATCTTATTTTCATTTTCTATTGCAATATCTAAGTATGATTTTCCATTCCATCTCCGTCTTTCGTCCGCAATAACAACATGTACAGGGTTACCCTCAATTGTCGTTGTATCCTCTCGAGTACCTGGTATTCTTTTATACTTGTTAATTATCTTAACGGAAAAACTCTCGAACTTGCTGTAAAATAAAAAAACCCCAATTTTAGTTACCGAGAAGTATTCAATAGGCATTAAATCAGGACAGACAAAGCCATGGTTAATCAAAATATGAGGCAAGGACAAAACATAGAGACAAACATCAGACAAACCAAAAAATGATTGACACGAACCCGGATTAAAACCGGGGATAAGTCCATGTGCTCCGGAAGAGTAAGCAACTCCTGCTCCTCGTGTAGCTTATGTCATGCCACTCCGGATAAAATCGAATAATGAGTCATATCCGGAGCAGTCTAATCCAGAATGAAGGAGGGAAAGTGAATACGACAAACGGATCAAATAAATGGTAATTTGTGGTAATACTTTCTAAATGATAATGAGCTTAAACATGTGACTGTGAATCTCTGGTTAATTGGCTTTTCTGTCAACATTTATATCCGGAAATCTTGACAGAAAATAAAGGCTCTTGAGTACATGATTAACTGGGAGATGTATACGCAAAATGTAAATGTTGGCGACATTGAAATATTAATGGCACATAAACTATGGGTATTTCTTTTTATTTTTTGGCAATACTGAACTCGTTTTAGCTACAGCTGTGTATTTAAACAAATAATAAATTAAAATGATAATATAGGTATAAGTCTTTCATTACATTTAAGTAATATGGACTTCAAGAGTAAAATATTGAGAAATTTATATTAATTTAACCATACATTATATCTATTCCCAAATTTTAAGAAAAAATGGTAGAAAGTGTCCAACAGTCCCTTTTATCGACAAGAATTGCTACATTTTAATGCCAAAGCTAGATATTTTTCCTAGGGAGCATTCTGGCTATTTGAATTAATTAAAACTGGACGCTATGATATAGCTAAAAATCGAAAAAGTTGCGTTATACCCAATTCAAACAAACAAACAAACAAACAAACAGATAATGCTATTTGCAAATAAATCATTTGTGCAATATGCTAATTATTTTTTTGTATTCATTCTTTTAAATTGTTATTTTACTTGTTCGTTCGCCATTATGTTGAAAGTCAGAGTATGGCTATCAATTCTTTCCATCACTTGCAAACATTAAGCTTAAATGCGCAATAGCTAGACTTAGAATATAATAGAATCTGGATCCACTGACACAAAATACAGTAAATAAAAAAGTGTGGACTGTGATCACGCTCGCAAAGGGATACACCCCGCTTCGCTTTCAAGTCCAATATCTCCTCTTAATGATATCCGAGGTAAATAAAAATCCTTCATGCACATCTACATATAATGTACTTCCTTTATGCTAAGTTTCATTAAATTTCATCAAGCTGTTTAGAAGGAGTTGTGCTTACAAGGGATGTGGACAGACGACAGACAGACAAGGTGATTCAAGTTTGCGGGCGGTATAGCAAATATAAAATAATTACCTCGCATTGTAACGGTAGTCCATTCTGCGCTGATTGTCATCAGACTTTAAGGACATATGGATCAACACTCTGTGCGCTACGAGACAGTTTGCTAATATATCCTGATATAAGTAATATATTTATTAATTTAATGTATAGTTTTGATTAACAATTTCAATGAAAAGTAAAATTTGCCCTCTTTTATCAAAAAAGAAATCATAAGTTTTGTTATAAATCTGCTATAATGATGCCTTTCTAATTTGAGGTCATATTTGTTTCCACATTTACTCTGTTTACTTTAAATTTTCATTTCAGCTATGTATTTTGAAAGTAATATTAGCAAACCTTTGATGCTCGACAAAGAGCTAATGCCAACTCCTGTAGATTACACATCAAACTCCAAATGAACAGTTCTTGTAATAAATCACTGTACTTGAAATCGTATTTTGAGCCTAAAAGTCAAAGTATTTTAAACAAATCACCAGAAGCCTGCATGACATGTTTGCTTCTATAAAGTAGACAAAACATAACTTTTATTAAGAATCTTATATTTTCACACGATTCAGAAGAACAAAGTTAGTAAATGCAGATACCTAAATTACAGAATTATTATAACAATAACAGCAAAGTTCAAAGGCAAGACACATACACGTAAAATTTGAGCTGACATTAGCATTTGCTAATACTATCCCGAGGAGAATATCAAATCAAACGTGTTTTAATATGGGTACATTTTATTTGCCTTAAACTCTTAAACTATGCGTTTTATTTGCTGAAAGGATTTAATAATAAATAAAAAAAGTTAGAAAACATTATCATCAATTTCAATTTTTTTCAGCAAAGCCATTTACTGTAAATATGCTTCATTCGCAGTATAGTTATTTTGGATATGTTGACGGTTCATAAAAAAATCAAAAAATAGTACCAGCAAAAGTGAACATATTATATTAAATTAAGTACCAACAAATAGGATTACATGTATATCGCATGATCAG
Organism: Limnoperna fortunei; assembly: GCA_944474755.1. Lineage (NCBI taxonomy): Eukaryota > Metazoa > Mollusca > Bivalvia > Mytilida > Modiolidae > Limnoperna > Limnoperna fortunei. The sequence goes on from OX104122.1 coordinate 21,276,174, forward strand.
TGATAAGTACCAGCAAAATAAAATCGTTTACAGTATTTAAAAACAAAAAGATAGCCGTTATGAGTTTTAAGTTGTCAATTACTTACGTTTTTTCACAAAGGCCCCTTCAGTAATTTCAAATAGCTGTCCATATACGTTGTTGTCTTCCTGTATTGACCTTTTCTAAAAATGATTACAATATATCAAATAAGTTTGCCCAGTAAGCAAATGTCATTTTAAAATAGTAAATTATTACATTACAACACAGTAAAGAAATTAACCAGTGACAATTAATATTGACATTAATAATATGATTCTGTAAACGAATAAAAAAAGATCAATAAGTGTTTAATATAGTTAAAATAATCAACATTTAAAGAATAATATCGAAATAAACACCCTGTATCATTGCAATTGACAAGCCATGGTTCATTCAAAATTTGATCTTATATATATCTAGCCAAATATATTGTTAATATAAAATACACATATCAGTGTTTTAATCAAAAGAAAACAAATTGAAAATGTTTTTATAGAGATAAATTGATCACTTTATATAAACAATCAATACATTATATTTATGTATTTATAAGTAAATTAAAATTAAATTAAAAATAATGATTTTGGGTTAGTTATGGTTTTAACAAGCCGAAATCGGATCATTGATTAAGTTAACAGTGTTGTATGTCCAATACTCCCTCAATATCAATTTAGAACTTATGTATTACCTTAAAACTTTGTCTTCCAAACAAGCTATAACATCCCTATAAAAAATTTTAGTTCATGTATGAATGTTACGCTTGATAAATCATATTTAACCTGTTGAATAAACAATATAATATATAACAGTTTACACTTTTGTACTTCTTAAGGTATTTCCCACTGTAATGGAAATACCTTCCTGTATTTCTTAAGAGTATTATTTTTTTCTTCTTCTTCCCCAGTGATTTCATATTATATCGTTTCGATACTTCTTAACATTAATCCGTCATACTTGGAAATGACTATACTCATGCTTTTTAACCAATCTATTTGTAGTAGCAGAGTTGTCTGCCCATGTATGTACACACCTGTTAGCATATAGACTCAGAACCGATTCTCAAAGTCTGAAATGTACAAAATGTCAGTTGACCTATAGTAATGATTTAAAATCCCACGAACAATTTTTAGTTTCGATAGACTTCCTGATTACCCTTGTTTGACCGGAAAAGTGTGCGAGTATAATTTTTTTCCAAAACATTACATCCTTATAGCTCTTTGAGTGTTTCGGTCAATCTGTTTTTCCCTTATAACTTGAAAACAGTCAGATATAATATAGTAAACATAATACTAACGGCGATCAATAGAGCTTCAATTTGAGCCCAAGATCGAAGGTCATGAGTATGGTAATACTATAGCAACAAGGTTACCATTACAATAAACCCATGCATTTTTAGAATTAGGATGAGGATGATATATTTTAACTTAAATAAGTCATTTCACAACCGAAGTGGCAAGGTGTCCCTTAAAATGAGCCTAAAAGTCTTTAACAACAATATTCCGTTTACGTCAGGGCCACTTTCTCGACTTAAATAACTAATCTTCATGACTAGAAGTGATATTTACTGCTTAGCAACAGACAAAAAGTCCATAGCATCAAATATATTTTCTGACTTTAAACAAAAGTAAGGTGACGGGAAAGATCTTCTTATCAGAACAAATGTCATTTTAATTCTTTCAGTAATCTGTTTTCAGCATATTGTTGTGTTTTGTGATTAGTTAGCAGAGACGTACATGTTTGGTTATCTTCTATCTATATAATACTCGAGACAGTTATTATGTGTTACATAAGGAATGACTCTTATTTTTAATTTTTTCTGGGACCAAAATGGGTTCCTAGTGCTCAATCCACAGAGCAGTCCGCATCCCCCGGTTTGCGGATAGGGAGACCCTCTGGTTGGGGGTTGTCAAGTCGTAATACTGAAAGCCTGGCCGCAGTCCGCAGTGGTTGACGTGCGAGAATGTCACTCTCTTTGCATAATAAAGACAACTTTAGCAGATTTCGAAAAAAACCCATTGTAGCCTCTACCCAATACTCCATACTTTTCCATTTATGGCCAAATTTGTGTTCCCCATTTTCCATCCTACCCCATTTTTCATTGGCAAATTATAAAATAATTTCATCCAATCAAATAACACCATTGTATCAATATTTATTTATTCTTCAATCAAATATAAATTTTTAGATAATTAATCATCCTTCTTAAAATTGATGTATTTATTCATTCGTTCATACAGAATTTGAACAACCAATAGTTGCCTGCAAGGTAGGACAGACCCTATTGTCGAATGACATCCGCTATTATTTTCAGAGCGGATTCTTAAATGATCACTCTTAGATTTTAGTGTTCTAAATGATTATTTTTGCATTGGCAAATTATTTACACAGACGTGTCTTACGTCTTACGTTTAGCATATTGTATTGTTGTTCGTAAGAGTACTTACTTGATAATCCGTTGAAGAGTTAAACTTTTCTTCATAGGTCTATAAAATATTATATATATACACAGGTGAAAATGAATAACATTCTATAATTATTTCTATTTAAAAATAAAGATGTGGATGTTGTTTGTCGTTTCTCACTTAAGTCACAAAATAATCTTGAAAAATAAGAAAGTTTACATTTTGTTATTCTTTTTAAAGACAATTGGAATACATAAATATACTACGAGTCTTTTCATTAAAAATCATAGGTTTACAAGAAAACCATATTTCTGAAAGTTTGATTATGAATTATTATACTTTTTGCTATGCCAGCTTTACTCATGTGCATATTAAATTTTCATACATAATAATATACAATTAAAGCACTTGAACGAGATCAATATGAGGTTTAATGGAGTAGGGTAGAATAATATTGAACGAGGCGAAGCCGTTTCCATATTTACAAACAACAATAAAATCCGAACATCAGTCAGAACGATAATTTTGATTGGTTTGGAGGATTTAAGAAAGAAGAATGGATTGGCTATCGTATTTCCGTTGAAGGAAAAAGCACGTGCTAGGTATTTTCATTCATAAATTTCTCGTGAGTGTGCAATGTGGTTTTTTATTGAGAAGAATGAGTTTTTTGCAAAGCAACATGATAGAAAATGGAAAGTCTCGTGTATTGGTTAACGCAAATAGAAAAAAGGCAAACATATATTTTGTGTAATAATAATATATATTATATATATATGGCACATTATGACAGTATGAAAAAAGGTAAAAAAAATAATCTTACTTGTAAGCTTCCAAGAAGATTCTTTTTCTCTATCATTATCTTTTTTCTCATTGTTATCTACATAAAAAGAAAAACATAATGATCTTGTCTTTGTTAAAATCAAAAACACAGTAAGAAAACCATTATTGTGTCCTTATTAAATTCCCTTATTAATAGTATTAATGAAAATATGTGTGACATTTTTGTAAAGAATGCATACGTTAAAATTTGAGTATGAAAATGATGATATATAGCGGTCTCTATAAAAGTAAAAGAAGTATACATACATATACTGCATGATGCAAAAGATAAAAAGTTTCACGCAGCCTGCTAAAACTGTGCTTCTCATATTTACAGCCGCAGGTTTCAACACCTCCCTGTTGCTTGTCTATATATTTCATTAGATCGCATAGACGGTTTCCAAATGATTCTTCTACAAGGAACCTTGCTCTCTTAAAGAACAAGACAACTATATTTACTTTTATATTAATAATAACAGTATTGTGCATATTAACAGTTAAATTTTTTCCATGTTTAAAGATCTTACTTTTAAAAATTACTGAAAATGAACAAAATTATTAAAAAATTTAAATCATGTGATTTTTTGCAAATGATCAATCAAAGGAGCAAAGTAAAATGCATGTCAGAAATAAGCAAGATTCTCAAAACAAACCAATCACGTATTTAAAAAGTATTTACCTCAAATGCTGTTGTGTTAACTGACTGTTTAAAAACCAGAGATATGAGCAGGTCACATATATTGAAACAAAGTGACGCTACAAATTAAAAAAAATCATTGAACAAAACTGGCTTAAGTAGTCGAATACGGAATAAGGTGGCTCATGACTATCATTATAATTAAATATTAATGTTTGTCTCAATCCTTTAAAACAGTAAAAGATCTTTGTAATACATGTCATCTGATTGTTTTATAGAAAATTTTATTGTCTAATCTCAAGAAATAGAACATTTAAGACAACCTTTGGAAGTTATCACATCTGAATTCATGTTTTCCCATGCACAACTAAATAAAAATACAAAGAATATCATGAAGATGGAAATTTCTTTGTGTACATTTTCTTAATGAGAGTTGTTTACATAAATAAAAATACCAGCACGTAGCATTTTTAATCCTCTTAAGTTTGTTTCTTACTCAAAACGCACCTTTGTTTGCACATTAAAAGATACAAAATACAACATCATCATATAATAATTGTTTTTATCTGACACTGTAGCAAGATACGTAAAACTTAATCGTACATACTGTTTGAACCTTTAATAACAAACATTTCCATATCCACAGGTTTACGTTTCTGTCTTGTTTGATCTAATACAGGTAGAAAATGTATGGTTGGAAGTTTCTGACTTTTCTTGTTGGAAAAAAAATCTGATATATCTCTGTTCTGTTCAAATCTTGATAGTAGATTTTTTGTACATTCTTCCTCAGAAGCAACTTGGCCTTCGGTACTGAATTATAATAAATCATGTCAAATTATATCATTTATCGCAACACAAAAAGAATGCATATTTACAAATCTGAGAAATACATTTTTGGAAAAAACCTTCAGGGAATGATATTATCATAAATATGTAACTGCGATAACATTTTCCATTAGATATCTTACAGCTTGTTTCCTGTTTTAAAAGTTTTCGATTGTTATTTAAATCTATTGTAGAGATTAATGGGATTGCAAGTGTCGATTGGTAAAGAAATTAAAAAGCATTTTTTTAAACTTGCACTATTTGTACTTCAAAAATATTAAATAGATCAATCTCTCAAATGCGAGCGACATTTTCGCTGAGTCATAGGTAGTGTTTCCTATTTCTTACTTGACTTCTCCCTAGACATGACAATGAGTAACTCGACGGGTGTCTAATCAGAAGCAGGCACCTGCAGTGCATCCATGGTTTTTATAGGGTTCGAGTTACTCTCTTTCTGTTTTTATATGTTTTTGGTTTTTTGTGTTGCGTTGTGTATGTTTGTCTATATCCGGATTTGTAATTGTAAATTGACTGTTGGTTCTTGTTATTAAGTCGGTTTTCTTTGCTATTTTTATTCTTACGTCGTCATACAGCTGAGAACTGCATCTGAAAAGCCTCCAAATTGCTGGAATACAAACAATAAGAGTATTTAAATAAACCAACTTTTGATAAATTCATATAAAGTGCATCTTGAGTTGCAGGGTTTTTCCCATGTTTAGATATTTATCTGTATTATGATGTTTATCTGATGACGTGAATCTTGTAATGATGTGGTATACAAAGTTGAATAAAAATGATAAAAAACATTTCAGTTTCAAAAATATTTACATAATATTTTCATTTTCATGGAGTACAAGATCTAATTATGAGTCTTTTATAAATATTTTTTTATTTGAACGAATAGTTCTGACAATCAAATCTAGGTAATTATGGTGTTTACTATATTAAAGGAAATGGAACAAGCAACAATAGCTGAAGCCAAAGGCGATAACAAACACACACAATACTCAACACAACCAAAAATACATTTATTGTTTTGCTCCGTTTTAATTCTGTAGAGATTTTAAATTGTTAATTTATTCACATTATTTAATATTTACCTAAAATTGTTTTAAAAGTCTAGAAATTTTAAAACGAAAATTTTTAAGCATTCCGCAACAAAATTCATTCTACATTTATTTACAAAAACTTCATTAATGATTATATTTATTCATGTATGTACTGTCTTTCCGTAGAATAAATACTTTATGTTAGATAAAATGAAATAATATATAAAATAAATACAAAAGTTAAATTCAGTAACTTACTTGGAGTAGAATAATTGGCAACCCTTTATCATGGTAAGATTTCATAACGTGTAGATCTGTTGTGTCACCACCAAGGAAAACCATACAAACACTTGATTCTAAAAATAATGAAATAAAAATACATTATATTCCATTTAATATCAACAAATAGTCCATTGGAATGCAGTTATATAAAATGTGTACATACGAAAATATATACGACAGCATGATTTTCCCTAGGTGACAGTTTTCGTTGTATAACAATCTACTGTAGCACCCTCAAGTAACATCAACATGGTTTAAATTATAATATTTGTTTAATAACAAAATTCAGCATGTTTTCAGTTATTAGCAATTTTTTAATTTGCAGCTGTAAATAAAACGATTTGTGCATTCATATACATATTCATCACTTCACTAGTTTATCTGTTCTTTTACTTTTTTGATTTGCACAAATTGACTTACAATTTCTGTTGTTTACTTTAACTATTGTATTGTGAAAAACTTCGTCTTTTTATTTAGTTTATACTATTAAAATCAAGGGCACAGGTGCAATATCAATCCATGTCTCAAATTCATCTAAACAATTATAAATATAATCTTTTCTGTAAATGTAATATCTTTGTTTTATAGTGAAGAGTTATTTTCTAAATGGAGTAGAAAAAATACTCCAGTGGATTCAAGAAAATTTCGTTCAAAATATCAGTTATGAAGTACTTTGATACTTCTTGATTTTTGCTATTTTTATTTTTCTAAAAGGATTGATTCGGTGTTTAAAATACATGTAAAGACGAATTTTCAACCAATATTAATGGCACATACAACACACAGTAAAATGTAAATAAATGTGTTAAAGTCATTGATATATGTTAATATGGCGTTTGATTTCATTTTGTCCCTTAAGTTATGTAATTGCAATGGAACACTGCAATATTTTATCCATACAGATTAAAAACACTTACCTTTCATTAAACTTTTCTCAATATTTATCCTTTTATTGTCGCCATCGACAAAGATGAACCATCGATGAAAAGAGTCTAAAGCGTTGTCTTCATCGCAATCAATATACATCACGTCGTGCTTAAAAAAGAATAACTTTTTACTTGGGTGCAGTCAATTAAACTGTAATTAGTTCTTTATTACACTCAATATTTTTCCTCAAAAGATCATATTGTTAGCCTTCTATTTGCCTTTAAATATGTTAAATTAAATAAATATTTATTTGTAATATCTTATTTATTTATTATTTAAAAGAATGTAAATACGAAAAAATGTGAAGAGGCGAGGTTAAATCTGAACAAATAGTAGGATAAAAACACTGAAACACATTAACAAAAAAACCCAGAAAACCCCAAAAATAACCAATAAAACTATAAAAATTGAGAGCTTTTAAAAAGTAAACCATAACTACTTTAAATGTTGCTCTGACCACATTAACCCTGTTGGAAGTGGTAAATGTTAAAATAATCCTAATATTAAATGTGGATCCGTTAGTAAAGCGGTAACAATGTTGGTAGTTGTAAACTTAAAACAATTCCAGACTTATAAAAATGTGTCTTCGTTAGTAAACCATTACTACTTCAAATCTTGCCCTGGGTCATAGTAATTATTATATCATCTAGGAAGCAGGTTGGTTGTTGTAAAGGAAAAACTACTATAAAATTTGGCTCCGTTAATAAACCGTTTCTACATTAAGTGTTGCTATGACCATAGTCAGTGATACGAACATATAGTAATCTAGTTCGTAATGGTAAAAATGGTAAAACTCTTTTTGCAAAATGAAAATGACTTCTGTCCAATTTACCCATGTTGGTAATAATACACAAGGTAAAATCGTTTCTACTACAGAATGTGGCTCAGGTTAAAGTAGCTATGTTGTTACTGTTACAAAAAGTCTAAAACATTCTAGTTCAAAATTTTGCTCAGACAAATGTTGCACATATTGGTACTGTTACAAAGGTTAAACCATTCCTACTTCAAGTAGTTTTGGCCTGGTATGGTAGTTGTCAATGGTAGAAAAGCTTAAACCGATCTGCTCCAAATCTGGTTAAACTTACTGAACTTGCTCCTTTTAGTGATTGAGGCTGTTTTTCTGTGATAGCAAGAATATTAATGTGAGGTAGATTTTTCACTTGAAAATCATTGATTATTTCGCCTATCGTACTAGAAATTCCAGTATTTGAGCCATCGGTTACAATAAGAACATCTAAATAAAAATTAAAATGAAGCATTATGCAAATATCACAGCTATCTTTAAATTACCAAAATATAATTTTTATCACCTGGTTTGACCATAAAACTGATCACTATCAAAACATTCTTGACTGAAGTTGTCATATAATGCATTTGTTTATAAATCTAATGTGTTAATAAGAACATACCGCCTACTTACCTTTTATGTTTTCAAATGCTGCACATGCATTTGCTAAATTTAGACGTTAATATCAAAATTGATGATTGCATTCTGCATAAAACATTAATTATTTATAGACACAAATGAACGAAAATTAAACCTTTCGACAAAAATATACTCTCCATTTTAAATTTATAACATAAGAATTATAGCTTTAATATGCACTCGTTACGATTTATTAGCAACTAATAGCTGTATATTATCCTGGGTCTAAGTCCTTTGTGATATTTTATTTTTTATATTATCCTGGGTCTAAGTCCTTTGTGATATTTGAAAGGTCAATATCATCTTATATCGACTCTTATTGTATTATGTTTGGATATAACCTGTACAAGTTTACTGTTACATAATATGTGACAATGTTTAATTTTTACCTGTTGCTGTATTCCGATTTCACAAATTCATGGCATAAACAATAGCTCATTCGTTTAAACGTTTATTAATCCCTAGCTAAAAAATATGATGCTATCGTTTAGTAAGACAATAGCATAAATTATGGCTTTATTCAAATCGATATTATATTATAATCTTGCCTTCAGTCTCTTCAACAAGTACTGAAAGTTTGTCTTTCAAGTTTTCTACAGACACTTCATTATTGATTCTGCCATGCACAGAAATGAGACACTTTGGGTTCTGTGGAAAATCGTCAAAAAACTTGGTCTCTATTATCGGGTCTTCTTTGTCAGTAATAGAAATAAACTACAAAATATGATTTTAGATATGGTTTTACTTTCTTATAAGTTTGGATTTTTAAAGTTAGCAATTTAATAACGGGTTTGGTTTTTATTCTGTTTTGTCCGATATGTCTTTTATTTTTTGTATCTCAAATAGTTAATAAATAATCACAATAAATACATGTTGTAGTTTTGTAGTTTCACTTTAATAAAGTTTGCTTTTTGTTTTGTGTTATGCTGGCCCTTATATTAGCAAAATAGTATTTTCGAATAGACAAAGGGTGGTATTAGGTATTCCAAAAGGGTGAGCATATATCTCCATCAATATGACATATCATGAAAACATTTTACACAATGTAAGTCAGTTCGAACATAGTAAAAGAAATTATCAAGATAATATTTAATGTAACCATTTGCGGTCTTTTGTATAGTTTTTATAAGTAATTATTCTTTGTTTGTTTGTGTACTCTTGTATATTTTTTAAAAAATCTCAATTTTGCAATTACCTGTGAAGTCGGCATTCCAAACTGAAAAACAAGAACAAGTAATTGTATAATTATGCACACAGTAATACTTTATGCCAAAATTATCAATTGTTATAAATGTAACAATTGTTTGTTAAATTCAATAAGCTAAATTAATTATATTTCTTTATTTTTTTTTTCATTAATCAGGGTTTTACAATACCCATAATACATACAGACACAACACAGAGATATATATTGAAAGCTGCTGATATGCTTATCACTATTTAAAGTTTCATGACTTTGTAATAATAAAAACTTAATCTAAAAAGTTCCATGTGTTTTTTTCCAAAGCAAAAAATTGTAAAGATTAATTTAAAATGTTTATAATTGATTCTATATATTGTTGTCGAGATACTCATGCAAAAATAATTCATTTCTTGTTCCTAAACCTTGGCAGGATTTTACTTATGTGTGTTATCACTAGCTTAAGCTGTGCTTTATAATTAATATGACTGCAGATTAAAACAACTCTAAATTGTGGAATACAATAAAGTATTAAGTTACGTACTATTTTATTCATTTCAAAATAGGTCGAGAGAAAAAATTAATTAAAAAATAAACATACCACATTAACTCTTTCGGTATCGATCTTTTTACCCTTCCCATCTACTTGACTCCACCACCTGCCTTGTTCTTGCTTTTATATAAAAACGAATATTGAAAGTGCATATCAGTGTTGACAAGCGTATTCGTGTACAAGTAATGAAAAGACTATTTGGGGTATGTTTTAAAATTTCAAACATTTAATTTCTCCTTTGTGAATAAACAATTACATGCTATATGTGTTATGTTAAAAACAAAATAATGCAGCATAAACAAGTCACCATCGTGCAAAGTTGGTACATCCTAAGCATTGTTCATTACACAAAAAATGTTTTTTCTGTAGCTGAACAGTATTCTGACAAGTTGATTGTATGCTTAATAACACTGTTATTTTAAACTGTTAAAAATAAGGAGAAAAGTTACCTATATCTCATCACAACAATTTATTTTAAACATTTTACCTTTATCAGTGTAATGACTACTTCAGTTTCTGTAAGGTGGTAGGACAACAGGCACTTGTTATCTTTATCTTTTACATTTTCTTCAGTTATTTCATCAAATGTACACTTTTCATTATTAATCAATACCGTTAATTTCTGAAAAGGTATTTTTGTACAATAATTTCATAATTTTTAAACAATTTTCTTTCAGTTTTTCAGCAACTATTGCAGGACACATAGATCTAAAGAACAACATCTTATCTATTAGTATTGTAAACTCAAGTAGTAGGTGTTAATAACCATACAATAGCAGATAGAAAACTGTCTATAGTACAACAAGAGAAAATCCCAAATTCTGAGACTATAGAATGTTGATTGCATCTATCCCATTGTCATAAAATATAAGACACCATACAGACAAGTATGACTGCCTCATACCTTGATCTACATCTCAAAATTGGCAACTAAGGTCGGTTGAGAACCAAAATTAACGAAAAAAGAATGATTTTTCCATTTGTGAATTTGCATATAAAGTATACATTTCCCAGTTATTAGTTACTCAATAGCCTGTTATTGCTATCCTGATTCCTTTGATAGAGAGTCTACTGATTTTATTACACACACTTTTGGTTTGTGGGTTTTGTGTCCGTTTGTTGTCCTTTCTTTTGTTTAAAAATAATTTTGTCTTTCCTTGTCGTTCACTGTATACTCCTTCTTGGTATCTTCGATTCTTCTTTTCCCAAATCGTCACTTGATCTTTCATTTTTATGTAGGACAGTAATGCCATTAAACTCTTAATTGTGTGAAAAGTGGGAAGAGAACAGATTCACAAATATAAATTCAAATTTATGTAGAGCATTACGGAGTGAATACTTTCCAGCTTATAATTATTTCCTGGTCAAAATTTTAGACAATCAAGTTGAAAAGTTTCACGCACACATTTTATGGGAAAACAGATTGTTAATGGGGGTGTATCTGTCACATACATGTAAAATTTTGAGGTTACTTACTTGTTCTCCCGCACTTCGCGGCTTCACATTATTTGGTCATACGTAAAGTGTAAGTAAACATAACAGTCAACAAGTATTGAAAACTATAGGACAGTGACTAAATCTACATTAAGACAAAGGAACTTGACATTAAAAAAGCAACAAAAGAATAACAATATACAAATGAGGAACCCGGCGAGTAAGCAGTACCTGCATCTAGTTAGACGCCCGTCGAGCAACACATAGTCAAGTTCGTAAAAAGTCTTATCCAGAAATATGAAAATCTACTTAATTTCCATTGTGATCAACTGAATTGTAATGATTGGCATATATCTTATATAAAAATTCCATCAATCCAGGTACAAAATTGCTATTAACGAACGGAAAGTTAACCATAGAGACCATATGGCTTAAATCAGGAAATGCTCAGCATTCCAGAACGTCTTATATCCACCTGCGTTTAGAAGAGTTCGTTTGTTGTATGTTTAATTGTTTGTTGCTTGCTGTAATCGTAAGTTTTCTGTTGGCCTTGGCTTTGTAAAGTTCATAATTGTGTCTTTTTAATAACGCATCTGTATTTTTTTTGGTCGCGTACTGGACGTTTCAAGATAATTCCAACTTTAAAAATAGAACCTGACTCTCATACCGGTTTTGATAATTTTTAATTTTCTGGTTTGATTACGACCGAGGACAAGAGGGTGGATGAATTGAACATTTAGTATGATATTACCTTTTGGACCCCTTGCGTTGAACAACAATTCAATCGACTTTCGCCTTCTAAATATACTTTGACATCTTTTGAAGCTTCTGGAAGCGGAATCTTTATCTGAGTGAAAAATAACGACAAATAAAAAATAAAGAGTTCAAGATACATTTGATTGTAAAGCAACTTACAGAAACTACCTGACCCTTCGTAAAAAAAAAACTAGGGATTGATGTCAGAAAACATTTTAGAAGTTTTATTCTGTCCAGACTCTGCTATGTAGGGACGCCCGTAGTGTCAGTGTGCATGTTTATCTAACTCTTTATTACGACTTAGTAACGTATTAAAATGAATTAACTACAAATTCCACGTTTTGTTTACTCTACGAAAACACTGGAAAGATATGTTCTTGCGTTTCTAACTTAAATACAATGATTTTTTAAATTTAAAATAAGCATTTTCTAATAAATGTAACTAAACAATATAGTAATACCTTTGAGAAAGACAAAAAGCTAGCATTACATAAGTTACAGCCTCAGGCAAATCTTTCTTGGTTTTTTATAAAAAATGAATAAACGATAATTACCACGACTTCTTGCATCGTTTGATACCACTTATATTTATTTTCATCAAACCCATTTCCACAGTTTGGCTCCTGTCCGTCGACGTCTGGCTGTAAGACATAAAACCTACATTTAAGCAAGTAAATTTGTTGTTTGAGGTGTAACGTTTTGTAAGTTTATGTTTTTATTTTCTTTCAATAACTGGAATCTCAATTCAAATCCACGCAATGCTGTTCAATTATATATTTTTTTTTTCTCAATGGAGCGTGCAATACTGATGTATTGTTTTTTACTGGTATTATTGTATAAATTTGCTATAAAGAATACACTTGCCTTAAGTAAAGTGTTGAATAAACATACTTTTACCTTCTTTCTAAATTTGATATATCCCTTTCTTATTGTTGAAAGTTTACTTTGGTGGTTCGAATTAGATTCTGCCGTTAATAATTCGTCGTTTCTGAAATTTAATTACATAATATGCGATATCACAATATGTTCTAAATTTATTGATTTATTGATGATGAAGATTCAGCGAGCAATATGATAAAAAAATCATATGCGGGCATAAAATTGTCTAATTATAATAATTTAAACCCGTTTTAACATTTACATAAAATATATTGTTTAATAAGTTAATAATTGGTTGTAATTCGTTTTAATTTACACCTTCTTTTATTTTAAGAAAATATCGCTTCAATGAAACTAAAAGATCTGTAAACAGAAGTGCTATATAAATAAGAAGATTGAAAGCAAGAAAGAAAAATAGCAAAGAAAACCGACCGAAGAACAAGAGCCAAAAGTCAAGGGACAGTTACAAATCCGGATATAGACAAAACGCAACACAAAAACCAAAAAACACAAAAAACAGAAAGAGAGAAACCCGAACCCAATAAAAACCATGGGTGCACTCAGGTGCTCCGGACGAGTAAGCAGTGCCTGCCTCTAATTGTCATGTCTAGGGAAAAGTCAAATCCAGGAATAGGAATCACTACCTATGACTCAGCAAACATGTCAGATCGTATTTGAGACACTGATTTCCCATAACGATCAATTAAGTCATGGTGACGACCATAGAATTTCTGGAGAGATAACATCAACCTAGGTGCAACAAACCCTTGTTTGAGTAGTTTAGCAGTCAACAACAGGGATCGGTCTAGAAAATCGGAATACCGATCGCAGGATCTAGAATAAAGTATAAGTTGTGAAATGTACACACCGTACGCTGAAGCTGCTGGAATGTTGCTGTCGATGAACGGGAAGTTGACAATTGGTAAGTTGAAGTCATCACGTTTGTCGTAGAGTCTAGTTTGTAGTTTTCCTGAGTCTATTTCTAGAAGTAGGTCTAAGTAAGATGCTGAGCTTAGTGTATTGGTGGTGTCTTTAATTTCAAGCTCGCTAGGGTAAATTGAATGTAAATAGTCACCAAATTTAGCATTGTTGAGGGACAAAACATCATCAATATAGCGGAATGTTAAATTAAAGGTCTGGGCCAGTGTCTTTTCTTTCTTCTTCAGCAGGCCTTCTAGGAACTCAGCCTCATAAGAGTACAAAAACAGGTCGGCGAGGAGAGGAGCACAATTAGTACCCATTGGAATACCAACAGTCTGTTGAAAAACATGTCCTCCAAACATGACGAATATATTGTCAATCAGAAAATCTAACATATGACAGATTTGGTCTTCAGTATATTTAGTAGTAGATTTAGAGTCATTAATAACGAAGTAAGTTCTGTCATGACTAATTACTAGGTATTTGTATCGTCTCTTTCCGTTTTTCTTGAAAAAGCAGCGTTTTATAAGATCTTTAAGCCTAATTTTAAGCTGGATATGAGGGATGGCCGTATAGAGTGTCGAAAAATCAAATGTTTTAATGCTGTTACAATGGGAAAGAGATCCAGACCTCAAAATGTCTATCAGGTCTTTTGAATTTTTTAATATCCACATTTCATTTATTCCACTCCTGGAGTAAAAAGTGTCGCTATATTTTTGAAGCCCCGTTTTTACTGTTGTTAAAATAGTGGTCAGGAGTTGCGATAGTGTTTTGGTAGTACACTTAGACGATCCTGCTATAAAACGCTGTTTGTATGGATTTTTGTGAAGTTTTGGTATCCAATACAATAATGGGAGATTACAATCTTCGACTTTGATTTTGAGACCAAAGGATGCCAATATCGATTTGTGATTTCAGTAATCTCCTCTTTTGAAAGCGCAGTAAATGTGTAAGTAGGATTGCCAAGTGAGCTGTCCATGCGTAACTCATTAATTAAACACTCTATGTAATGTTTTTTGCAGATAAAAATAATGTTGTTAGGGGCCTTATCTGCTGGCACAACAACATATTTGTCATGAATGTCGGACAAAGTTTTAAGAGCATCAAGATTTCTGAAGATTGATGATGCTTTAGTACTCATAGACCTTCTTAAACGACTTATTCTTATTTGAATCAATGACCTCAAGGCCTTTACTCACTCTGACAAGGTATCAACCTCCTGGTCCTCTTGCTTTGTCCATTTTCTGGCATAGTCCTCTATTGAATCCATCAATAATTTAAAGTTATACTTCCAGTTGATGGATTTAAGTTCACGGTACTTTGGTCCTTTGGACAAAATATTGCGGAGTCTTTCATTGTCAACAATATTAAGATCTCCAGTTATCACGTGACTTGAAGGGTTATATATGAATGGGGAATTGTGGCAAGAGCAGTCGGGGGGTTTGGCTTTGAAGTCCTTGATCAAAAGATCCTGCAATACACGTTTGTAATTGAAAATTCTGGGTGCATTGGGGGAAGTATAGGTATAAGATATAATAGGAACGGATTTGTTTTTGAAGTATGGTGGAATTTTGGAAGTAACAGACTTGTGGTGCAAGATATTACCAAGATTGATAGCATCTATGCCTTTGTTAGCAAAAAGTAAAGAAAGAAATGAACGAGGCTCTTCTTCATCTTTGTGTGTGTTAACCGGTTTGAATAATCTGTGTTTTCCAATGTCTAAATTAATAGGTACTAATCTATATAGAGTGGACGAAGGGTCTGTTACAGATGACTGGAGACATTCTTTGTAAAGAGAGTGTAGTGTTTCAGTGGAACAGAGTACAATTTAGTGCGAATATGATGAAGTCCTAGTGGTTTTTGAACAAACGGTAGTAGGCCATTTATAGATACATCATGTACCAATGGTGATGTATAGTGACGATGACCATGACTACGTTGTCGCCTGTGATTGTGATTGAAAAGGCCCATCACATTCATATTGCTGCAACCAGGACTGGAAAGGTTACCTATACTATCGATTTTGTCATTGCACCCATATGGTATTGCAGTGCCTAATTTTTCTGATCCAGTATTCTTCTTTTTGTCTACGTAGTGGTGTACTTAATTCAGGATTGTTAGAATGATGGTAGATTTTTTCAAGGATGCGGACCTTCATAGACACAATAGAGTGGTCTGGCTGATTGAAATGTTGATATACCGCAGGAAATTTGTTGGTATTAATTCCTGAACGGTGTCCACATATACGTTTGTTGAGTCGCCCTTTTGTTTCTCCAACATAAATAAGTCCGCATAAGTTGCATTCTAACGCGTAGAAAATATTTTTTGATTTACAATTCAGATCAACAAAACTTCTGGTGTGATATGTTTTGTTAGTTAAATTACTTGTAAAATTAGTGTCTGTTATTAAAATATTACAAGTTCTACAATTCTTCGATTTACATTTAGAGATAGTGCAATGTTTTTCATCGTCCTTATAGTTAAAGATATCATGTAACTGGACGGAACATGGGCGTAAACGTTAAAGTAAACGTTTCTAAAATGTTTTCTAGATTAAGGAGTTTTTTATGTAAATAAGACGTATAATATTGGCGGACACGAATTAGACATGTAGAAAGTAGAACTTTAGATGCAATATAAAACTATACGAGTAATTAGACATATTAAGTAGTTTAGATAATTAAGTAATTCAATGCAATATTAAATGTTCTTCATGCTTGCAGCCGTATTGTCACATTTTGTCATACCTGCAGTATTTTGGAAATAATAAAAAGAAAATACGTTTTTTCGTTTTTTCTTTTTTATAAATCCATGTTGCTTACCGGGTGCCTGGAAAGGTCATTTCAACATCATCACAATCGACTTTCGTTGTCATTGTTTTCTTCTAACAGTATATGATAAATCTTTAAAAAAATACAATAACATTACTTACAGCTTATGCAAATATAATAAAAGTTTGACTGTTTTAAAACACTTTAAAATTAATCAATTGCAAAAATGAATTGTGTGTGGTCGTTTGAATGCTAACGGAAATGTTAAAGTAATATGAAATTATTACTAAAACGTCGACGGGGATTCGCTCCGGTTATCCCGAAGTCGTGAAAAAATTAAATTATAATTTGAACAACAACATTAAATATGACAACAAAAAAGCAATTTGTTAGAACAAACACATTAAAATAATACAGCAAACCTCACTTAAACGCAGTGGCGGATCCAGGGGGGGGGGGTAGGGGCGTACGCCCCCTTTCAAAAAAGGAAAGGAATAAAGATAACAGGGACGGTAAAAACCAGCTCCAAAGGCAAACATGTAATCCCTGCTCGTCTTTGCCATAAATTAATGCATTAACTACTATCTTTGTTGTATATACTGTACCAAATAAAGGTTACTGATCACTATAAAAACCTTGTGGCCCTCTTTTTCCGATATCCCCCTTTTACGCCCCCTTTCGAAAATCCTGTATCCGCCCTTGTCAACGATTCTTAACAGTCACCGGAGCTCCGGGAAGGTTGGTAGTATTTGTTCGACAAATATCATATATTTAACTTTTTGACAACTAAGAATTTTTGCATTTTTTTGTATTTTTATTGTATATTGTCAGTGTTATTTATAATTACGGCGTATTTTTATGTTGTACAGATGAGATCTAATATAATGATGTTAGTACAGAGCGTTTAAAGTCATCTTAAAATCACCGATTAGTCGTAACTTAGGTAATGAAATAAAAATATATAATAACTTCATGCTGCAAGCTTAACGCAAGTACGTTTAAAATGTTAATAAGAAGTAATTTATTATACTTGCGGCTAATTTCACTTGTAATCACATTAAAACATAATGCTGCTATATGAATATACATCGCGATTTATAACTATTTTGAACAGTTTTATGTCAGGTACCTGTGTTATAGATACATGTATTAATGTATTAAAACCAGATGTCAGAAATTATTTTGGAAGTAAAACTACACCCATTGTACCCTTGTATGCTTTGTGAAAATTTATTACCAAAAGTAGAAGTAAAAATATTTTGGTCTAGTTGAACTAGATTCAAAGATAATAATACCTGACAAAATCTTATTGTATTTATATGCTAATCTTTTTTGTAAAAATCGTTCGAAATCTTAAGGATGTATGAATCAGCATCGGGGAATTGATAAACTTCGATAAAACAAAAGGTCTATTCATCGGAAAAACAACCTTAGGTTGGTAATTTATATCAAGAAATTATTGGCGATCTAAGGAACATGTAGAAATTTAATACACCATATTCGTGTTTATACGATAATTATAGTCATATGGATAATTACCGAAGCTAAGAATGACCATTCATATTTCAGAATTCAAAATTCGGAATTCAGATTTCAAAATTCAGAACTCCATAAATTGACGACTAAAAATTCTCGCGCTTTCTGGAAATAAGACTAGACATTAAAGCAATTAATGAATTAATGCATCTTCAGGATATCTCAGACTCAATGTTTGATTATCTTAAAAACATGCTAGTATTTGTATCTTCACAAATAACAGTATAGTAAACACAATAGGCAGCCTAAGTGTTGAAACAAAATAAGTGTTTGTCATCTTGATTGATCGACAAAATTCTTTCAATGCAAAATGTTAACTATTTAAAGATGATTTTTGCACACACCAATGGTGTCACTTTGAATGATTAATATTCAGTTTGAAAAGTTGTACATGTGTTAATCACTTTTTTAAATATAAATGGTGTATACTCAAACAAAGAAGAATAATATTATACAAAATATTGTTTGGATAGAACGGGCGTAATAAAATCCAAGAAAATGAAGTTATGTAGATGGAGTTATATTCATGCACAAATCTGAAATCATTCATATTAAAAACTTCAAAATTCAAAATTTAGAATTCAGAATTCAAAATTCTGAATTCAGAATTCAAAAAAAAGAAATGAATTCCTGGGTAAATGTAATTGTACAAATGTACATATTGTTTTTAATTGCAATTGTTAAAAAAAAATAAATAAAAAGTTTTAAAAATAGACTCACCTATGAACCTGATGACATCTTTGCATGAAAAGCACGTAAACAATAAAAGGCGGGAACTTCTTGATTCCTAATTCTGAATTTAGAATTCTGAATTTAGAATTTTAAATTCTAAAATATGACTGGTACTTCGGCTTTCGTTTCTAGTTATAGACATTATTTTTTGACTGTGTATAATCATTGTAATTTTTTTTCAATCATTCTTAAACTATTGACGTAACATATAAAATTGCATGTTTTTATCACGATCGATCATATATGAATTATTATAAATTATTAACGTAGAAGTGCTTAAGAAATATAAACAAAATGTCCTCTTTTTATTTTTCCTTGAAAGCCGAATCTGTAACAAAACAGGGTTGGTTTATCCCTGGAATACCAGGGCTGTTTATAACACGATGTAAATTAAATTTACATCATATCATATTGCCTTATTCTAACCCAAGAAATTACGCATGACCCGAGTTGTTAATTATATGTATTTCTGCGAACCTGATAAGCCCATCATAAGAAGAAAACTTTTGTTAGGTCTTTTGTTGCTGTAATTTAAAGTTTACATTAGGGTCATCTGGTGAACAAGATTGCAATTTAATTTTAAATACAAGATAAACTAATTTAACATTGTGCTAGAAGAAACAAAAACGTACATCGAGATGTTTTATGAACCTCCCTTCACATGAATAAACAGTTATAAGTATTTTTAGATCTAAAATTTGCAAAATTCTGTCAAATAAAAGACAAAGTTATATTAAAATGGAGTAACAATGGTCTAATCACGGGCCTGTCAACGTTGCACGTTCGAGATTCGCTTGTGGCAGGATGTGCCCGAATCTAATCTTAATTGACAAGAATGTAAGTTTTTCTAACGAAGGTCATGGATTTTCGCCTTGTACTCCGGCTTCCGCCACCTTTAAAATTGGACGCTATTGCTGAATTATGATCGACTGGAAGCCAAAGACGGATTTACGCTTCAACATATATATATTACGTCCCTTCATTTTTGGCATGAAAAGGCCACTAGAACGCAAATAAAGCATTTAAAAATGTTTATTCTAATCTCCTTTAATGCTTGCATTTAAAGGCAGAAACTATAAGATATGTTATATTAACGATATTTTGTCATGACAGATTCACTGTAAAGCAGAATTAGTGAAATCGTAGTTATTTCGTTTTGGGTATTTACACGACATTTAATCCGATATATTAAGAACAACTAATTACATGACTATATTTTACTCTACAATATATTATGTTACAAAGCGTAATATAATATGATGAAAAGGTTACTTCAATTGACTTCTTTTCAGCAGAATAAATGATTTTAAATTTATGAGGTTTAAAAATGTCTTGCACGATATATTTCACATAATAAGAATACACAAAGTACATTAAAGTCATACCCAAACCCTTTATTGCACATAATCTTAATTTTAAGTTTCTGCCGACGAAAACATTATAGACCTGACAAAGTGGATAAAATCTGAAAGTCATTAGGTGATTAATATTTAGTTTCAAAACACCATAAGCGATTATGTTTCGACAAATATTAAAATAGACCTTACATTTATGGTAAATTACTTTTGAGTCAGTTTAATCTTAAATACTATAAAATTTAAAATCTTTAATAATGAGATAGTTATACTGTCATATCATTTTTGTAAGAATTCGAATTCAAAGCTTAAGTAACACTTGTATCGGTCGGGGATATTACCAGTTACTCTGTCTTCCTCCCATGTAATACTAGGCGGTTTTGTATAGCTAAAAATAACGTAAAACGCAATTCAAACAAAAACTAAAATCTATGTAAAACCTACACCGAATGCCCATACAAACTAGGAAACATATTTTACTTATTAGTATGCAGTACTTAAACAATTATTCGAGTAACGCCTAATTTTGTTTGATTGCTTTAAATATAAAATATTTTATTTCATTATTAAATACTATGCAAAGTAAAACAAAACCTAAATCGTACAAGAATACTTACACAAATTTATTATATCCTTTTAATTGAGGAATACACAGTAAATTAAAAACATTTTAAAATAATTTCACGCAATGCATTTGGTAGGAATTTTTAGTACAGGTATATAAAATTCGGTGGGCTGACTAATTAATAATTTTTTTCTGAAGATTCTTTTAAATATTCTTACAGGTGATTCCTAGAACTTTAACTATAAATAGTAATACGGTTACAATTTTTCACCTGTAGTTACAATATGACACCAAATGAATGGTGTTAATAAGACGTCTGTTCAATTCATGTTTACAGATCATATAGAATAACGCAATTTGTAAGAGATACACGTGCACAATTTTTCAATCAACATGTAATGATCAAAGATGCTTAAAAATCATATATTCTAAAATCATTTGATTCGTTATATTAAAAGAATTTTTTATGAATAACGGTTATAGATTAAACGTATTGACTAATTGAAGCAAAAATCATATAAGTTTAGGACAGCTTGCACATGTCTGAAATCAAATACATGTATCATCTGATTTTTTCCATGTATTTTCTGTATTCCTTCGTCACAGTGAAACTGTATAAAACCTATGATAATTTCTGGAAATCCCGCAACTGATGTTCATTTAACATTGCAATTTCGTATAATACTTATTTTAAATTTATTTTAAAAATAGCAAGGAAACCGACGAAATAATAGCCGAAAGTCTAAGGGGCGATAATAAATCAGGACTCAGAAAATGAGTAACCCGAACCAAATAAAAGTCATGTATGCACTATGGTGTTCTGCGCGAGGAAGCAATGACTGCCTTTAGTTAGACACCCGAAGAGTTTCTCATTGTTATGTCTAAAAGAAAATCAAGTCTAGGAAGAGCACATTACTCCCTATGACTCGTTGGTCGTAATTTAAAAATAGATTTCCAATATTAGCTTATTAAGCCATAGAACTTCTTAAGGGGTAACATCAACCTTGGTATTACAAAGGCATTTTTCGGTCTATAAAACTGAAAATTCGACTTAGATATCGAGCATAAGGTATATGTTGGAATGTTGCTATCGTTAAACGGAAAGTTTAAGTAATTACATTTGTCGAAAAGTCAGGTTTGTATTTTGTTCGAGTCTTATTTCAGAAGCTATTCTACGTAAGAGGCGTCCTAAGTGTAATAATGGTGTCTTCAATCCCAAGCTCACTGGGTAGATGATAATAGTTACAGAATTTAGCCTTGTTAAGGGACTAGACATCATCAATGTCAAAAGTTGAGGCCGGTGTTTTTTCTTTCTTTTTTCATCAGCCTTATAGGAGCATAATAGGAGCACAAAAACAGTTCGGCGAGGAAAGGAGCATAATTAGTATAAACTAGCAATAACAATGGTGTGTTAAACCAGGTATTCTAATCTTAACAAATATGTTGTCAATTAAAAAATCTAACATTTGACAGATTTCAACATTAATCCATTATCATCTGATTTAGAGTGTAGGGAGTGAAACAGATTCTGGTCTTAAAGAACTACATTCAAAGATATAAATACTGACTAAGGCATGTAATGGTTGCACCAAGGTTGATTGCCTCTCTTCTGAAGTTTTATGGCCGTCATAACCACTAAGTTCATTGTTTTGGAAAATTCTTCTCTCAAATGAGATCAAACATTTTTGTTGGCTCAGGTAGGTTTTTCTATTCCTGGATTTGACTTTTTCACGGATATGACTTATTAGATACCCGTCGTCATTTAATGTCTGTAGTACCTAATTGAAAGGACTCATAATTGTGTATTGGTTCGGATTAGTAATATGTTGTTATTTGTTGTTCTTTTGACTTTCCTGTGTGTGAATTGGGAGCAAACAAATATAGTGTTTGTGTCTATCCAGTTCGGATAATAATAATAATAATAAATATTTTTTTCTAATTCCAAAGAGAATGCTATAGCAGACTTAACAACGTCTTTGCGTGCAATGTGTAATCCTCTTGCCACTATATGTAAACTATTTACGTTTACAATAAGGGATGAAGTAGTATTTAGTAAATGAATTCAACTCTAACAAAAAGTATGATTATCGTTCCTTAACAGTTTTCTCACAACATTTGCTTTGGCAAATAATACTGCTGGAAATTTAAATTTCTCATTTTTTATATATTCCAAACCGGGATTTAACGTGACTACAAGTAAGATGTAATTAAGTTATATTCTGCACTAGAAAACCACAGCCTATTTACACATTCTAACCCAATTATATTACACATGACCGAATTACATAATTATAAATTACACTACTTCTGAGAATCTAATCTATAAAAAACTATTTGTAACGTTCTGGTGTTCTCATTTAAAATTCACATTTAAGGTCATGTAGTAAAATGAATAAATAAGAAAAACATAATCGAAAATTATTGAAACGATAAGACAAGGATAACAAAAACATGGTTAAACAAATGAGGGGAAGACATCAAAACGAACTGACACACATCGCGAAAACCGCAAAATTTAGTAACACGATCCCTATTAAAAATGAGGGTGAATCCAGGTGCTCCTATAGTGTAGGCGTTAAATATAATTTAAAGTATTGGCGAAAAACTAAGACGTACATTCAATGACATTTTACATTTCTGTGTATATGAATACATAGAAATGCCAAATCCGTCACATAGACTGTAAAATATAATCCAACCAATATTTACTTTCTTTTATTATAGTGATGCCTGGAAATGGTATACATTGGGAATGAATTGAATTCGAAAAAAGTTAAAGCTAGAAAACTGTTCTTCAATTCCACTAAATGGAATTTAATAAAACATTCACGAAATCTTTGTTATATAATGCCATTGTGACCCAATATAATACGAAAATATATTTGGGGGTTACCATAGCAAATAAGGACCGTTGGGTTAACAATATGTTTACTCAACCTACACAACCGAACACAATTTGATGCCAATTCAATAAATTCTTGTCACATAGTACAATTGTGCATATGATATCTTACATTTTGATCACAATGATATTTTAGGTTTTTTCACAGCTAAACTTGCACTTGCCATTCTGTGACATTTGAAAGTGGGATTATCAATTAAAGAACATTGCTCACATTTGTTTCTAATTAAAATTGTGGACAAACGATTTAGACAATATGATGGAAAACGCTTGATGATTATATTATGACAAATGCGCATTATTAGTATACTAAGCGTCTACATCAGCGTGGTGTTAAATTTCACAAATAAAAACAAAACGCACGAACTACAACCGATGGAAAACACACACACACACACACACACACACACACACACACACATATATATATATATATATATATATATATATATATATATACGTCTACAAATTAAGCCCAACACTGTTTGAATTAGATTTTTAACACTGTCAAATTTTTGCTTTCCCTCAGCGGGATGAGTAACTTTGTCATCCTATATAATATATACAAAAATGCTGAATTAGATTACTGTCAGATTAATACGTATTGGTTATGAAAATTCCATCGTCACACGCTAGTACACATGTACTATGTCTATGTCTACGATTCACCCCGGTTAATGAAGCTATATTTTTTATATAGCGGATTTGGCCGAGGGGTCTAGACCGCTGGACATAGTGCAGGCGAATTGGTGCCACAGTGTCACAACGGTGTGAGTTCGAATCCCGCTGAGGGAAAGCAAAAATTTGACAGTGTTAAAAATCTAATTCAAACAGTGTTGGGCTTAATTTGTAGACGTATATATAAATATTTGATATTAACCCTGTATTTCTGATGTTTCAGAAATCCGCTGGATAGATATATTATATGGTTGTCACAATACTTAGACGTTTGTATATATATATATATAAAAGTCTAAAGAGTCTACCAACCAGCAAGCTTATTAAGTATCGGATCGACAAACATGACGATACAGCATAAACAAAAAATATTATACAAGTCTAGAAGATTATGCAACGATACAAATGACGGTGTTTCTTGTCAAAAATTTAGACAAAGACTGACCAACGAATGGCCTTAGTCATTGAATGTCAATATAAATAAATGACGTAAACAAGTCATAACATATTGATCTTAAACTTTCTCTTTTCCAACTTAACCCAAAATAGTTGCTTCCCAAGTCCGCCAGACGGGGACGGCTGCTGTAACTTGACTTTGCTCAAATATTCCAACAAGATGTAATCAAAATTACCAAGGTGACAAATTCATTACGCCAGACGCGCGTTTCGTCTACTTAAGACTCATCAGTGGCGTTTAACTCTAAATGCTTAAAGTATTTTTTCATTCGGTGATGGAATAATATAAGTCCACTGGGATCGTGTAAAAACACAATACAGGTAGTTCAAAATATTATATAAAAGTCTAAAGAGTCTACCAACCAGCAAGCTTATTAAGTATCGGATCGACAAACATGAAGATACAGCATAAACAAAAAATATTATACAAGTCTAGAAGATTATGCAACGATACAAATGACGGTGTTTCTTGTCAAAAATTTAGACAAAGACTGACCAACGAATGGCCTTAGTCATTGAATGTCAATATAAATAAATGACGTAAACAAGTCATAACATATTGATCTTAAACTTTCTCTTTTCCAACTTAACCCAAAATAGTTGCTTCCCAAGTCCGCCAGACGGGGACGGCTGCTGTAACTTGACTTTGCTCAAATATTCCAACAAGATGTAATCAAAATTACCAAGGTGACAAATTCATTACGCCAGACGCGCGTTTCGTCTACTTAAGACTCATCAGTGGCGTTTAACTCTAAATGCTTAAAGTATTTTTTCATTCGGTGATGGAATAATATAAGTCCACTGGGATCGTGTAAAAACACAATACAGGTAGTTCAAAATATTATATAAAAGTCTAAAGAGTCTACCAACCAGCAAGCTTATTAAGTATCGGATCGACAAACATGACGATACAGCATAAACAAAAAATATTATACAAGTCTAGAAGATTATGCAACGATACAAATGACGGTGTTTCTTGTCAAAAATTTAGACAAAGACTGACCAACGAATGGCCTTAGTCATTGAATGTCAATATAAATAAATGACGTAAACAAGTCATAACATATTGATCTTAAACTTTCTCTTTTCCAACTTAACCCAAAATAGTTGCTTCCCAAGTCCGCCAGACGGGGACGGCTGCTGTAACTTGACTTTGCTCAAATATTCCAACAAGATGTAATCAAAATTACCAATATATATATATATACACACAAAAAAGAAAATCATATAATAAAAAAGGGGAAGGATAATTTTATAAGTGCCTTGGAATTCACTGGAACATCCATAAAACTCATTTGTTGAAAATTATAGTAAAACGGTATTTTTGTTAAATACCCATTTAAACTTCGGGTCATACAAAATTTGTTTGAGCTTATGCAAATAACTAGTACTTGCTTTTGTTACTAAACAATATAACACTCAACGAACTAAATTTAAAAGTAGAAGTACAACAATAGGACCCTTAATACATAATAAACGTATGTTTAAACCATTCTTTACCTATTTGAATCGAATGAATACAAACACGAGCTATCTTATCAGTAATATTTAAGGTTAAAAAGAAGACAAATACATTTTAAAATATAAAATCATTGTAGTATATGTTTTAAAATTGTTATTTTTTCCTACGTTTAAAGAAAACCCAAATACCTTATTTAAAGTTCGTGTTTCCAGGAATCATATACATTAAGGGTGCAGCTGAATAATCATGTACAGACTAAAAATTCAGAGAAATGGTTCAAGTGA
This sequence comes from Limnoperna fortunei, assembly GCA_944474755.1. NCBI lineage: Eukaryota > Metazoa > Mollusca > Bivalvia > Mytilida > Modiolidae > Limnoperna > Limnoperna fortunei. Next base: position 21,303,024 of record OX104122.1, read on the forward strand.
TCAAAAACAGGGTTCCTCGAATTCGTTTAAATTATTATAATATTAACTAAGATTTAAAAAATAACTTGCACGATATATTATAATCTATTAGAAAGAGAGGGTTTTCAGTGGAAATCACAAAACGACTATTAAAAAAATATCTGATACTGTTTCTATAAAGTTTACGTAGACATTTGCCTTGTCCCTATATTTAGGATCAAACTAAAACTGGGACTTAAAAAATACAACACACAATTTGAGATGTCACAAAATGTTTTCATCCGTTGATATATGCAGTGTGCAGATTTTTTTATCAATTTTTGTGGGGGCGAAGAGAGTAGTATTTACAAATAATTTTAATTAGTAATTTTGTTATAATCTTCTCTGATAGAATTTTGCTCTTTAAATACTTTATTATAGTTAAGAGATAAGAACATATTGTCAGTAATAAAATGCATGATTTGTTATGTCTGTAGAGTTTAAAGGTTAATTTGTTTACCACTAGTTTTAATGTGTAGTATCAATTACATTATAGGTAAATATATGGACAATGTTAATTAGATAAAAGTTACAGTGTTTTATGCGGACAGAGATTTAACATAATATTTTAAAGGTAATAAATTTGTGTGGTTTTGTGTAGAAAGGTCAGTAGGATAGTAGCATTAGAGAAGTAAGAATTTGTCGTAAATCGTTCGAGATAGATAGATCGATATCGTGAAATAGTGGACATAAATTATATTGGTCGTATTGGTCGATGTTTGAAAATCGTTAATCGTTATCGTTAAACAAAACAATGATTTCAAGTTTGCTGTGTAAAGTGGATGCATAAATCTATTAGTTAGAATAAACAGATTAGAACTTTATCGTATTCATATCGATAGTTGAAGAATAGACCCTTCTTTCAATATCATGTTTACCTAAGTGAACGTTTTGGTAGCAGAGCGTGGTTAAAATGTTTGGATTTATGTTCTCAAGAAAAATCTCAAAATGAGTGATTGGGAATTAGAAACTATCAATCGGACAAATGTAGAAAATGGACATAATGTTATTAAATTGGAGGACTTAAAAAAGAAAAGGAGAAAGCAAAAGCGACATTTACAAAAATAAGACATACATTTGTGCAAAGTTAAGACGATATCGCTGACCGAGATACTCTGAAAGGGTTGCTAGGGAAATTACGCTCCGCCGAAGAATGTGCCATGGAAATTATGGACATATTGTTTGAAGACTATAAAAACCGAAATGAAATTGAAAATGTTCGTAAAGTCACACACAAAAGGAGCATATGGACAAATAACTTACAGAACTCGAACATGAGTGCCAAGAACATTTAATCGAAAATATCGAGTGCAAGATATCGAATCTCAGTCGCATCAAACATTCGCGTACAGCTGCAAAATCCAAACATACTGATTTACGAAAAATATCATTTACTGACAATTAGACATGTGACGGATAAAGCTCACCCTAAAAATAAAAGACATGCTAGTCAGTCAGTTAATTCAAAAAGTGCCGAAAAAGGACAGGACATATAAAAACAACTGAAACGTTGTTATGAATAATGAAAAGCAGCGTTCATGTCATGTGTTGACCAAGCATCAGCGACTTCAGACTATAAATTATTGCAGTTGCAACAGTACTTGTCTGGTGAAGCGTTGAAGGTTATTAAAAACCCTTGGATACTCCGAAGCTGCTTCAAGCCGCAAAACATAGACATAAGCGAAAGTAGGGTGGAAAAAGACGACAAAATTCGCGAAACCTTGAACAACTCGAAAATTTCCGTCCCGTTAGATCTCTCAATGTGACGGGCATTGGGCGATTTGCTTATTTAATGCGGAGATCACCAATAACACTAAAATAGAATGTTGAGATAAACACTTTTATTACAAAAGTAAGGATTTTACATTGTATAAATATTTATTTAACATAAAATTGGGAGATCTTGCCGCAGCTTAAAATTTTCCAGTACAGGGAAACAGATTCCCGGGAGACGTACCGACCGCCAAAGTAAAGGGCTTGTCAGTGCCTTTCTGGTAACAGAGATGGCCAAACCAAATCCAGTGACAGAAAAATGGTTAAGATCTAAAGCTTTCTGCTATTACCCATTTAATACACCGCTCCCCCTCGGTTCACGTAGGGGACCCTACCCCCAACTGGTACCAGTTGCAGAGCTATCCCTCTGGTATTCGTGAGAAGTTATAACATTATAATTTACATTTATGACTTATATCCGTATACACTCCGGGTAAACACCCTGTATACAATTGTTCGAACCTGCCCCCTACGGTACCGTAGGTTAAAGGCTAATAACCAGTCAGAATAACCTTAGATCCAAACGAGTCTCCCAGGAATCCGTCCCCTTAAATTACCTTGCTGTGACAATACATTTCATTACAAAATTAATAGCAAATAAGTGAATAAACCAAAATGCCTTATAATGACAACATAGAAATTTACAATGTCTATCTCTGCCCATTAAAAGGGTATATTTGCAGAATGTCAATTGTCCTCCAATGTCTGCTTCATGGAGTGTCCATAATGCTGTGGAAGATCGAGGTGATGTCTATTTGTTCTGGAAAATAAATTAAAAACTCAAGGCAGTACCGTGTTCGTTGAGAAGACAATAAATGGGGATGGATGGGTGGGATGTCAAATTCTTGTAAACAGTTACCGCTCAGACTATCAAAAATTGCCAGTGATGCCGATAATACTCTATAGAAGCTAACAATCTACACGTGCTATCAAAAAACCTGAGTAAGCACCGCCTATAAATAAACAAACGACCGATTAGCCACTCCTATTAAACGGTGATTATCAGTGAGTGATAATCACTATTAATGCGGAGACATGCCGTAATCAATTTTAAGGACTCGGTTCGATGTGAAGAGTTATGAAATGGTTCGCCATACAATAAATTGCAACAGAAATTACCCGAGATTAAGTAGCGTAATATCATAGATGGATCTTTGAAAAATGCAATACTGAATCTGTAGAATCACTTCGTTAGTATATTATGCAAAAAGCCGAGTTTCATACAATCGCATCAGAAACAGTTCGTGGTTTGGACAATACCTGTTTTTCAGACATGCGCCGTGTAAAAGGGACATGAACAAGACTTTTGTAACTATCGATTCTTCTTATGGTCAATATGTAAGAAAGCGTTTGTGCAAAATTTGCAACGGACACCATGATGTATCTGATTGGGACACTAGACTTGTCAAAGAGATGATTAGCAGCATGAAGCGCAAATTTGTGTTATCGTTGCTTAGGCAATGATCATATCGGTCAACAATGCAGACGAAGCATTTGAAAACTTGAATGGACAAACGGAAACGAAATTTGTCGCGTTCACAACTGACAAAGTGACAGGAAATATGCAACGAATTAATTGGCAAAAACCACAGTGGTTATGGAAGCATCTGAAAGGAATTACATTTCTAAGTCCGAAAGTAGATATGCTGATAGGACTCGACTACTTTGACTTACACAATTCGTATAGAGATATTCGCGGACGGTCATGCGAGCCTATGGCTAGGTTAACTATGTTAGGTTGAACATGTATCGGCAACACAGAGAACGATAAAATAACACTTGAACATACGTTTTTGGTCTAATCAGTGCACATGATGTTGATAAATTACTAGAGATTTGGGGAAATTAAAAGTATAAAACCGCTTCATATGAATGAGAAATTTAGCGTAGATGACCTAAAAGCTCTTGTCGAAAACTCAATTTGTTTCAAAGACGGACATTATGAAATTGCCATTCCGTGGAAAGCGAGTCCAGCTAATTTGCCAGATAATTACGAAGCCGCCGTCCAAAGACAGGAAACACAGAAAAAGGCTTAAATTCATCATGATGAAAAAAATAATGAGTTTTCAATTGAATATTATCAACTAAATTCCAAGTAATATTCAAATGCAAAATGGAAAATACGGTCATCTAAGTAATGATATATAAAACCAAAGCAAGTTACCATTACAGTATCCTCAAAACAACGTTGTTCAAAAATGATCTTCGCATATAAAGTTGCTGTTGTGTACATAGCATAATGCAAAAGTTAAAACTGGTGAACCACTTGTTACACAAATCAGGTTTCTTGCTTAGATCATGAATACGAATCGTACTATTGCTAGAAACGAGTAGCAACTTCTGCTTCTAATGACATGTTGATTACGATTAACGGTTTCAAGTTATTATCATGCGACGTATTTTAGGTACTTAACTGTCAAGTGATCTCTAGTACACCTATCTAGATGGCATACTTATATTTGTGCATGTTTGTTCACGTTCACTTCACTGTAGAAACTGTGGCGTTGTAAAGACAAAAATTTTAGACGGCAAATGTGTTTCTTTTTACGGGCACAAAATGACTAAAATTGTCATTATTGCGAAGTTTCCGTTAAAGCTAAAGTGCAAACCTCAGGAAGCATAATGTTTAAATATCCGAGAATATATGTTAGAAAACACTTCAATGTTTACATAACGACAATTAGACATTATCTGTATTAACAGTGTTCTTCTCAAATACAGGAATAAAAAGCAAAAGGGAAACCACACAACCCTTAGGAAAACATACCCGCAAACAAGAGGAGCAGATGCTTGGAAATGACTATAATAATTAAAAAAAAATATCTTGAAATTGGGCGGCTGATCAATAATGTTTTTAACGGGTCATATGTTTCGATTCATTATTAAAACGGCATTTAACTCGTAAACATGCACATGTCTGGTCATAGGATATCTTATCCAAATATGTAGACTCCATCTTGTACAAATATTACCAAACTAGAATATAAATTAAAATAAAAGCCCAACAATAGGACGCTATAAATATAAACCTTTTTTTTACCTATTTGATTCGGATGAATGAAAACCTTTATTTAAATTGTATCAGTTGACATTTAAGTTCACAAAAGGACAAATACGTTATAACATATAAACCAATTATAATTTAATATATTTCATAATCTCCACTTCTTCCCACGGTAGATGAAAACCCAAATGCCGTTATTAAAGTCCGCTGTTCGGGGAATCATATACATTAAGGATGCACCTGAATGACCGAACATAGACTGGCAATTCGGAGAAAAGTTTAAAATGAACGAAAACAAATTGCTTTTACCAAATTGAACTTGTTTAATTTGATCTTAAAATATCCTGCACGGTTTGTAAAAAACAATTGGAAAAAGAAAACTTTACTTAAAGTGCAAACCACAAGACGGATATTTGTGAAAATTCCTATGGCGTTTCCATTTTAAATCTACGTATACCAATTTCATTGTAGTAATAGTTAAAGGATGCAGGACACCATCTGCCATTTTTTGTAAAAATTTCAAAATAGATAGAGCATAGATCGAATGGTAAATTTATTAACAATTTCTTTTATTATTTACTCTCATTTTCCATAAAATTAAAAATAATAATGAAAGTCTTATATCTATATCAACACTCTTATTTATTAAAGTTTGAAATTAAATTCATATTAATACTCTTATTTATTAATGTTTGAAATTAAAAGTTTTCGCATAAATCAGTTCGCTATTTGCAAAAATAATGAAAATGAAATTTTTATCAAGGGATGTAATTTTGAAAAAAAATACAATGTTTAGCACTTATGACCAGTTTTTTCCCAATGGACAAAAAATTAACTTGGAGACCCTTATTTTTCCTTCCATCACTAAAATGTATATCATTTGCTTGACATTATATCGAAAATTCGGAAATTTCATTGGACAGAATTTTTGCAATCTTTTATTTTAGTGCTTTTTTATTCTCTTCTCTGTATAAATTATTAGACAATTTATAATTTCAGTGCTCAACCCCTCGAAACTAAGCTCTGAAACCCCCTTTTTATCTTGAATTATGATAACTTATGTAAAAAAACTTTACTATATGGCGAATTTAAATAAAATTCATTGACAAATTATTTTCAGTGAAAGTGTCCTGCATCCCTTAATTAATATTCAGGGTGAGAACAAATTAGCAAACAATTAATGAACGGTTAAAAGAGGTGGACTGACATAAACACAGTTTTGACTCTCCCTAGAAAAGTGGAGTATTGGGAGGGACGCAGAATTTAGCCTTTTGTACTATGAACCTACTCTTTTATCCTAATCTACAATGGAGTCTTTTATAAGCAAAAGAGTGGCACTATTATAAAGCATCAACCACAATGATATATGAGAGGCTTTTCGTATGATGAAGTGAAAACCCTCAAAATAGAAAGGTTCCCTTATCCGCCACCTGTGGACTGGCAGGACAGCTCTGTTGTTGAGCACTTGAAACCCTACCAGTATGGTCCTAGCAGTGAGTGTAGCAGTGAGTGTAGAAGAACATAATTATTTGATTTATCCTTCCATTATGTCTACTAGTAGATGACAGATGTATTCATCTAATTTCTTGAATATAAAAGTCGATTTGATTTTTTGTAATCTTCACACTGACCTTCATTTCGAACACGAAAAAATATTGTTATGAAATTATGAAATAATCGCTTGCACACCAAAACTATAGCAAACAAACTCAGAAATATAGCAAAGAAATTAATGGAAATGTTGAAAGATGTGTTCCCACATCTCTGCATTAATGCTAAAGAGAAACTTCAAAGCTTCTAATCTAATAAAACAAGATTGGTTTACCTTTTATATATGTATTCGTGTTACATGTGCGTCTAGCATGGTAAACCTTTTGCTTTTCTGGTTGTTTAACCCTTTAAAAACAATTGTACCGGACGATGCTTCTAATAGCGATATCAATTAGCAATATTTCGAGACAAGTTTAATTTATAAACAAAATTAAAATTTACTAATTTTTGCATTCATCCAATACAATTAAGTTCATATTTTAAGGTTTACCCTAATATGCATTAGGATTAACGAGCATAATTGAATAATATTATTCAAATTCTTTTCCGGGGGGATTTGGTCATCTATGATAAATCCAACGGAGTGAATAATGTGCGGGAGTGATTTTGTCGTATACTTTTCTTAACATTATTAAACAATAAGGAGATGTTAGCTAGATAGTTTTCGTATGACTTTACCTATATCATCCAATAACGAGATATAATAAAATGTCGTAAGGTATAAGGTAGCTAATTATCAAGGAGCATCTTTCTTATAGCTTTATATTACTAGTAAAACTAAAGACATGTTTTACGAAAACTAAATTTGATTTATTATTAAGTTGTTCATAAAACCTTTTATATATGATATTAATAAATTAATGAAAGCTCAAATAACATGAACCTAACCAAAAATTATTTCTCTGCTTTTTTCGCTAGGACCATAGTGTGAAGGTTTCTAGTGATCGGAATACACAGTTGCCAAGCGCATCATCGGGTGGCAGATAGTCAAGACCTCTGACCGGGTAATTTGTTATCTTACAATACAAAATTTGAACGCGGACCATAATGCGTAACGCGTATGGAGATTGTCACGTTACTTACGCGATTAATTACCCTTTTGTAGTGGGCTCATTTTGAGCCGCTTGTAAACTTGTTTTCATACTGAATATACTTGAACCTTCAACTCGCTAGGCTGAACGTTAGTCAAACAATCAATAAAACATGTATTTGTTGTTTTTATGAGCTGACTACAAATACATACTGTAATGCAACAAAATATATATGCCAATTACGCCTGTTGTTGTAGCTTAAACGGTAAACCTACGGGCTGTAAAAATGTTTCTACAGTTCAGCAGACATCTTATGAATTATAAATAGAAAACACATTATGCCGTTATGGCTTTAAAGATAATAAATGATATTCATTTGAATTTAGTTAAAAAAACAGACATTTTACTATATTTATATTTTTTAATGGAATTCACGTGAAATTAAAGAAACCTTTCTCGATCTATCTTAGAGAGGACAATTTTCCATTATATTCTATTTTAAATCACTTTGAGGTTTTATAATTGAGACACATACTATGATGTGGAGGTAATTCCACAACGAAAGGCTCAATATTCATCTGATACCTTGGATAAAGACTGTACCATGTCATCAACGGTGTGACCAGGATTAAAGTGTCAGATTTAAAGTTTAAATTGAGGTAGAATGGTAATTAAACTCAAACTCTTAAATATTTTCGAGAAATCCCAGCCATAATAATACAAATAATAACCAAACTTGGTTAAATATCACAAAGTACTCAAATTTGGTCATCAAAGGGAGACAAATCAAATCTTAAAACAGAAAATAACAGCATTAATTCTACAAGTTATATAATAAAATGATATGAAAATGCATTTGTGTATTTGTACACATTTTAAATATTACGATGTCTATTTTTACGATTCCAAATGAAACAAAGAAATATATTAACTACATATATTTTATTTGTTCAATAATAAGAACTTAACATACAGGCCCTAATCTACAATGTTTTTTTAGGTCAAACAGGAATACCATAGATCATTATAGTACACTTACATCTATTATAGAAAATTGAAAGTTGAAAAAATTGCCTACATTTGCTGCATTTGTAGATTTTAAGAAGGCATATGATACAGTTAATAGAGATTTGCTCTTTCAAGATATAGAGCAGCTGGGTATAAGTACAAAGTTTTTATGTGCATTAAAAGCTATATATGAACATGTGGAATCTGCTGTAAAAGTAAATAACTATATGACTGATTGTTTTAATGTCAGCTGAGGATTGAAGCAAGGTTGTGTATTGTCCCCAATTTTATTTAACATTTTTATAAATAGTTTAGTAACAGAGTTTAAAGCTTGGAATAAAGGTATTGATGTTGGTGACAGTAAGATAAATATTTTATTATATGCAGATGATACAGTATTATTAGCAGAAGATGAGAAAGACTTACAATTAATGTTAAATGTTTTGAATAATTGGTGCAATAAGAAATGTTTACAAGTAAACTTACAGAAAACAAAGATTATTCACTTTAGGAATCCATCTGTGTCTCAGACTAGAAATGTATTTATATTTGGTAGTGAATGTATTGAGATAGTATCAAAATATCAATACTTAGGTCTTTTGATTACTCCACATCTAGATTTTAATGAAATGGATAAAACAGTAGCCATATCAGCAAACAGAGCACTTAGTTTATTAATTGTAAAGAGTGAAGCTTTTCCAGCTCTCAACCTTCACCAAACTTTATGATACCCTGGTCTGGCCAGTAATTAACTATGGCTCTGCCATTTCGGGCACTCGGAGCTTTTCTTGTATAGATGCTGTCTAGAACAGAGCTATTAAATTGTTCATGGGAGTCGGAAAATATACCCCTAATGACACAATAAATGGTGGCTTGGGTTGGATGCCTCCAGTAATGGATAGAGATAGAGTTAATTTTAAAGTTTTTATAAGGAGTTTGAACCTTCATGCTAATAAGAACAATTGGTGTTATAAGGTGAATGTAACTTTGGTAATTTTATTAATATAGATTGTGTATTAAGTAAAAGGTCAATTGTAAATTTAGAAGATATAATTTTTGATAGATATAAATCTGAGTGGAATAATATAATTTTAACTTTAGATGCAAGTAAAACGTTGCGCACCTATAAATTGTTTAAAAATTCTTATAAGACAGAGAAATTTTTAATGAATAACATTAACTATAGATAAAGAGGTGCTTTTGCTATTTTACTATTGTATTGTATTGTCCGCTATATTCAGAATTAAGAGTAAAGTTATTTCAAGAAATTAATAATTATAATGTAGAATTTTCAAGTTTGTCAGATGACCAAAAGTTTATATATCTTTTTAAAGCAGATGACGGTTTTATAATGTTGCCAAAACCTGCTGTAACATTTTAAGTAGAAGAAATACATTTCTTTTCTCTTAACTAATAATATTAACATTTAAAGTTACACTTCCTTTTATTTTTTTATTTTTTTTTATCTGTAGATTGGTAATGTAAGTCATATTTTAAAATTGTATATACATGTTATAGTCTCTCATAATTCTGTTTAGAATGGCACTTGTATTTTAACTAAATGTGTTTTATATGTCTACATGTAACTATAATTGTTTATTGTTCTTGAATTTTATGTATGTACAAGTGGTGAGACTTTAATAAAATATTGAATCTGAATCTGAATCTACTTCGATATACCACGCTTACTATGCAAACAAGAAAACAAATAACTTCTCGCTCAACTTTACAGACTGAGCCGGCGTATTTATTTGTTCTTGGAATAACATTTAAAAAAACAATCGGAATAGATATATAGGGATATCGAGAAAAAAAATCACAATGTCACGATAACTTGTACAGTAATAAAGCATCTGGAAAAACCTGTCATTGACAGAGACTTGCCGCCCAGGAAAAACCGTAAACGGAAACCTGTGTTCGAAGCAATGCAAGACCTGCCTCTAGATAAGGATGCAGAACTCCATCATATATACGAATGAAAATAATTTCAGAAGTTTTGACCTACCGAAGTCTACGGCTAGAATGAAGCCCGTGAACACAACTTACAACCGCCACAAACTACATAAGCTTCTACCACGTGATTATACGAAGCTTCTTTGATTGGCTTATGACATGTACATAACATTAAGACAATATTTTAACGCTATTACTACGAAACGCTGAAAAATATATTTCTATTCTAAATTGTTCCTAAGAGGGAGATAAATGTTACTTATTATATGTTAGGCGCTAACTTGTTTTCACAGGTAGCCAAATTTTAATACATACCCGTTGTGCTGAAAAACGATAGTAAAACAAAACAACAGAATTTATACTTGTATCTTGACCATGGACGTATTGAGGACTTATTTAGAAATGCAAAATATTTAGCACACAGCAAGTAATATCAGACACACAAGAAATTTAAATATATATAGCAAGCTAGAAAATTGTCACAATATGGCACACATTAATTTTCAAATAATCACATGAGAATTGTTCAATTAATAAGGAACACAAGCATATATAGATACAATGCCAGTATTGATTGAAATCGAAGTTCAGATTCAAGATACATTCAGAAAAGCATGCCGTTTACATTTCAGCGTTGTACTTGACACTGGGAACAGTTGTCCAGAAAAAAAGTTCAAACTGTGTCGCACTTTCAACAAAGGTTTGGTCACGACAAGATGTAATGACATAATCTCCGCCGACACATCATGGGAAGTGGCACTTCCTAGAAGCCTGACTAAGCTCTCACCTACGTCACCTATTGTGGATGAACAATTAAACCACGACAAAGTATGGTCTCTAAATCCCACTAATTCCATTTAGAAAACGTCGTTCCCAAACTCTGACAAATGTACGCCATATGTAGACCAAACAGTCTGCTAAAAAATTTGGGGTACTTGATAAATGAACCACCAAAATCGATACATTGTGTGTCTGCATGATTATTTAGGCTAACCCTTGACTGAAGCATAGGCCGACTATCAGATTATCTTCAAATGGAGCGTGGAATATCCGGTACCAAATAATTTTTGTGTTGGTTAAGATTAAATGGAAAAATACAAGAACACTCATGGCCGACCTGCGTACTTCATAAATTGAAAATTTGCCAATATCATCAACACCACATTGAATTACCAGATATATTTGTGGGGGGAGGGGGGTCAACGAATAATGATATTAATTAAGGAACAGCCCTTTTTATATGGTATAATTTGGTGTTACTAAAAATGCTAAATTATATTCACACCGGTTCATTCCAAGCCCAAGTTTGTAATCCCCTGGTCATAATCTTTAGAGGAACCTCATATGAAACTATTTAGAGGAACACCGTATGCAACTATTTCGGTCATAACTAGGTTCGATAACTCTGTTTTAAAATATATCAAACTATATTAATATCACTTTTATGTTGTTTTGCGTTTTTTAATATTGGACTAATGTTTTTGTCCATTAATGTTTGTTTAATGTATTTTATTTATAAATTAGAAATTAAGGTTAACATTTATTTGATGTTGTATAGGTTGTTTTTGTTTGTTTGTTTGTTTGTTTGTTTCTTTTTTTGGTTTCGTCATTTTTTTTTTCTCTAAAAGCAAAACTATATTTTATAATTTAAAAAGGCACAGAGAAATATCAATAAAGATTTGTTATTTAGAACACCTTTAAAGTCATGAAAACTTGCATTTTGACAAACTTTATGACTTCGTAAGGGTCTTGGTCAATTAATTTTATAGAAACCATTTATAAATGTAAATCACAAATTTTAAAGTTCATTACCACATGCACGTAACCACATGTGATGTTCTTATTCGCTAGGCTTAAAGGAATATAAAATATTAAAACTATTAAACTTCAAACTATTTATTTAGGAAACAGCTCATGATGTGGCATATATCAAATTAACTCATCACAAATGTCTCAAAACTCCAAAACTCCAATCTGTCAATATCCGGATCATCTCAAATTAAATGATCCATAAATCACACATCCATTAATCATGTATCCATAAGTCACAGTATAGACTGTCCCTGGCTTTAACAATGCCACACGACGCTCTGTCTATACGGACATGCGCCGTTGTATAGAAAATTAAAGATCTACTTAAAATTTCAACATCTTTAAACGAAATTGGAAGAAAGAAAGTAAAAATTTAAACCAATAATAAAAAAATCTAAATTAAAAGCTGAATGTGTCAAGATTATCAAACAAGTTGTAAATTTTGATTTTGTAGCATGGGTAGAAATATTTTTATAGTGGTTTATATGGCGATCAATGGTCGTAATAATCGGACAATATGGTCAATTTTTAAAAGGATTTGGAAGAAACTTCTTCAAACATTAAACTGATTTGATTTTAATTTTCGGGAAGTTAATTTATCGCAGAAACCCAAACAAGATGCACACGATCGTTTAGAAAAACCATTTACTTGTATTTTAACTTTTGCACCCCGTCATGCCCGTTGCGGAATGAATTATTATATATTTCTAGGGGTTCAATGCAAGGCGTTGCTAAGTATTAAATTATTAAGAATAAAAGAGTATCCATTATAATGACAAAAAGGGGCACTTTGAATTTGACCTTATTACTAGAAATTTACTTAAACTAATAGGACAAATAGGACAATTTGTTCACAATTTAAATGTGACCCTTTACCTAACTTGTCCGTCTTAGAATAATGTATAACTATTATTTTTTCATGAACTCTATTTAAAATTAAATTGTCGCGGGAAATGACACGATCTTCATATTTGTTTTAATTTATACACTGCGATTTCGTCACTTAAAATAAAACCCAAAATGCTAGAGTAAATGCAGATGTAAATAATTTTGTCTATTAAACGTTCGAACGTTCGTACACACCTCGGACAAACGGAAAACTAGACTTGAAAGTATTTTCGGGAGGCTTGTATATGCGTTGTGGTTTCGTCCCGTTGAGTAACTTTTGTACGACAAACATTATATAGATATTTGAGGAACTTTTGATTGTATTTTTTTTTTGGGGGGGGGGGGGGGGTGAGCTGATAAATACTCGTGTAGTTTTTTTTTGCACTATGAGTTTGTTTCTTCACATGCTGGGACTTCCTGATAATTTGTAAATGGGTTGATGGTCTCTAATACCCTGCCAGAATTCTTGGAAGGAAACTTTAAGAGAAATTAACTTTTCGATGATGGGGCATCTTGTATATTCATCTTTCTCCCTTTCCTGGAGGCTTCGCTACAATTGGCGTAGCTGCTTGCGCATTTTCTTTTCCTAGATCTTCTTTCTGTCATATAAAATATGTTATAATAAAAGCCTTCTAGATTTAAAGTTTCTATTCTCCAGCTAAAACCCTTTGTTTTTACTCCCGGACATCACGTTAGTTTTATTTTGTTAGTGCATTTCTGCCAATCGTGTTATCGTTTAAAGATTTCTTCCTCCAGATTAAGATGTGGAACAAAATACACATCTACAGGATTTATATTTAATAAATATTAAAAATAATATGCTTCAAGTATCGACCAAACCAACAAGATATCGTATTCGATTACATAAAACAACGCTAAAAATATATTTAAATTTATGGTTAGTCATACAAGACAATTAGGTCAATAGAACGACAACTATCTTTTAAAATTAAGGCTCAATGAAATATTTTTTACGCGTACTTTTATCGTGGTATAAAAATATCAAACCTAATCAAGGATATTGGCATCAGCAATTTTTTTTACCATACCGTTTCTGACGTCATTTCGTCCGTAATCCAAATTTATCATACCTTAATTGTTCATAATAATTTGATAATATTAGACGAATAGGCTTTGTAGAATAACGTCCTTGCTTTTTCGATCGTTTGGTCTTATGGTAGCAGAATTGTTTGGTTTTATGTTAGCATATATACACATTTTATGTCAACTTTGTAGAGAGAAAAGGACTGAAAGTTGCATAAATCCTTATTTTTACCCTCAAAGGGAGGTAATCGTAGTAATAGCGGAACGGCCTAAAAAGGCACACTAGTCGTTTTGTAATAAATCAATTTATTCAAACATGCGAATAGTTGTAGGAATTTAAAATGACTTAATTTAACTTCCGGTAGCTTACTGTCATACGTAGCTCGATTTTTATACGACACCGGTGTTTCTAACAACCATAACATCCTTCCCGCAAAAATATCAGACATTTTTTTGAAAAAAAAGTTTCTTAAAGGGTTTTCCTGACGCAAAAGACATAATAAAGCATAATAATAAAATAATGTCTATAAATAAACAGTAACTACTGTGCGGCTATCATGCAATCTATGTTTCATTGTCATTTCAACTTGAAAAGTCCTGGTAGTAAAGGTAGCAGGTTCACGTTTTACATGCAAAGTACAGAGTATACAAATAAAGCAAAAAATTAAAATGTAAAAAAAATAAACAAAATGTACATAACATATGTAAGAAGCCTGTTGCAATAAATGCGGCCGTATAATTTCGTACCTAACAGCGTTAAAATTGCCTTGGATATGTATCAGCTGTGTGTTCCCGGCGTAAGAAATAGCGGCTCACGTCATAACCCTGCCTCCGCCAAAATTGACTCTTTCTGAAAACGTGGCTCATCGCTGAACCACACTCTTCTCCAGTTCTGTAAATTCCATTCACGAACGGTAGTACACCATCTAACCCTTGCTCGGCGGTGTTGGCGTCTCAGTGTTGCTCCGACGTAAGGTCTTTTTGTCCGCAATCCATGAGAGCGTAACCGTTTGCGTATTTCTGTGGTGATATACAGCACAACCCAGGGACGTTTACAGCTGTTTCTGTTGCAGCAATAGTCCTGTTCCGTAGATGGGATAATCTAATGTAACGATCCTGCACCCGAGTTGTAACACGAAGAGGCCCTGAACGTAGTCGGTCTGTCGTATTACCAAGATGCTGGTACTTCTCCAAAGACGTGAAATTGTGCTACGATAAACATTGTACGTTCTGGCAACAGCATTCTGTAATTCCTGGGCCTCGATTCGACCGATAGTGATATTCCGGGTAACAGCATCTAACCTTGGCATAGCGTCACCTCATCAGAAATTTACTAATCGCGCGAGTCAAGAAAAGAAATAGCAGGGTTTTATACCGATTGTCTGAGTTAAAAAAATACCCATGATTTGCACGTGAAAGTCGACCCAGTTTTTAGCAATGCGTAATTCATAATGTGTTCCTGATTTCGACCACAGTCGTTCACGGGTTAATGAACTTAAATGTTTTCACCTGGAAACTTTTAATTAAGGTGTAATTTTGATGTTGTGTATATATATTTGAATATTTATAGATTATTTGTCCGCAAAAAAATGATTTAAATAAATGTATCCGATATTGCGTTTCTTTTTTAAGTGAGTATAGAAAAAGGCAAACAACAATTTCACATACTTTCAAAAAATTGTATCTCTGTTTTTTTTTTATTTGCATAAACTATAAACTATGGAAGCCCGTACGATCCATGGAAAAAATAATTTTTAACTTGTGCGCACGAGTTACAAACTTGAGCGCACGAGTTTCAAACTTGAGCGCACGGGTTTCAAATCTTGTGCGCACGAGTTACTAACTTGTGCGCACGAGTTACTAACTTGAGCGCACGAGTTTCAAATCTTGTGCGCACGAGTTACTATCTTAAGCGCACGAGTTTCAAATCTTGAGCGCATGATTTTCATATCTTGTGCGCACGAGTTACTAACTTGTGCGCAAAGATTTGAAACTCATGCGCTCAAGTTAATAACTCGTGCGCAGTAACTTGTGCGCACAAGTTTGACCTCTAACTCGTGCGCTCAAGATTTGAAACTCGTGCGCTCGTTAGTAGCTCGTGCGCACAAGATTTGAAACTCGTGCACACAAGTTAGTATTTCGTGCGCACAAGTTAGTAATCGTGCGCACAAGATTTGAAACTCGTGCGCTCAAGTTTGCAACTCGTGCGCACAAGTTAGTTACTCGTGCGCACAAGATTTGAAACTCGTGCGCTCAAGTTATTAACTTGTGCACACAAGATTTGAAACTCGTGCGCACAAGTTAGTGATTCGTGCGCACAAGATTTGAAACTCGTGCGCTCAAGTTTGTAACTCGTGCGCACAAGTTATAAATTATTTTTTCCATGGCACGTACGGGCTTCCATAATAAACCGCATCCATGTTATAAATAAAGTTTTAACAAAACAAAATACATGCATCCCTAATTTCTTCTTGTTTATGTCATTGCTAGTATTTAAACACACATAACTGTTAAAAATATCATGTTTGAAAAGTCTTAGATAAATTCATGAAGAAGATACCTGGTTATATAAAGTAAAATGCTATATTTTTGTTTGATACAATTCGCAGCATTTAACTTTTTATTGACCCCTCCCTACATTATTGAATATTTAATAAACTGACATGTTTCTTTTTTCTTTCATTTGATACGTTTTTAAAGTGTTTACTTATAGTTGTTTTTCTTGTTTAAATGATTGTCCTGTCTAAGAATTAATGCGTCGTTCGACTATCTTTTCAAGATAGTACTTTTTAAAAGTTGTTTTATTGTTTATGTCATTTCTTAGTGTACATGTATATGATGTATACAATCTATAATTTATCATGTAAAGTATACTAAATTTGTATATACATATTCTTTAATTCCTCTTTACAGAGATATAGGTTACAAGTAAATATTATTACAATCGCAAATAGATTAAAAAAGTATTTTATAAAAATGTATAATACATAAACTTTCTAAGATATCTAGAATGAGAATAAAAATAAAACATGACCTGCCATAATTCAGGAGACAAAAAGAAGACCATGACCTATAAAGAACGTTTTGTGTAAATTGATGTTTGTTTAACTAAAAACTCATAAAAATATTTGTAAGTTTATTAAAACTCTAACAATATTATCACCAGAGACATGTAATTACATATAATTAATGTAATTATATGTCTATGTTATCACTGAAAAATATACACCCCTAAATTTGTACAATATGTTTTATTTCCCTTATTGTTTAGTCAAAACTTACAAATATATTTTTAGAACAATAACTATATCATGCATAAATAACAGTACAAAATCAAGCTACCGTATTATGAAAGTCATCTTTGTCTTGCCTTTTTTTAAACACCATTAACCTATAAAAAGAAGTGCATCGGGGGAAAATTTATTGCCCTGTGGCGTAACGAACTCGTATGTCTTGCTACAATGAGCCATTTGCATGATTATTAATACAAATTACACGGTGGGATAACTTTTATAAAAAAACTTTTTTTTTTTTGGCATGTAAAATTTGAGTGAACATAATATGTAAACTTTAACCATGCTATTAAATTTATTAATAAAAATACATAAGGTTTCTAAAAATATTTTTTTTGTATTAATGAGACATTTATTGGGGAACAAAATATTCCAGAAGAAAAATTTCCCAACAATCATTTTGACTCATTCCACGACATAAATCCCTTAGTTGTGCAGTGTTGTGTTTATAAATCTAGACTAGAAGAATGTGTCTGCAGAATGACAGATTTTCAGTGAATTAATTAACAACAAAACGACTTTATGGATATTGAAATAAATATTTTAAAATAAATTTTGTAATAACTCGACCAATCTAACTTCTTCTCACGGTATAAGGGAGATAAATGTTATACGTTCATGTAGTCTTGATCACCCAGACGCATATATAATAGCGTCTGGGATCACCTTGTTGTAATTTCTAATTTCGCTAACAATAGGTGGACAAAACAATGATTCTATTTTTAGGGCCCTATTTTTAAACCAGGAAAACCATGCAAGCCTGTCTATACTTATAATTGACGTCACAGTAAGATTCACTCTTGATTGTGCATAACAATAATATTTGTTTAATTAATTGATAAAGTAATCTTTTCTTAAAAAATATTTAAATGTAAACTTTGGTACAATTTGTTATACACTTCTGGATATGAGCGGAGGTAATTTTTTAGACAATAAAAATATCTTCCAATCAAAAATTACGCCCAGTTTTGGGCGTAACGATAACGAGTTCAATATAAAGATGAATCTAACCTGGTCCCCTGGTGCAATATTTTTCATTTACGCAAGCTTCACTTTCAAATATAACCCCAGGTCACCACCAGTTTACTACACAGTTTGATTGATTGTTTAAAACGCCATGTTTTGGCTAACTTTTCGCGCGTTTCGTTCCGTCAAAAATATCTGTCAGAATACAATTTAAATAGAGTATCTACCTTCTTCTAGTTTTCCAGGTTTCGAGTTAAACTGACCATTCCCGTAGAGTTATTTCCACAAACGAGACATAAATCAATAAAAGCATTTTTTTATAAACTGTATTTTGATTTGAATTTGATTACGGGAAGCCGGACGTTACGTCATAATGCATTGCATCGGAATTACGTCAGTTACAGTTAATACTGACGTAAATTTTGAGGCATTCCGAATGTTGCAAACCGGTCAAAATTTTGACCGGATTCATTGCTGGTGACCTGACTGTATATTCGAACCGGAAGTCCGCTTACGGTATTGAGAATATTTAGTCAGGATCCCAGACTAAAGATGAATCCAGACGCACAAATGTAATCAAGCGTCTGGATGATCGAGACTAACGTTCATGTAAATAGTCTCGATCGCCCAGACGCATATAAAATAACGTCTGGGATCACTTTGTTGTAATTTCGCTACCAATAGGTGGAGACAAAACAATGATTCTATTTTAGGGCCCTATTTTTAGACTAGGAAAATCATTGCAAACACGTCTATAATTATAAAATGACGTCGCGGTAAGATTCTCTATTGATTGTGCATAACAATAATATTTGTTTAATTAATTGATAAAGTAATATTTTATAAAATATTCAGATGTAAACTTTGGTTCAAATTTTTATACATTTCTAGATATGAAGGGAAGTAATTTCTTCGACAGTTAAAATCGTCATCCAATCAAAAATTACGCCCAGTTTTGAGCGTAATGATAACCGAGTTCAATATAGAGATGAATCCAGACACACAAATATAATTAAGCGTCTGGATGATCGAGACTATCATGAAACTAAACGGTAACTTGTTTTCATGGGTAGTCAATTTTTAATATCTTCGCGGTATTAAAATTTACTACCAATGACTTCCGGTAGCTAATTTTCATAGGTAGCTTAATATTAATACGACACCGGATCACTGGATTCTTTTCTATCAAACATCATCGAACCGTACACATTCCACAATAATAAATAATAATCGAATATTAACAGTGTAGTTATCACCTTATGTTTGTCTACAAGTAATTATATTACTGATGAGTGTGTGTGCGTGTGTCTGTGTGTGTGACCAATAAACCCTCAAATCATAACCAGTCTTTGTTCTGTAATTAAACTAGCGCTTTTATGTTTACAAACAATCTTCAGGTGTGTACAGACTTAAGTATAGTAACATTGACTGTCTTTATGTACATTACAAATCCAGTTCGGGTTCAAATTGTACAATATCAGTAAATTAATAATCCAAAAAAATAAATCCCTGTCTATTAATGGATGTGGTATTTATAATAAAATATCTTGATCCTTTGCTGGTAATTCGGACGATGGTACCCAAACAGCATGTTGGGAAGGCTCTCCAATCATTTGCACAAGCACGAACTATTGTCACACATTTTCGTTAATATACGTTTATTTTGCGATTTTTGCTATTGAAATATTAGGTTTATTCTACAGTTAGATTGCATCAGGATTCATAAATTCGGCATCACGAAATCGTGCAGATTTTTGAAGACGATGAGGACTATTTTAAGGAATGGAAACAATAATATTTATGTACTGTACGTGTGATTTGTGATCAGGTGTCTGTTTATCGATGGTGTCAGTTGCGTATTCTGTGTTTCGAGATTTCATGACCCAAACCTATACAAGATTCTAAAGCAAATGTACAATTACCATTGCAAAGCTTCAATTCAAAGTCTCTAAATCTACCAAGTATTCTTGTCTTTAGGATCACCCCTTGTCAATACAAGACCTAATGGGCTAGTAATCTGAAAATTTTCTGTCACTTTGACACGTGCCATAAAGCCCCGGTAATAAATTATTGTATGGGACATTACTATAGTCTGATGTACGAAATTCAGCAATGTTTCACCATTTTAGGAATAAACTGGATAAGCCCTTGCATTAACATTTTTAATTGGTACTTTATGATTATTTGCCAGTACTGTTTTGGCTACTATTAGATCTTTATTTAAAAACATATTTGGGAATTTTAACAAACACCATTTAAAACAATTTGTATATGGTCGAGAATGTTTCCAAACAATCATGTCAATGTTCGGTTCTACGGTAAACCGATATCAATACTGGTTGGGCCCATGCATCATTTGGGGAAATCAGACCTGGTTTCTCGAACTCCCAATTTCTCAAACACTTCTTTCGGCCCCTTGAGTTCGAGCCATCAAAGTTTGACTGTAGTTATTGAGTTAGCTTAGATCTACAAACACTTATCCCTTGGTTCGAGAATCCTCAGCCATCCAACGCTTTTTTGTTGGCGTGGGACAATGGTAAAAAAGTATGGAGATGGCAGAGGATTCACAGATGAACAAACATCAAAATCTTGATCCCTAAGATTTCCAAATTGTATAGTGAAAACTGTGGTGTTTTGAGGAAATTAAGGTTTTATTGATAAGATCAAAGATAATTTTTTATTGGACCCCTAGGTTGATTTTATGCCCTCAGGCAATGGTTGATCATTAGTTATTCCTATCCAGATTTTCTTGATAGTGTGTGTCTGCTTGCAGAAAAGCTACTTAACCAGGAGTTCACAGTGACAAGATTGAAGTCATCCCTTAAAGAAAAGTTCATGGTCACCATCATTACTTTGTTGAACAATAGGGTATATTGGTGTCACAAATGTTTAAATGTTGCATTGGTCATAATCACTTGCCCTCCTTATTGTATTGTGACTAACCCTCCCCCCTCTTTAGATCTGACTGGTAACTGGATTTAAAGCTGATTGATATGATGGGTGCTACACATTAATCAGAAGTTGCTTATGGGTTTGAAGCACTTGGACTTAACCCTGGTTTACTGTGTCTAGTGGGTGTGTGTCACTCGACCACAGTTTGGGGTTTTTGTGTTGTGAATATAATATTTTTGTGTTGTCCCCTCTTTTGTTTAAATAAGGCTTTATCTGTTCCTTACTTATTGTCTGTTGAATACTCCTCCGTATATTCAATTCTCTTTCTTAAACCTGTATAGTACCTTTTTGTAATTCCCTAGCTCTGTGGAGAGGGTAAGATGGCGGCTGTTGTGTTTTCCATCGTATAATAGTTCTACATGTGCAATACATAGGTAAACAGTGTTTGTTGAAATGTTTTTTTATGAAATGTGCTGGTCTGTTGGACCTATCCAGTATAATTATCATCTGGCCAGACATTTGCAACCAATATATAATTTTAAGGCAGGTCAGACTGGTAGTTATTCCATGACATCTTGGATGATGACGAACTCGAACCATTTTCTAATATTAGTCTTATTCCATTGAAATTTTCACATGTTTCATGCAGGCAGACTTGTTTGTATTACTGCATTCACAATTCAATAAGAAAGTACAGTTTGTTAGTCTGCATGCTACAAATACATAATGTTTATTCTTCATAGAGAATGGCTGACATTTGCAAAGAGGTTAAACATGTATTATACTGTAAATATGTTAATAGTTGAGTTGCATGCTTTGTGCAGTCATTAAAATATATTAAATTATTATACTAAATATAATGCATTTTAAGTAAATTTAATAATTAGAAAACTACTGACAAACATGCAAAACTACAAGTTTATTAATTGGGCTGAGACTACTGATGATACATAAAGGGGGTAAACAGGTCTGAGCTTTCTTGGAGTTTCTAATTTTTGTAATTATTGTAGTAATGTAGAGGGGCAGACACTATGACAGAGGATAACACAAGCCAGGACGAAGGGCAGCTTTGAGGTAACAGAAAGTATAGTAAGTATGCAAATTGTACTAGTGTTATGCATTAAGGCCAAAATAGAAGAAATAAAATTGTTTCACTTCTCCCAGCTCCCTCCCAAAAAGTACTTGTGAGTGTAAAAATTGCTTGTACTGCCAACCATTTACAAGCAATGCAAATCAATTTCTTTGTTTAAATAATTAAAGGCTACCTTCCTAAAACCTGCAAGTCATGATAAGAATGATAAAAGAGTGTACAGAGTAATCATTTTGGATGTTTTGTCAACCCTGTGGACAGTGTATAATTATTGAAGATGTTTTGTCCACTTTATTTCTACCCAAAGGGTGGACAGGGAAGTCATGGTGGATGGTTTGTCTGCCCTATGCCAATGTCCTCTGTGGAGTTATAGACAAACAACTGTCAAACTGATCTGTGGTGTATGTCTGACATTATATTGTAAAATATACATTGTTTATACATTTTATGCTGTATTTCAGTGTAAACAGTGTTCTGAGCTTGGAAAGGAATGCTTAGTACGGGCTATTGATGATGATAATTTGCAATTTAGGTGTACAGGAATAGGACAGATTTATATCATCACATCAAGAGTGATGTGAAGCATTTAAAGATTTCTGTGGTAGAATAAAAAAAAACATGTAACCAAACTTTATAGGCCATATGTAGTTGCGAGGATTAAAATTATGCATTTTGTACATTTTGCAATTACATACAGATTTCTCATGGGCCTATATTTACATTACATATGTCTTTCATCGATATCCTAGATTTCTATTGGTTTAAACCATTACTGATGACGTAAGATCATTCTTTGCATTTCTCAATGTAACCGGTAGCCATGAAGAGCACGCGCTTCTTTGAGGACGTCCACAGTAAACTAACAATGCAGAGTAATTTAAATCAACAACAATACACTGTGCATGATTTAAATAAAGACCCCAACATTTTTTTTAAATGAAATAAAATGTAAATATAAAAATTGAATTCATTATTTTGAAGTTTCATTGACGTATGAAAGCGTTGACCGAGCACATTTTCGTTATCGCTTCGTTAAAAATGTGCTTCGGTCAACGCTTTCACATTGTCCAATCATATTCACTGTTACACATGGTGTTTTATTAGAATCACTATTATTATGGTCATGAGGCATATCTACATTAAAGCGCGATGTAATAATCCACTAAGCTAATGGAGTACTTCTTTAGCTCACTTGCTAAATATGTCGGCTGGTAATACAGAGATCCTGGGTGGTGGGTTCCAGTGGTAACACGCTCTACTATTGCATTGTTTTATGTTTAACAGATGTCTTTATTGGAAACAATTGTTGATGTCACATTGTCCAATCAACTGTGATGTTACATCTATATATATAGATTACTGTCAGATTAATATGTATTGGTTACGTAAATTCCATCGTCACACGCTAGTACACATGTACTATGTCTATGTCTACGATTAACCCCGGTTAATGAAGCTATATTTTATATATAGCGGATTTGGCCGAGGGGTCTAGACCGCTGGACATAGTGCAGGCGAATTGGTGCCACAGTGTCACAACGGTGTGAGTTCGAATCCCGCTGAGGGTAAACAAATATTTGACAGTGTTAAAAATCTAATTCTAACAGTGTTGGGCTTAATTTGTAGACGTATATATAAATATTTGATATTAACCCTGTATTTCGGATGTTTCAGAAATCCGCTGGATAGATATATTATATGGTTGTCACAATACTTAGACGTTTGTATATAATTTACTTACAGTGTTGGGGTTAATTTGTAGACGTATATATATAATATATATATATATATATATATATATATACGGTTACATGTCTCTTATTGTTGACAACATTCTACATTTTATAAGCCTTCACATTTTTTTATTTAGCATACATTTGTATGTCTTGTAATCTTAAACCTAATATACGTTTTACATTATTATACATGTTTTCCAGACTCATAGAGAGCTATTGCTGTTAAAGAAAATGTTGAACCAGTTACAAATGTAGAATGGAATGCAGCAAAATAAATATACAAGTAAATACTAGTGGCACAGCAGAAGTAGAATTAGACAAAGTATCAGGAAACAGTCTATCTATGAATCAAGCAGGAGGCAATACATTCATAGAAAGGCTACATATTTTTTAAAATTGTTTTTCAGTATGCTTTTTCATAAGAGGTTAATAAAATAAATAATCAAATGGCGATAATTCAATAATTATCACTACAACGCCTTCAAAAATGTTTAGGGGTTGTCAGCTTAAAATGTAGAGTCTCCCCACATTCCATGTTGAGGTGTTTCGATAGTGCCATTTACCTTGAATGTTTGACGCCTTTTGTTGATAAAGAATATGTGAATTGTTGCCACTGAAAAGGATAAATTTTCCACCCCTACCTGATACTCCAAACTTTTTCGCAAGCAATCAGACTTCTTTCTCTTGATTCCATCTATTTTGCTCAATTGATTTATTGTATATTAACTTGTTCTTGTCATGAATATAGCTGAAATACTGCTCTCTGGATGTAAAGCAAACATCCAATAACCCACGAGTAAGTGTATGAAAACGTTCTAATGATACACAATTGTATCTTTCTTATTTTTATTTTTATTTTTATTTTCCAGGAGTAGTCCGGTCCCGGTATGCAGGTTGATAAAGGTGGTATAGATAACTTTTGCAGAACAACCTCGGGGAAAGGGGATGACATCAAAAAAGGTATCAAAAAAGGTTATTAGAAACAATTATTGATCTATTATTCAGGACTTAATTTGTAAAATGTAACCAATGGTGATTCGTCACATAAAAATTTTAAATGGTCTTATAAAAATTTGTCAAACACGTCAAGTATTAAACACATCAAGCCCTTTATAGCTCACAAGAATTTTTTCAATATTTCTTAGTGCAGCCACCAATGTTTGTAAAGAAGTGCTTTGCCTTTTTTCCTTTTTTTGACATTATTCATCAAAGCTGGAATCAATTTATTGATAGTTCATATGACTTTATTACATGTGCTAAAACCGGAACCAGTTAATATTTTTACAAGTAAATAACTAGAAGTTGTAGAAGTGTAAACTAAGTTGCGGACAAAAGAGAAAAAATTATTTAATACATTACAGCAACACAATATCAAAATTTCTCAGTGAAATAAATTTCGATAAATCACATGTTAAATAAATTTAGTTCTTCACTCCCTGAAAGTGAGGTCACAGTGTATGTCCTTAATAGCAAACAGAAATAGGTTTATAGCTGAAAATATAGATCGAACCAGGACTGTGAGTTCCTTATGTAGCTTCATTTCGATAAAAAATCTAAAGAAAGGAATTTTTTACATTGAGGTAAATGTTTTATTCATGAAAGTTGGTTTAAACAGCATTCAAACAATAAACCGGATTTATTGTGTAGGTGGAAAAATAGCCCAAGCTAAACAAGATTTCAATGCACACTCAAACAATTATGAATTTATAAGGACACGACCAAAGAAATCTCCAATAGGGCACGTCAAGAATAGGGATGTGGAGGTGTGAACAGCAGATAAGAACTAGAAGTCGTTCTGTATTATCTTAAGTCCCAGTTCAAGGCTAAAATAAAAGGCTTGCAAAATTATCCAGTTCATCACCATCAAATCATCACCGGCTGACACAAGTTCCAGAAAAGGGAAGTAAATATAAAGGAACGGTAAAAGGAGATTAAAATGCAAACAAAAAGAAAAGGTTAATAGAAGAACTAAGTTGAGTAATTTCAGTAAGGCTAGACAAAAAGAATTGTCACGATTCAGTAAGCTGCATCCTGATCTTCAGGAGGTATGGAAAAATCAGTATCAGACAAATTATACATGTAAAATATGTTTTAAAAAGTATGATAATACAAGTGGTTATAACAACCATATAAGATCTCACAAGGACTTCATACCTGCAAAATTTGTGATATGTTCATCTAAAAGGGTCAGGGTTATATGAAGGGGCATACAGCTGAAAAACATTGCAATGATGTTGGCTTTACTTGCTGCAAATGTGGCCGAAAGTACAAGAGCAAAAGAGCAAACTTGGTTTGAAATCTCACTATATTGTCAACCATACTGATAAAGGTATGCAGTTTAAATGTCGAATTTGTAATGCTCAGTACGGTAGCCAGGCTATGCTGACAAGACATGAACGTATTCATAAGTTTGAAAATTCCTGTTCTATATGGTTGGACAAAATTGATACGAAGGAGAAATTGCAAAAACATATGAAAAATGCTCATGGATATTTTCTGTGTATAACATCTAGCTTGTACTTTGTAGATAATGATGTATTGACGGAACACGAGAGAACACATTTAAGCTACATCTCTACTGAAGATACAGGAACTAATTCTACTTCCTCACTTGACACTCATACTACATCCTCTTCTAGTGTTTTAAATTCTAATTAGCAGTTGGCAAAGAATATGAAAATGACATAGTTATTGAGATCACAGAAGCCATTGTTTGTAATGATTCGAATTTTAATATGATTTACATAGCAAACAATTAGTTTTTGATTTATCTGCCCAGAAAATAATCTTTTGGAAAGGGTAACACAAAAAATGATGAGGACACAAAAGCAGAACACATAGGCAAATTAAGCAACTATGAAAAATCAGCTAAAAATTGTTAAATTTTGTGGAAAATGTTTTTCTCAATCTTTAGCTTTACTTAAAACATATGAAACTTCACAACAAAAAGAAAAACATTTCATGTGAACACTGTGGGAAAATTTGCAAAACAGACGAAACGTTTAAACGTCACATGTTCTTGCATTTTCCCAATGATGAGAAACCTTACAAATGTAGCCACTGTGGTAAAGGTTTTGCAACTCGGACAAATCTCAAAATACATGCTGTTGTCCACAACGATAAAAATCAATGTATGTGCAATTCTGTGGCAAAGGTTTCCGTGATCCTAGACAGTTAAAGGTAGATCATCACAGAGGTTTCTGTGATCCTAGACAGTAAAAGGTAGGTCATCACAGAGGTTTCCGTGATCCTATACAGTTAAAGGTAGGTCATCACAGAGGTTTCCGTGATCCTAGACAGTTAAAGGTAGGTCATCGCAGAGGTTTCCGTGATACTAGACATTTAAAGGTAGGTCATCGCAGAGGTTTCCGTGATCCTAGACAGTTAAACGTAGCTCATCGAAGAGGTTTCCGTGATCCTAGACAGTTAAACGTGGCTCATCGCAGAGGTTTCCGTGATCCTTGATAGTTAAACGTAGCTCATCGCAGAGGTTTCCGTGATCATAGACAGTTAAAGGTAGGTCATCACAGAGGTTTCCGTGATCCTAGACAGTTAAAGATAGGTCATCACAGAGGTTTCGTGATCCTAGACAGTTAAAGGTAGGTCATCACAGAGGTTTCCGTGATCCTAGACAGTTAAAGGTAGGTCATCGCAGAGGTTTCCGTGATCCTAGACATTTAAACGTAGCTCATCGAAGAGGTTTCCGTGATCCTAGACAGTTAAAGGTAGGTCATCACAGAGGTTACGTGATCCTATACAGTTAAAGGATGGCCATCACAGAGGTTTTGTGATCCTAGACAGTTAAAAATAGATCCTCACAAACGTTATGTGATCCTAGGCAGTTAAAGGTAGGTCATCACAGAGGTTTCTGTGATTCTAGACAGTTAAAGGTAGGTCATCACAGAGGTTTCCTTGATCCTATACAGTTAAAGGTAGGTCAGGACAGAGGTTACGTGATCCTATACAGTTAAAGGATGGTCATCACAGAGGTTATGTGATCCTAGACAGTTAAAGGTAGGTCATCACCAAGGTTTCTATGATCCTAGACAGTTAAAGGATGGTCATCACAGAGGTTTCCGTAATCCTAGACAGTTAAAGGTAGGTTATCACAGAGGTTACGTGATCCTGTACAGTTAAAGGATGGCCATCACAGAGGTTATGTGATCCTAGACAGTGATCCTAGACAGTTAAAGGTACGTCATCACAGAGGTTACGTGACCCTATACAGTTAAAGGTAGGTCATCACAGATGTTACGTGATCCTATACAGTTAAAGGATGGCCATCACAGAGGTTATGTGATCCTAGACAGTTAAAGGTAGATCCTCCCAAAGGTTATGTGATCCTAGGCAGTTAAAGGTAGGTCATCACAGAGGTTTCTGTGATTCTAGACAGTTAAAGGTAGGTCATCACAGAGGTTTCCGTGATCCTATACAATTAATGGTAGATAAGCACAGAGGTTACGTGATCCTATACAGTTAAAGGATGGTCATCACAGAGGTTATGTGATCCAAGACAGTTAAAAGTAGTTCATCACCGAGGTTTCTATGATCCTAGACAGTTAAAGGATGGTCATCACAGAGGTTTCCGTAATCCTAGACAGTTAAAGGTATGTTATCACAGAGGTTACGTGATCCTGTACAGTTAAAGGATGGCCATCACAAAGGTTATGTGATCCTAGACAGTGATCCTAGACAGTTGAAGGTACGTCATCACAGAGGTTACGTGATCCTTTACAGTTAAAGGATGGTCATCACTGAGGTTATGTTTTGTGACCAGAATCTAGCGATATTAAAACATTGTGGTATAATTCAAAAAAATGATGAACTGTGGAGAATCTTGGTTAAAAACCAGACTGATATTTATACAAAAGATCATTTTCATACATATGATTGAGAATCTCATCTGTCTTAGTGTTCTTCCTGTATCCGATAATTCTGTCTGCTTCTTTCATACCTCTGTTGATACTGCGTTATACTAGAGAATTAAAAAGCTGTTCTTCAGAACAATGTTGAATTCCTTCTTGAATATCAGGTCATTCCGAATTGCAACGTTGAAAAGCTTGCTTTTTTGTCATCAATCTTCGCTTTTCTCGCTTTTCAGATTCAGTTTCATTACAACAAGATTGTGGGTGCTTCCGTGTTGTCGTGCTGTATCACTACATATTGTAGGCATCGCTTCTACTTTCTTTGTTGTTCTTTTCGCACAGGACTTTGTCGAGGTCTCGGATTGAAATTTTGTCACTGTCTTTTCAATTTCAATTTTCTATTTGTGTTCACTTGACTGGTTTGCTTTTTTTGTATTGCGATATTATTGATAGGGATATGTTACAATAATCTTAATAGAAATTATGTACCATTCAGTATGAAATCTTTATACTATCAGAAACCTATAGGACAACAAATAATAAATGATCTTAATGTTTACAAACAATAGCCTTATACAAATATCACAAGCGCGGGAAAATTTAACGTAAAAATCTCATTGCTACGTCAAAGATTTGTAAAAAAAAATGATTAAAAAATATTACATAAGGGTGGCGGGATGAAAACGTACATTTTACAGATAAACTACAAAACACACAGACATGCACAAAACTTACTTAAATAAAGAAATAAGACCTATTCATTATGTAAACAAAAATCAATTATAGCTATTTCATTAACAACTTACAAATTAAGTTTTCTACTTAAATGGTGGTAAAAGTTATATTTACGCTTCAATAAGTTACCCATGTAAAATTATCATAGAAACTAAAAACAATAATCATTTGTTACACAATGTTTGAATAAAACTTTTATCTGATCTCAATATGACATTGGAGTGCCACAACGTTCTCTACTTTAACCTACCAAATTAAAATTTCTTCGACGTCTTATTAAAGGCAAGAAGATAGCAGAAGCTAGTTTCTATAACTAACAATTCTCAATTTGCTGAGTGGCTTCCGTTACAATTTCTTCAGAACTCGAAATTAAAGAAACCACAGAAATAGCTTCATCTACATCATTTTTAGACCTACACCTCAAATAGGACACCATCGGTCATCTTACCACAAAAATTTACATCAAACAAGACGATTTTAATTTCAAAATTATAAATTTCCTTCACCTATGCAGCAATATTCCAGCTTCTCTTGCATATATTTCTATCTTTCTCAATTGCTCAGGTATGCAAAAAGCTTGCGAATAGACGGATTTTTACAAACGTCACCTATTTCTTCGGGATAAACTTACAAAAGCACGGTTAAAAGAAAAAACGACTCGCCCAAGCCTATAATAAGGTTTACTATAGAAGTTTTACTTCCTTGTCGAAAAATATTTTATCTCGTTTGAAAATATTGTTGCACATAGTTTTTCCCAATTTTTGCATGCAGTGTACAGTGAATGGGCTATTATGATTGTTGGATACACCTAATAGTGACCAGTGGTATATGATACCCATCAATTTAAATCAACTAACTAACTCACATTCTACATTAATGGAATCGGGAGGTTTGGAATGCTATACAACCTGGTTTAACCCACCATTTCTTTTGAAATGCCTGTCCCAAGTAAGGACCGTTGCTGTAGATACTATATTTTTGGTTGTTGGTTCTGGAGTTTGCCGGTTTCGCGGACTTTGAGATAATTGTAAACACACATTTTAGTGAAAATTTAAAGCAGGCATTTCATATACATACAGATGTAAGAACGAATGCAGAAACCGTCTTTAAATAAAGCACGTACATATATGTACATAATGTAATAAAATGGGAAACTAATAATATATTAACTCCTAATGTTACATGTGTATCAAGTCACTAATCTAGCATGATGATTCCCATGTCGTATTGCAATTAGAACTTGTTAACTGAATCTGATACATCTAAAATTATTTATAATTAAATGATTTAAAACAAGCAAGATATTAAAAGTAAATTTCCAGAGATATAAACAATTATGTCTGAATCCATGTACCCTAACAAAGCATTCAAGCATTTATTCTGTGGTAAGTACAACACAGTTTACGAAATTAATGTACATGATTATGTTAATGCCTAAAGTATCCGTACACACATACTTTACAGAATTGTGTATGTTGAAATACATTGTGATAAACATATAATGTTATGTACAAGTACAAACAATTTTGATAATTACTAATTAATAACTATAAAATATTATGTTCATTCTCTAGGACGTGACCGAAGACTGCAACAATATACTATTTATAAACAAACAAAAATTCAAAGTTGATTATAAAGTCACAGCCTGGTCTATTTTAGTGGATGACTCCATATGTATGTTTGCTCTGCAGGACGTGACTGATGACTTTGTAACAAAGACTATAATCTTCCTAAATTACAAACATAACAGGAAGATTATAATGCCACAACTTTGCCTAGAGCTGCCAAAACTCTCAAATTTATTTCTTTTAAAAACGTTAGTGTCAACTGCGTAACAAATACAAATACAAAATTAATTTTTGCACTACAGGTGCATATCATTATCAATAACTGTCAATTTTTATTGGTATTAATATTCGAGCGAACAAATGACAACGGATGTTTTAGTTTAACAAAAAATTATGTTTGTTTGTGTGTTTAAATAAAAATTAAGTTTTCGAGATATGTTTATGCAGGCTTTAACAAAAACTAAACGTTACTTATACTTGTAATTTCATTTCATCTGTTTTATATCGGTCATCACCAACAGTATTTCTAGTATCATATTCAAACAATGTAAATATATACTATTTATTACTATGAATATTATATAACTTACAAATGATTGAAATAATTTTGGTTGAATTTGTTTAAGGCCAACAGCGATCTGTAATATGTTGAACACTGTCTCATTGTTTATTGCCTGAAGTACTTCATGGCAAGCACCAAGACTTCCACATACAGGATAACCAATATCATTACTACAATTAAGCGATATTATTTGTATTTTAATAAAGTTAATAAACAGGCTTCGTCTTTTATCGTTTTCTCAGCAACTACTAATCACATTCTCTTGAAATTTGGTATGCAGCTCAGCATGGCCTACCATAACGTAGGGTTCGATTTCAGGTTTGTCGCTCACCTACCTCCTATTGTTTAACGAAATCCGGCCATTTCTGTCTTTGACGGATTTTGTTAAATAGAACCCTTGTTAAACCCGTATTATTACGGAAAATCGTGCAGAAGACAAATGATGACAAGCTCCTGAATTAGTAACATTTCTTTAAGGTTCATAGTCCGAGAATCCTCTGCCGTCCAACTCTTTTTTTCTTTTTTGCCGACTCAGACCAGTGTCGCAAAATCCTTTGTTTTTTGCTTATGGAAAGCGCTCTGACGTCCCACGCAAAAAAAGCGTTTGACGGCAGAGGATTCTCGGACTATCCATAGCGACGCTTTCATATTAATTATTATTCGCTTAAAATATCGACACCTAAAATTCAATGTGTTCTTCGCCCACTGTAAGCGCGTAACACAGCACGGTATCATCTGAGCATAGATTTGATCAATAGGTAAATATGGTGCATGTACCTCCTTAACGACACTTTTCACGATTCTCTTGTTTGTGCTGTTAGTCTTAAGGTTTCTGTGTTTGTTCCGAATATTTATTATAGTTATTGCCACGTGTATCTCTTTTTAAATTGACTTGCGATATTATATCACTTCCTGGTATCTCACTAACTTCAACTAACTTTATTGAATACAACAGATAAACCACGGACAGCATTGTAAAAAATATATGAAGGTGAATCATATGTTGTGTATTTTATTACCACATTAATAATTGTTTATTATGAACGCCGATTTAAAATACCGTAATAATTACTAGCAAACCTCTGATCTAATACACATTTCAAAGAATAAGACGAAAAACATGTATCTATGTTCACCTTCCAACTAAAGCCATCATCCCAGGCGTTTTGCTACTAACAACATCTAGTAGTGTGCACAAGGTATCAATTGAAGGATATTTCTCACCAACAGTCCAATCTGTTGTCTTGTACAGTCTTACTTGCACTACTGTATTTTTCTCCTGTTGGGTAAAACAGTGAATAAATTTAGAAACGTATCGTTACATTTTTTTTATCTAACGCACTTTGGAGGATACTTTTTGTATATAAAATACCGGCTCGAAAAGTGAATTTTGTATGTTGACGTATAATGTCCGGAAAACCGGATTTACTAGTTGATAATGGTTTTATGAAATGCTATTGAAATTGCAATGTTTTCAATAAATTGCACAATATTGAGGAACATGTTTATCTTTGTTTTTGGTACGGCATTATTAATATCTCAAACATTTCACAAAATCTCAGTGAACGCATATTCGATACATTCCCGGCTTAAATTGATTTCTTTCCAATTAGTCTCTACCACATACCTTATTCCAGATGTCGAAAACAAATTCAAATATGCTGTCTTGAAATTTGTCAAAGGAAGATACTTCTATTCTAAATGTACTTGTATTTATTGGATCATCAGTTTTCGGAAAAAATGCAGAAATCTGCAATATTTACACAAGCACATATAAATTTTATTAATAGTAAATATTAAATACTAGAATGTGTTCATGCAGGTTCAGTAGTTGTTAGATTATTGGACGGTAATAAATGCCACTTTTCAGGTTTTTTTTAATTGTTGAAAATAGTTCGGTGATTCGCAGAAGATGTTTCTAAATATATCATTAGGTTTTGTCGGGAAATAAGGCATTGGTGTATTCAACGTTTAACATTTTGAGTTGATTTTTAAGGACATATTGAAAATAAATAAATAATTTAGACTTCGCAGTTTGTTTTGTTTTAATATTGACGGCATCTGAGTAAAAACAGACGCATTCTTGTCTACTTTGAATGAGTTACCTTTTGCCTTTTCTGTACAAGAAAAACAATACAGCCAACATGGTTATCTGTGATAAAAGTCCAGAAATTATCAATGTCATTTTGATAAGGAACTGATGTTATAATATATCCGCTCCCATCATCCTTCTTCTGTTAAAACAAAAGAAAACAAAGATTAACATTGAAAACCATTAATTTCACGAATACCAGTAGTATTTTTGACCACTGTTGTCCAACAAAAAACGAATACAAAGAAGAAACAACTAAACATGGTTTGCATAAAAAGTAACACAATCGTGTTTAACAATACATCTGGTCACAGAGCAACAAATTCTGATAGACAAGCATACATCATTATAAACTTTGCAATTAATATGAATTTAATTGCGAACCAAACCAGTTATACTTAAATAAAATTTTTAAAGATAATATTATATTGTGTCTGAATAGTTTTTAATACTATCTTAAGCATCCATGACTACATTGAACTGGTTTGCATTGTAAAAGTAATATCGAACTGGAAAAACGAAGAAAATAACAAACAGTACACATGTAGATTATGTATTATATACCCGCAGAAAATAATAATCACCGTTTTCTAAGCATAACAAATTATCATAAATACGCATGATGTTAATATCTACCCCTTGAAATATACTTTTGGGCATGTAGCCATTTAAAAAAATCAGATTATAAAAAATAAAACATACAAAATACAAATGATATTTGTTGAATTCTTAATTCCGTTTATACATTTTTACTGAATTATGACTACGCCTAGATATGACTAGTTCTTGAAGTTAACTGGAGTAAACCGGTGCCACCCATGAAGCAGAGTTGCTTACCCTCCCGCAGCACTTAGAATCACCCCTTTTTCATTGGAGATTGTAATACTCAATATTTTGGTTTGTGTGTCATTTGTCTGTTTGTTTTGTTGTCCAGACTTTTGTTTAACCAGAGTTTTTTCTGTCCTGTGTCTTATCGTTTTATGATCACTCCTAAGTATCTTTGGTTCTTTAATCTTATGGTAAAATGAACACTTCGAAATATATTTGCAGTTATTACCGGGCTAATAACACAAAATGATAACCGGGTGATCATTTGGACTAATTTTAATCTTTTGCAAGCAATTTATTGTAAGCAAACACAAACTACTACAGTCCTTTATTAGAAATGTTGACCACTCAACTTTGTACAGTTCTCCCTGAGTATACATGCAATTAGTATCAAAACTAATCCTCGGTGGCTGAGTGGTCTAGGTATTGTCATTTACTTTAGGCAAATTTATATCAACACAAACATTGTTCTTTTTCGAAAGATAATAAAGAAACGAACCTTTATAAGAGCTTTATTGGTAAACTCTTCAAGTAATTCTGCACCTACACAATTTTGACACAATATAAATGTATGTATGCTCATTATTATAAAGATTTAGTTTGATGATAGGTCTATCAGTAATTAAATTTTAATTTTCTAAGGTGTTTTGGTCAGATCATTTGCAAGTTTGTAATTTACTGCTGATAGTTTGCACGTATAATCTCCAACATGTTTACCCCATATCCCTCTTTTGTACTGCTGACTTCTTTCTATATTCCAAATCATTCTCATTTTGTTTCCCTGTGTAGTACTCATCTTATTATTTGTTTTCATCCAATATCGACAAATGTGCTCACTGGCCGTAAACTAATAACTAATTTGTAAAAGAATACTTGTTTCACTACATTATTATATTGTTTCATGAGGAGATGAATGATTTATAAGTATTAGAAAAAAAATATTTACCTCTTTTAACATCAACATTTTCGTAATCTCTTGCTCCCCTAATAATTGGACTACTATTTAATACCTTGAATAGAGAAAACTCGTATCTTATATTTTGTTGTTTTCGAAATATTTGCGGAAGCAGTCTTAATATCTTAGAAAGAAGAATTGACATAATCATTGAAACTATCGATAGTTTAATTTAAGCGTTATTTCTTTGTATAAGACATTTTCGTGTTATAACAATAACGGTTCTCTATATTAGTTCATACTTTCGAATATTTATACAAGCACCGGAAAGATATATGTGGCCATTACGCTAGAACATATATAATATCAGTATAATATTTGCATCCAATCTCCAAATCAGCGTTCTTTACTTATCTTTTTCCGTAAAACTGCGTTTTATGTTTAGTAAAAATATATATCTAAACGATATCCCATCAATATTACCGGTAAGAAATACGACCAGCTTACCATTACTTTGAAGTAAATCAATTAATTAAATAGTCAAATTAAGTGAATTTAGTAACAGACACATTCTAGTTACATACTGTTATAATAAACTTATCTGTACCTCATATTCCTTTTTTATGTGTCTTGACAGCGATGATTTGTCCCGTAGCACTCGCATGAAATCTCGAACATCATACATCGTAAAGATCGTATCTATATCGTTTTGACCAGATGTCTGTATTTGAATAGAAACTGATACAACTTACATAATTATGAGATTTGTCTTGTCAAATATATATACTTATCCAGAAACTAACATTAATCTGGACATTTGTTATGAGCACATTCAGATAAATTATTTGATGTACAAACGTTGCAAAACAACAAATAGGCGTGTTAAACATTTTACAGACTGACCACTGAGATACCTTGTTTTTCAATTAAAAAATGACTACTGAAACATCATCCCTTTGTTAACGTATTTCATTTAAAAATGTTTTGTTTATCCTGTTGTGTATTGGTTAGCGTCCATGCTTTGTGTATTGAATCCCTTTTACGGTTTATGCATACATGGTCTGCAAAGACTGATAACATGGACGTAATGACCTTTCTATGAAATTCCAAAGGTCACTTTTATTTCCCGGTATGGATATATGCATTAGACGAAGAAACCAAGTTCAGAAGTCAAACAAATATTCGCATTTTAAGTTTTCAATTGTTTGTAAAAAAATGTCAACCCCAATAATAAGCACAGTACGAAGAAGAAATATAGAATTGCACAGTATTTCTACACACACACTAAGTACACTTACAAGCCCTTGGAATTTGTTGTCTTGACCTGTTGACTTTCTATCAGTACTGTTAGGCTTTTGTGTTTCGTCATAAAGATGTAGCTCGACTAGAAATGGAAAACGATATTATTCATACAATTTTAATAATATTTTATTAACTGAAGATCTTGTAGAAAATTCCACGATTTCCTTGACCGAGGTTTTCGACGGTGAGACTAATTTTCTTCCCTGACAAATGATATTGAAGACATCACGTACTCACAGACAAATACCAGTTATCTGTTTTCTTTCAAAACGTACACATTTAGGTTTACCGTAGAGTTTGGTATTTATCTTTCATAACGTAATTGACTTACCCTGGATTAACTGCAAGCTACACGACGGGTTTTTCGCAAGTCATTAGAGTCAAAAAGTGCTTACGAAGCACCTTAGTTTATTCTCATTTTCTTGTGAGCTTGTGTTGAAACCACTTGGTCTCGACAACCTCTATGAGATTTAAAATTATGTGAGTGCAGAAGTGGTTGGATCTCAAGAAGTTTACTATGAACTTCGATAACCAAACCACTCTGCATGTATTTAAAAATATATTTTAAATGAAAGGGTATAAAATCTTTTAAAAGATAGTTTATGATGTTATTATTTAATGCATTCTTAGCTTTCCTGCCCACCACTGTGTTTAAATGATTTCCCCCATGACTGGAAATCCTGAAAAACGCAACTTCTTTACCTAATAATGTCAGCGATTTATAAATTGGAATTATTTTTTTTAATAAATTGATTTTTAATTTTAGAATTTTCAATAGCCAGAAGACATAACAAAGAATTGGAAAAAATAATAAATTTCATCTGACGAAACGATAATCTTTAGTGCAAGAGGACCTCTTGCTCTATTGCACTAAATAAAGATGGAGCAGATGGAAGACGGCAAATTTTAACACGCTTCCCGCAGACAGCAGTTGAAGCTACTTTGTCGCCGTTCTTAGATCCTTCTGTATAAATAGGACAGGGTAGTAAGATGTTATTTCTGCGAATTGTTGTTGAATAATTAAATGGTTTCGTTCGCAATTTTTATGCATATAAAATAATAATAAATACTGATTTAACCAAATTTATACCCGAATTTTCAAAAATGAGATTTAAATCTTAGACCAAAAGTTTTATTTGGATACTATTAAAAAATATTTTCGTGTAGGGTTAAAAAACACAGTCCCGATACCCAGGATAATCTTTTAATTTGGATACAGCAAACTGAACTTAATACTTTTTTGATTAAAAAAAGAAGCTTAGAATTGATATATAATTTTAAGTCGGGATCAGGGTGCATATTTCGTTTATTATAAATATGCAACCAAACGATTTTCGCATTACCCATTTCTCTATTTAAACACAAGTGTAATTTACGTTTGATATTATTCATAGTTTTTTCCTCTGTAACACGTCAGAAAGTCGTCAACATACATGTATAGAGAACCATCAATACTATCTTTTAAAACTGAAGCGAGACTATAAATTTAATACTGAACTAAGTGACTTAAAGGATGCTCCTTAGGGAACACCCATCTCGTCTCGTGTTCAAAGGAGTCAGACAAAGTAGAATTTAACCGAACTTTAAATTCTCTTTCTGATATATGTAAAAAGTTTGATACAAGGACGTCTGTCTTTCAACATCATATAAAAAATAATTTCAAATGCCATATTTCCATGTTGTGTCACATGATTTTTTTAATTAAAAAAGATAGAAACAATATATTCGTTTTTGGCACATGCGTTTCGAATGTATATTTCGAAACGCACGAGATGATCAATAGTACCACGATCTTGTCTAAAATCACACTTGATATTTGAAAGAAGGTTGTTTAATTCTAAAAACCAGACAAGTAGTTTTAACACGGTGTCGTCTTGGTCATACCATAACCAAGGCGACACATACTTATATTTTAAATGGTGAACGACGACCCGAGTGTATGCCATGTAACAGTCCGTATACAATCAAGCTTGTCACGATAGACTATGTTGACGTGGCCCACATTTGAGAACGTTTTCTTAATGTGGATTCTTATTTAATTTTGTTTACAACTTCGCTGGCGACACATTTCTACAGTTTTAAAAGGAAATTAGTTCGTATAATTTTGTTAAAATATAATCTGATACCATAACTAAGTTGTTATGTCATATTTTATGATTTTAATTGTGTTTTTGATATGTGTATATACCCTCATACTATTGTGTGAGATTACAGTTTTACTATATTTCAACAGGGTTGTTTCAAATTTGTGAACGTTATCAATTTTTAAAATTGTTCACTTCCTGAATATAGCTGACATATTGCTTGCTGGACGTTACACGTCAATCAATCAATCAATCAATCAACCCACATGAAATTATTTTAGTTATAAATTATAGTGTTTAAAATAAGTTAATTTGAATTGACATTATTTTGATTTTTAATTGCTTATTGAATAGTTATGTCTGACTTACATGTCATAGCAAATTAAATACTCTTGAGGGGCCTCGGTGGCCGAGTGTTTAAGGTAGTTTGTCTACTATTGATCACGTGGTCTGTAAACACTGAGATTGCGCGTTCGATTCTCACTACAGGCAGGATGTAATCGACTGCAATCTTAATTGACAAGGTTTGCCAGTTTTCATACCGAAGGTCAGGGAT
The DNA here is from genome assembly GCA_944474755.1 of Limnoperna fortunei. Taxonomy (NCBI): domain Eukaryota; kingdom Metazoa; phylum Mollusca; class Bivalvia; order Mytilida; family Modiolidae; genus Limnoperna; species Limnoperna fortunei. The sequence goes on from OX104122.1 coordinate 21,342,573, forward strand.
TTTTTCCGGGTATTCCGGCTTCCTCCCCCAATAAAAACTGGACGCCATGATATAGCTGAAAAATTGCTTAAAGTGTCGTTAAATAATATTCAAACAAACAAAAATAATCAATACTCTTGTGCTATTCATATAACTGTTAAACATAATCTTGAATTGCTAACATTTAGATCAATTTATTGGGGTTTCATTGTGCTAATGCACGTTCAATAACAATTACCGTTTGCATTGTCACATCTTTCATAATCATGGTTCTGAATGCTTGATGTTCGTTTTCTAAGAAAACAAATAATATGTAAGTATAGAAATGTAATAACAAAATACCGAACATAATACAAGATATACGATTCACTATTGGAAATCAATATTAAGGCACACACATTAGGCCAAAACAACAACATCATCTGGAATTAAAAAACTAAACAATAGCAACAAGAACATCAATTTAAACAGGTGAGTGTCCTAGAAGTGTATGCATCGTATGCGAAGTAAAACTGAAGGCTATTGTAAAACAATAGATTGATAAGAGAAGGTGTTCCTTTATTTTATCTTTTGTGTTTTAATGTCGAAACTACATGTAATATCATCGGTCTCTGTAATAATCATGAAGTTTGTCCACCGAACTGCTAAGATAAGAGAATAAGTGTAAATTATATTAATTACTACTAAAGATTTCAAATACATGTATATAATATCAGCACACGGTTTTCCTTATCAGATATAATATATTCTGTAAAATGGCAGATGTTACATTAATATATGCAACTATTAAGTTTACTGATTTATTTATCAGAATCGTAATCATATAAAAAGATATTTTTTGAAATCTCTTGTTTGTGCATAATCGAGAACGTGTTATGTGCATGCACTTATTATTCGAGCAGGTACAGTTTTACTAATCTAAATCTAGTTTGAAAAATACATTAGTTAATTCAAAATAATTATCTTCTTGATCAGAACACTACGAACGTTTTGACAATATCATTAGCAAATGTCTCGAAATTGACTTTACACTGTGTGACAGAACACGACAGGTTTCGTCGATTAAAAAGAAAATCCGAATTCATCAGTAACTTTCTTTTTTTCTCCTGTTTTTTTAGGACCTCTTGGTTTTAAGACTTATTTTATTTTATTTTGTCTGTTCAAGGTTTTGTCCGTCTTATCGGTTTCATTTTTCTCAATACGAATTATGTCTCTGTCCTAAAATTTTCGATTCTTGTTGACCAATCGGTTTCTTACGTTTTTCGCGTAACAATACCTAGTTTACAAGGTTCTATGTACAACAACCATCGTTCACTTCTACAATTGGCATACAAATGTATTTTAACCGCTTTAAACAGAGAAAACTCAGTCATCATAAAACAAAATCAGGTAAACTACCTTTGTTTATAAATGAATAAACCAATTACTACCAAACCAGCTACAATAACACCGGATACACCTCCTGCCACTGGTCCTACAATGCTGCCATATTGTGACAGCTCTACAATAAATAAACCATCACATATTTGAATTGTTTTTGTGTACAAACGTCTCTGTAATTTACCGTACTACAAATACTACAAAAAATATTATTGCTACATTTAGCTATTTTGTTTGTAGTCCTTATTTAACAACTTAAAAATACTATAGACTGATGTATATTTTTAGTTCATATTTTAAATTTACAACTACACAGCCAAATAACTTGTCAAAATACATACTTGCTGTGTTGGAAAGTTTTCCGTGTATTTTTAAGGAAAGTTAGCAGTGTATTGTGAATTGTTGTGCCTCGGTGGTTTGTTTTATAGATCAATTTGTAAAAACGTTAAAATGTTATAATTCAAATTTACTTACATTAAATAAATTCAATTATTGGCATTTGATATAAAAAGCAAGACACTTTATAGACGCCTACAGTTGTGCACTTTAAATGTAAATTACTGGGTAGCTTTGTGTTAAATTATATTTAAAAGTTACGAATATGTTTGAAGCTTAATTTTTAAAACAAAAAACAAAAAAACTGCATACAAACCTCAGCAAAAGATTTAGGTTTTTTTGACATTTTATAACTTTACAAGAACAAATGCGTAGGTGAACAAATATACGAAATATGAATTCGGTGAATTATTCAAAACACGTACCATGTACAGCTAGTTTTATAGATTTTCCTGAACTTTTTCCAAAGATGTTTTCCACAAAACAGATATAAATACCAGAATCTGTATTGTTTATGCTGTATATAGTAAGAGAAGGATTCTTTACAGTACTTCCATTGTACTTTTCACTGTGGTTTACATTCAGAACATTTCCATCTTTTACCCAAAACACGTCAGTAGGCTCAGAATAAGAATCAAAAGAGCACTGTATAATAGCGTCTGCACCGACATTAGCTTGCACGCTGTCTTCAAATGATTTAACAAGTGGCTTATCTATAAAAAGTTCATCTACGTGAATTAGGTTTATAGTTTTTTGTTAAGTTAAGAAACGTGATTTTAATACTTGGAAGCATAATGAATATAATGATTTACGACCTAAGAACGAAACATCAAAATTGTATTACCATTTTGTATTAATCATCAGAATGCTAATGCATGATTTTAATAAAACATTGAAACATACAATTTAAAAAAGAACACATCATAGATTAAAAGCTTAGTTTTAAGACATCTTTTTTAATCTTTATGGCTTTAATATGCCGTATTTTTAATTCAATTCCACTTTTATCAGAAAACTCAAACAATGATTCACACGAGAACATTCCAGTAAATTTATATATAGATCTCTCCGTCCATATGTCTAATTGTATGTTTTGACGATGTTCATAACATACATGTAACTTCTGTATGTGGTTCGCTTGGTGCATAAAATTACAAACTAAAATAAAAAAAATTATAATACCATCAAATGCGTAATTTAATACATACATCCCGTTTCAAGTTGAATAGATTGATTATTTGTTCCTATTGTATTTGTTGCATAGCATGTATACAACCCACTATCAGTTTCAACCACGTCCTGTATTGTTAATGATGGATTTGAAAGATTCCCAACGGTGTATCTGTTTCCATTCAACCTTGGTCCCCGATTGTATGTCCACCATACGTCCGAAGCGGCAAAATCACCTGTTACTGTACAGTCAAGTGTAACATTTGCGCCGATAACTGCTAGGTACGTCTCTTTGATTATATGTACATTTGGTATCAAAAGAACATTTCAAATTGTAATAAAATGTAATAACAGAATATTAAAAAGTAAACTGAATGAAAACAGAAAGGTATTGAAAAATTTAAAGATACGACAAATACTTTGATAATAATTTAAATACTTAAATATATATTTTGCTGTTTATAACTTCAATGCTAAATAATTATTTGTTTGCTTGAATGTTGTTTAACGCCACTTTCAGCAATTTTCTAGCTATATCATGGCGTCTAGTTTTTATTGGAGGAGGAAGCCGGAGTACCCGCAGAAAACCCCGACCTTTGGAAGGAAAACTGTCAACCCTTGTCAATTAAGATTAGAGTCGAACGCACCCTGTCCGTGGTGATGCTCGAACCCGCAATCTCAGTGTTGACAGACCACGTGATCAATAGTAGACGAACTACTCGGCCACCGAGGCCCAACTAAATAAGACTCGTTGTATTCAGATCATTAGTCACAATCGCGAAGAAAGTAATTTTATCATTCCCTTTCTTTTGCAGGAAATAAAAATTCATGCTTAGATACATCGATCTTCTATCAGATCCTGTGGAATCAAAAAAGTATTGCTGTTATAGCTTCCTAGAGACCATTCTTGAAGGTAAATAAATAAATAAAGTGTTAAGTTTATTTAAGATTCCATTTATTTATTGTGACGGACAATATATTTTCAGTAATTCTAATTTGCGTCGAGGACGCACCGGGCCATTAAACCTGTACAATACCGGAACATAATCGAAAATAAAAACATAAATCTTCAAAATTGCAAAAGCATGGTTAACAGATGAAACAAGTAATTAAACCCTATAGTTCTGCAAAGGTGAAAAATGGCGGAGTAGGCATGTATGTCTCATGATCAGCCATTCAAAAAATGTGATTTTTTATGTGGACGTAGTGACTGGGATGAACTTGTCTTATTCAAATGTGTAACATAGTGACTTTGTTAACTGCTTATAGGTAGAAGGAACACCGGTAACAAAAGGGCTAGGAATAACTCATCGAAATCAGAATTAACCCCATCCGAGAAAATTTTAAATACAAACATGGCGGCACAAAATAGGCGAAATATGAACTTGTCCCAAGTTATATCCCAGCCAAATGAAAGCATATATAGTATGGCTAGTCCACAGTTTTCTTTCCTAGAGTCAACGTCGGCCCAGATTTGTCCAATTCCTATTCAAAATTTTGCACAGTCCGGGTTCAGGACCCCCTTCCACCAGTTTCATACCCCCAAGCAAGCACCCCTGTTCAAGATGCCCAACAAATTCATATGTCATTCATTTCAACTACCGCTACACAAAACCCTGTTCAACAAATACCAATGGATACAAACATGGCTCTTAAAGTTATAATTCAAGACATAAATGTTATAAACAATAGACTTAACAATGTAAAGACCACAAACAATATCATACAACAGAAGCTACAAAGCTTGATATGTTAGACGAAATAAACAAAAAGCTACATTTCGTTGAAGAAATTATAAATTCCATGAAAAAAGACATTAATGACATAAAACATTTCAAGACCAACATGCTAGAGCACTATCTAACGAAGAAAGACATCACCATATTATCGAAGAAAGAATGAGACATTTAGAGGAACAAAACAGGGTGCTTGAAAACGAAAACACAAATTTACACGAAGATTTTTTTGAGATTCCAGACACACTCTATGAAATATAATTTGATTTTTACTGGTCTGCAGGAAGAAAGAGATGAAACCCCAGAAGTAAAAGAAATATTGTAAGAAGATTAATGACGAAAGAATTGAATATTGAAAACGTGGATGGAATTTACTTTCAAAATGTTCATCTATTAAAACCACGCCGAAACGGAAAACCAAGGAGTGTGATAGCACGGTTTACAAAATTTTCAGACCATCAGCTTGTACTCCAAGAAGCTTATTCAAAACTTAAAAATAGAGCGCATTTTGCTGTTTTTCAACAATATCCGGCAGAGATCAATGAACGTCTTAAAGCGTTGATACCAACATTAAAAGAATTACAGCTAGCGAAACGAAAAGCTAAGATAGTGTATGACACGCTCATTGTCGATGGTCAGCCGTATGTTCCCGATTCCCGCGGAGAACTCCAACAACTACACCTGTTCACAATTACTAGGACATCACATCGGACACACATGAACGATCATCAAATACACTACGAGTAATTTTTGTAAATGTTTGTGGACTAAAATCCAAATTTCTAAATGTCGATTTTGCTGATTTAATTAAACAATATGATGTATTGTGTTTCCTAGAAATAAAATTAGAGAAGTTTGATATTGTTGATGTTCCTAAAGGATATGAGTATGTTACAAAAAATAAAACAAAGGTAAAGAGAGAAAATCTAGTGATATTGTCTGTATTTACAAAAATGAACTTTCAGAATATATCAAGTTATAAAATCTGAATCTGAATATGTACTTTGGTTTGAACTGTCATCAAACTATACTGGTTTACCTCAAAATATTTTATATGGTCGTATTTATATTCCTCCAGAAAATTCAAAATACGCATCTGAAAGTGCTTTCGACTAAATTGAAACAAAATTATTTTCTTTTTCGAAAAACTCAAAATACATTTCATTATTTGGCGACTTCAATGCTAAATCTAGCCATGAAAAAGATTGTGTTATTCCTGATAAAGAACTTCTCCAAAATTTACATGTATCGGTTGGCTTTAATGATGATTTTTTAAGTAATTTTTATTCATATAAGTTGCCAGTTGAAAATGGCATACGTCTAGACCGAAGTTCACAAGACAAGTTCAAGTGTAATAATTATGGTCAAAAGATGATTGAAAGGTGTAAAAGATGTTCTTTAAAAATCGCAAATGGAAGACTGCATAGCGATAGAAATATTTGTAAAACAATATTTAAAAACATAAGTTTGATTGATTATGTGTTAGTAAGTCCCTACCTTTTTCCATTTTTCCAAGAATTTTGTGTATTAGATTATGACCCTATGATATCAGATGTACATAACAGAATATACTTTACTTTGTTATTCACCAAAGAAACTTGTTTCCCAAGAAAAAAGAAGCACAATTACTGCCCTCAAGAAAAAAATGGGATTGCAGTAAGTCAGATTTATTTCGGATTATCTGGGTCAAATTGACCTATTACGCTCCGGCAATGTCACGGGTGACAGAGTGAACGATATTGTAAATGAAATACAAAATGGTTTACACCCACTGCTTCTGATGTAATGGGTGTTGCTAAGCCCTACCCAAATAATAGTAGAAAACAATGGAATTATAAACCATGGTTTGATAAAAGTTGTAAACAGAAACGAAATGAATTTCATAAAGTCAAAAAAGAATATAGTGTAAACAAAACTAATGATGTTAAAGACTCCTTAAAAAGGCGTCACGAGAACATAAAATCCAAATGAATTTTAGTTTTGAACAGTACCAAACAAAATGTGCAGATGAACTGCTAAAGTTAAATAGTACTGATACAAAAAACTTTTGGAAAATATCAAATCGATTTAGTCATACTAAAAAAGATAACCCTGATATTCCACTAGAAACTTTGTTCTAATATTTCAGAAATCTAAATGACGATAATTCAGATGATCAATCTGTTGATATTGATTTGAGAATTTTGACCTCCTCTTTGCCTAAAATGACCAACGTGGGATAATCCTAAATTGTCCGATCAGTAAAGACGAGGTCAAACATGCGATTAAAAATCTTAAAAATAATAAGGCTCCTGGAGTTGATGACATTCTGAACGAATATTTGAAAAATATTCCATCGGAACGTATCCCAAACCTGTGCAAGGTATTTAATATAATATAAGACACTGGAATCGTACCAGAAAAATGGGTAATTGGTATAATAAACCAGGTTACACAAATAAAGGCGATAATCAGGACCCTGACAACTACGGAGCTATTACACTCAGTAGCTGTCTCAGTAAGCTTTTTACCTCTATTCTTAATGTGAAGTTGACTGATTTTTCTAATGAGTTAGATTTGATTTAAAAAATCAGGCTGGATTCAGGAAGGGTCATTCAACAGCAGATATTTTTTTACATGTACTTATCATGTGTAAAAAAAGCTTTTCTGTTCATTTATTGATTGTAGAAAGGCGTTTGATACTGGTTGGAGATCTGGACCGTGGAAAAAGTTACAACGTACTAACATAAGAGGAAAATGTTTTAATGTTATTTATAATATGTATAATAATATTAAATCGTGCGTTCAATATAGAAGTGAGAGATCCGACTTTTTTTCCCTGTCTGTTAGGAGTTCGTTAGAGAGAGAATTTGTGGTTATTCTCTTTTCTATTTTCTTGAACGACCTAGAGGAATACTTCAAAAACGCAGATGGACATCCTCTTGACTTTCTATCTACAAAATGCCAGGCTACCCTTCGAATATACCTAGAGATCTTTCAATGTTGTACGCAGATGATACTGTATTAATTGCAGAATCTATTGATGACATGCAGGAGCCCTAGATATATTTGCAGAGTATTGCAACACATGTAACTGTCGGTAAACACAAGCAAAACTAAAGCCATGATAATTTGCAAGCGAAAACTGCAGAGAATACCTCAATTCAAACTAAACTATGCATCACTTGAAATTGTCGACTGTTATAACTGCTTGGGATTAATGTTAAAATATAATGGTTCTTTTATAGAAACAAAGAAAAAAATTGTAGAACAAGCAAAGAAAGCAATGTTTGGTATTTCTAATTCAAGAATTAGAAATAGGAATATTCCTATAGATATTCAACTGAAACTTTTTGACTTTATGATTGCTCCAATTTTATTGTATGGTTCTGACATTTTTGGGTTTGATATTAATATTATCGAAAAAGTTCATTTAAAATTTTGTAAAAGAATCCTCAATACTAATTTCATGGTTTATGGTGAATTAGGAAGATTCCCACTAGAAATAGATATAAAACTAAAAATGTTATCTTTCTATTCTCGAATTATGAAAAATGAAAAATAAACTGAGTAGTATTATGTTCAAACTTATGTATGGATTACATAGAAGTGGAGTATGTCATTTTAAGTGGAATGAGTATGTAAAATCTATTTTGATTCATGCTGGCAAAGCTATACATTCACAGATATTTGGAATAGATTTTTCTCTGTATAAAATTTAATTAAACAAACTCTTCAAAACCAATTTATTCAAAAATGGTATAGCGACATTAACATTTCTTCTAGAGGGGCTTTTTATGAAATTTTCATGTGCGATTTTGGCTTTGAAAAATATTTACTTAGACTACAAGAGAAGTCTAGAATTTGGATTACAAAATTCAGATTATGTAATGTAAAATTTCCTATAGAGACATATAGAGACAGGTCGTTGGCATAACATTCCCAAAGAAGAAAACAGTGCAACGTATGTAATGAAGGATTGATAGGAGACAAGTTTCTCTATCTGTTTATTTGTAAAAAAGATACAGTCTCTCATTTTCAAGATTTATATGTACCCAAGTATTACTCGTCCCGACCAACAATACAAAATCTTACAGGTTTGTTTTCAATTTGTAACACAAAACTATTATATAATCTATCACTATCTATAAAACATATTTCAAATATATTGCAATTATTTATTAACCCCATTGTTATAGTGTTAATGTTCATGATGTAATCATGTCTTCTTTTACATTTGTAAAATTTGCATTTTGTGCACCTCATGTTACACATATTTTGTGTCTGAGTGAGTAACGAAATCTGAAGAATAGAAAACCAGAAAAGAGGGAATCGTCCATAATGAAATCAAAGCAAAAGCCACAAAAAAGGAAGCAAAAGGCAAAAAAAAAACTTTCAGAACATTATTCTATAGACTTGCCCTAGTCAACAGAAAGCTTACAGGCAGAACAAGGAACAAACCCAAACAAATTTAATTTTTGCAAACCTTTTCTTGGTCTAAATTTGTTTATTTCACCACCAAGAACATCATTTGTAAAACTTCAAATGAAATAAATAAATAAGTATTTCCTTAAAATACTATTAAAATCGAACAGGGGTCTCTGTGGCCGACAGGTTAAGGTAGTTAGTCATTTACTATTGATCAAATGTTATGTGAACACTGATGTTGCGGGGCCAAGCCTTACTGAGGGCAGAGTGTACTCGACTCCAATCTTGCCAGTTTCATTCCGAAGTTGAGGGTTTTCTCCGGCTCTCACACCAAATACAAAGGGACGCCACGATATAGCTGAACAATTGATAAAAGTTGCGTTAAACACCATTCAAACAAACAAAGTAATTAAAGCGAACACTCGGCTTTAAATTACTACGCATATTTTATCGAAGTAATGACAATTGGTTTTGGAAAGAAATTTTATTAACCTTATGTAATATAGCTTTCCTTGTTTTAATTTAATGTTTGAACAAGGACATTTGTTCAGCATACAGTGGTCTTTTGTTTCACATACAAGTCGCAACAGCAGACAAGAAAGCCGTGTTAAAAGATGATCTAGTTCAAACGTTTTTACTGTGAACATTTTTATAATTCTCAGAGAGCAATTCTACAGACGGAATAAGAGCAAGTACAACAATGTTAAGGATTCCGATCGACCCACGCTTAATGAATGTCCAGAGGCATTTAAAAAATATAACTTTAGATTGATTGATTAGAAATCAAGATTGTAGATAATAAATTATGTATGTATGTATAGACTCGAAGTTTTGCTATATCACTCTTATATGCATGCTTTTCATACGATATAATCTGTAATGAATAATTATTGGGAATATTGTGGCTTTTGTTTAGAGCGTTTAATTATCCATGAATGCATAATAGGGAATGAAGTATTGCTAATTCTCCCACTTTCGACTGCACTAATCGATGACGGAAATAAGGGGGACTTATTTTGAACTGACTGTTGTATTGTTTTCCTAAATCATTATTTTTCGCCGAACTATACGGTTCCAGTACAGCTTAAGGGACGACACATAAATATTCTCAATTTCAAATCCTGCCATGTCCCCTTTAATATCAAGATGGTATTTTATCTCAAAAGTGGTTTACTTCATCAGTCCTAAAAGTTTATATTCTTTATCCTTAATTATAAAACAACAAATTGCATTAGATGATTGGGGCAGTAATACTCAGCTCTTTAATTTCACGTTTAGTCTCATCTAAAAACTATAAAGACCCCACGCTTAAAATATATAAATGTTTTAATCTCATGCCGAGGCGAACTTTTTGACGAATGGAAATTGGAAGTGAGGTGTGCTGGATTCTGTGGTCATGACCTGCCCTTCAAATTCTATTCTGAATTGTTCACACTCCTCAACAACCATCTGTATATTAAGTAATCAGAGTTGTCGAATATCTTCCATACATTTGCATGCATTGGAGGTAATCGAGTATTTAATCAGTTAACCGGACAAATATAAAAAATAAGCAATTATATCAGTGAGCCGGGAGAATCGCATGCATACAGCTATTTGACCACTTAAGGGTTAAAGGATTCTAGCTTCCAAATCGACACAGAAGAAAATTTCCTCAAACGCACAGTCTCACCATAGTATCATATTCCCCTTCCAGTGACGCGCGATGTTACTTAGACCGGACAAAATAGTACATTTTAGTCCAAGACTTAGTTAAATATGCAGTAAAAATGACATGTTTTGCATAATTTTAAGATAAATTAGCATAATAATTTCAGCAATACTAATTTATACTAATATTTGTTTGTTGAATACTGACTTATCCTTTTATAGTTATATTATAAGAAACTAATATAAACTAGCATGATTTTAGCAATTGTTCTAATTATATGCTGGATTCCTGCTACAACAGTATACATGAATGTGTACTATATCCTGCTAAATATGCACTAATTGTTTGCTGAAACATACTGGTTAGCTAATTTGCATATTCATACTAGAAGTCTACTTATCAGACATGCTGATTTCCTTCTGTCGATCTAATTTATATAATTGAAACGCTTAAAATCTGCTTCAAATTGCGCTAATTTTATACTAGTACATTTAAAAACATTTGATTTGGCTGTTGATAAAAACTGGTAGCATGATTTAGCATGGTCTTGAGTAGTTGAGCTAGTATAATTTAGTGTTGCTAATTACATGCTAACAAATATGCTTATTATGCACTAATTTCCATCTAATTGGTCTCAATTATATATGCTAAAAATTGACTAGATATCAGCTAAAAGGATGCTACATTTTGGTCTGGGACTCAACAACAAAAGATTAGGACATCAATTATGTTTTTTAGTTCAATTCTGTTCTAATAAAGTTATTCTAAAAATGTTCTGTTGTTATAAATTAAAATTGATTGGATGTTCGCTTGACGTTCAGCGAGCAATATTTCAGCTATATTCAGGACAAAAACAAGTTAACACTCAATAAATTCATAAAAAAATGGATCATGGCACAAATTGTGACTGTCCCTGAAAAAGTATAGGATATGGGCAGGGGCGGACAATTTGGACTTTTTTAGCGGTCACAACAAGCCTACTCTTATCGAAATCTTCAAAAGGCGTCTTTATCGTGCAAGGAGCGTGGCACTCGCCAAACACCTTACCCACTGTGATCCATGGGCAGGCTTTCCATATAAACTGTCAACTTAAAACGACTGGGCATCCCTATCCGCAACTTGCGGACGCATAGGGCAGCTCTGTGGGTCGATCAATGTAAGCCCTCAAAGTATAGTCCCAGTATAAATTAAAAATTAAACTAATAAGAATTTATCAAATCCCGAATTCAATCACGACATAGATTTAACTCGCTTTTCAGTAATTTATTTTTGTCTTACATAATTTTTTTAATAATTCTGCAATTAAAGACTTGTGGTTATAAAAGGACTTACTTTTTACAGTTAAAAATATTTTATTTGATGGACTTCCATTCACAATACATCGATATTCGCCATTATCTGTAACGTCAACATTCCTAATTTTCATCTGCATTGTATCTGCATTAACATATTTGTCGTTATTTCTCAACGCTACCCAGGTGTTTTGTGTGTATTTCTGCCAATAGTACCCAAAACTAGAGAAGGGGCATGCCCATTCCACTGTACTTCCCTCGGCTGCATTAACTGAAAAAATATACATAAAGGTGTGTACATTTCACAACATATACGTTATTCTAGATCCTGCAATCGGTATTCAGATTTTCTAGACCGATCCCTGCTGTTGACTGCTAAACTACTCAAACAAGGGTTTGTTGCACCTAAGTTGATGTTATCTCTCTAGAAGTTCTATGGTCGTCACCATGACTTAATTGATCGTTATGGGAAATCAGTGTCTCAAATACGTACGATCTGACATTTTTGCGGAGTCATAGGTAGAGATTCCTATTATGAATTTGACTTTTCCCTAGACATGACAATGAGTAACTCGACGGGTGTCTAATAAGAGGCAGGCACTGCTTACTCGTCCGGAGCACCTGAGTGCACCCAAGGTTTTATTGGGTTCGGGTTACTCTCTTTCTATTTTTTTTTTTGTGTTTTTGATTTTTGTGTTGCGTTTGTCTATATCCGGATTTGTAACTGTCCCTTGACTTTTGGCTCTTATTGTTCGGTCGGTTTTCTTTGCTATTTTTCTTAGAATAGGTAAGCAAGATTTTAAGAATAATAGTAACATGTGAGCTACTGCACAGTTAGTTCCATTAATAAAACCTCTCATATCATGTTTATTTTCAACATTTTTATCGGATATTGATATTTTATGTTTTTAGTGAAATTCGAGGTTTCATCTTTAAACACATTTTCCTGTGCTCAAAAATTCCGCAAGAAAATCGTGCGGAATGTTTAGGTTTAGTTTGATATGAAAAAAGTTTGGACACTCATGCAAACTACGCTAAACTAAAAGAAAAATATCTAAAATTTCTAAAAATTGTCTTACCTTAGAATATCGAGTACGTTTAAAGTCCTGTTTGAAGGTTTATTTTAGATACCCCTTCACTCCCATTACATTGAATGGCCGACACTATTTCAATCTATCTTATGGATTTGTTTTTGACGAAACGAATTTTTCTTTGTTGCAATTACGACAAATTGTATTCGTTCCGCAATAAAATACAAATTGATTCCGTAATTTTGATTTGCCGTTAAATTCAAAATGTCAGCTCCCTGTAAAATTTCGCCTGGATATTTCAAATATGGATTACTTAAATGAACATAGTTTAATTTATTGAAAGCAGGTTTAGTCTTTGTACTTATTTTAGTTTCATTATATTTCACATGTTCAAATATACCGAACTTCTCAAAAAATTTTGCTCCGAGAAATTTCAACTGACAGATAAAACCTCACATTTCAAATAATAATATGATGAAAATGATAAATAAAAACGTGAAATGCAGTGTTTTATGTTATAGAACTACTGCACAGTATACCCCCACTATTGACATAATTGAATTGACTAAGTCGGTAAACAGGAAGCAGATAAGCAACAGACCTGAAATCGGTGCTCGCAGTATAGGACCACATGGTAAGGACACATATAAAATTTCAAGTGGCTGTGATATGAGTTGCTGAGAAAACTGTTAAGACCATTTTTATCCATTGACCACTAATGATGAAATTTGACTAATCGGCAAACAGGAAGTAGATATGCGACAGCCTGATATCGGTACTTGCAATATCGGACCACATGGAAAGGTCACATCAAATTTCAAGTGGTTGTGATAAGTCGTTGCTGAGAAAACTTTTACCAAAGTAATGTTGCGGACATATGGACGGAGGGACACGGCTAAACCAGTATACCACCTCTTCTTCGAAGTGGGGGATAATTATTCGATTTATTAACATAATAGATGATCAGCTGATGAAGTTTTCTTTGATCAGGTTTTGGTATTATTTGGACGGTTCTTGAGTCATCATTAATTTATTCAACAAATAATGCAGCAGACACTTTTTAGCAGTGTCTGTTAAATTAAGTTATATATTAAATAGTGATAGTGAATTTATAGAACTAGCTTAGAAATAATATAGAAAATAAATTTATTACATATAGCGTACATTTTCCTAATAAATTTTAAGCTGTCTTTATTATTACAAGTTGTTTATTACAATGTTTTACAAACAAACAAAAGAAAAACACATAACTATTAGTTAAAATAAGGACATCTACATTCGTAATAACTTTAATTACAAAACGAAGAAAAACAGTTTCGTAAAAGTATTGTAATTTTGTTTTCTTCCGTTTTGTAAAAACTAAGACTTTAAAAGAAAACTTCGCAAAAAAATGAAAATTTAATATGTTATGCTTCAAATACCGTCACGCTTCTAGAGTAGATGAAAGGTGGTAAATTTTGTATATGGGGCCGCCATATTGACAGTATTTACCACTAGATTGGAAGATGCATTATCCAGTAAATATGATAAATAATCCAGTTTTTAAACATATGTTTTTCTGACTTTGCTTTTTGAAGAATATAAGACTAGGGCGATGACTAGTGACTAACTGACAACATACGATTTCCAAATACGTCTTAATGCTGTAAATGTTTTAATGATCTTTATAATAAAAGTACTTTTAGAAACAATTCTTAACCGGTCTTTATTTATTAATTTATATCAAATAGAATATACCTAAAAACATAATTGTAAATAAAAGATATATTTTTATTTAATTATTTTTAAACATTAATTAAAACACGGTAGATAATTTTGCACGTCTTTAAACGGCATTCGTACCTGCACGTGAAAATTTTACAGGTAAATCATTTCTCGTTTATGAAGGGTAATAAACAGAATTAGCAGGTAAACAAACGGGATGTTAATGGCAGTTACGAGATCATTTGACGCTGACTTAGAAGTATGATTATTCTGATATTTTCAAAAGCTAACCAGTTTAAAAGTTAATCAGGTTACCAAATTAGAACGACACGTCACTCTCCTACCAAGGACAGGTATGATTTGAATACACCGAAACGTAAAACTGACACGTTGCACAAATATACACACGTAAACTTTTGGAAACTGTGTTACGCACACGCACGATATATGTTAATAATAATAATAAGCAAAATTTTGATGCGCGAAAACAGAGTATTTAAAATATTTCATTTCATTACCGTTATTTCTTAAATAATCAACTTCGCAGATAAAAGTTTCGTTCAATAACTTGCGAAATCTGACTACACGATACTAGCTGAAAATAATAATACGAATAATTTTCAATTTAATTCATATTTATACATAATTCAAACTAATATTCGAGGAAAAAAAATAAAGTCACCTTAATGAAGATCATCTTACCATTAAACTATCCTCCATGCAACATTCTGCAAAATGATCCTCGCATACGAAATTGTTGCTGCAGTGGACATAGTCTTAAGTAGACGTCTTTAAAGTTTAACGCCACTTTCAGCAATTTTTCAGCTATGTCATGGCGTTCAGTTTTTATTGGGCGAGGAAGCCGGAGTAATCGGAGAGAACCCCCGAATTTTGATAGGAAAACTGGCAATCCTTGTCAATTAAGTATGAAGTCGAGTATATCCTGCCCGCAGTGAGACTCGAACCCGCAACCTCAGTGTTGACAGACCACGTGATCAATAGTAGACGAACTAACTTAACCACTCAGCCACCGAGGCCCCTGAACTACTTGTTACACAAGTATGGTTTTTTACTTAGATCAGGAATACGAAACTTAATCTTTCCAGAACCTCGTCTTCTAGTACAATTTTCTGTTATTCCGTTTCGCGTTATTGTCATACGTCGACTTTTAGGTACTTGGCTGTCAAGTGATCTCTAGTATCGCCATCTATAGTGACGAGGTGGTGACAAGATGGCGGACCTCCGTAAGTGCATTTTTTACACAGTAAATTCAATGTAGAAACTTAACTACTGAAAATAAAATAAACCATAAAGAGGCAAAAGTGTTCTTTTTATTTGATGAACATATCAAATTTTCATTTTTTCGTTTAAAAAATGATCTTGATGGTCGACATTTTTTGTAGTTATTTCTTTCATAATATTAAATTAAAACAAGTTTGAAAAAGACGTAAAAGTAACATTGTGACCTAAACTTTAAAAGAAAAAGTCACCAAGTACTGTTTGGTGTCATTAAAGCTGGAAATTGTTTTTAATTTTTGGATTTCAAAGGTCTATGACTCTACCAGACCCTTATGAACTCCACGAATTCGTATAGGTTTTAGTTCAGTATTTAACAATAGGACTGGACACAAAATATTATTATCAATTATAACGTGACCTTGACATTTGAAATGGTGACCTTTATTAAGGCCAATATTAATAATGACCAACTGTGAAGACCTCAACTCTTTTTACGTCTGGTTCATGTAATCAAATGGTACACTGTCAACTTAGAGTAAAAAGGTAAATTAATGATATAAGGACATCGTCGAAATTCCTCGCAATCAGGTTAAAAGTAAATATGCACATACGGTTTTCTGTTTTTAGTGAGAACGTTTGGAGTGCTTTTGTCAAGCATGTTAGAGCAATGACTAAAAGATCCATTGTATAAATATTCTTGTCTACATGTCGCGAAAGAAAGTTTATTAAACTGAACAAAAACTGGAAAAGAAAAGGGAACAAAAGAATAACAATCGATTGATTTGCAAAAGTCGATTACCATTCCTTTGAACTTAACCGTAGACCGTCTTCTATCCGATGACCTTATCTTACAGTCAACAAAAATGAAACCTTGTTTTAGTGTACAAAAAGTCATTGAAAACAGTAAACACCTGCATTGATGCTGATAACACTACGCTTTCGTCCTTTTTCATTTTACGTAAAATTTATTGATACTTTATATTTAAAGCAAAATTTTTTATTTACCTTTTATAAAAAAGGTTAAGAGGTTGCAAAAATAGGGCAGATGTATTTTTTTTTTAATATTTCGCGTTTCAACCCATGAAAATATGTTGCAAAAAGAAAGGATTAATTTTTCCCTACATTTAGCAACAACTTAAGTAACTATAAGAGGAAGAAAACATGCATTTACAAAGTGAATCTCTTTTTTTTAAATGCGTTTGTTTTAATGATTCTGCCTTCATTATAGGTTAACGGAGTTCTGCATAAACATTTTAAATTGTATAAAACAAAATTTTTTAACTAAATATTTATTATTTTCAAGTAAGGTAAAATGTTTACCTACTTCACAATTATATTATTTTTGTCAATGTTTTCTATCTCTTCTATTTCTATGTAATTCTAATGTTACAGGACTACATGACAATTTATTCTTGGATGCCAAAAAATACCACGTACAACTTTCGATTACAAAGACCGAAAGTAAATAAAGATTGATTGATTATTTGTTGTTTAACGTCCTGCAAGCAATATTTCAGCTATATTCAGGACGTGAAAATTATAATTTTAAATTATTAGTATTTTAAATTAGTGGTACTTCATGCCTCCCTTTTACACTAAAACGTGATCTCATACAATAATATGAGAATATATATACAGATAAAAATGGTAGTTAAAACAATAAAAAGTATCAATCTTCACAATTAATAGTGAAATTAAATTTTGTTAAATAAATTAATTTCTTTCAAGAACTTTAAAATTGTGTCGCCTGCGACAGTTTTAAATAAATTAAAAAACGTATCTACAGAATAGAAACGTTCCCGAATGTGGGCCACGTCCACACAGTCCATCAAGACATGCTTGATGGTGTATGGACTGTTGCATGGCACACATTCGGGTCGTGGCTCATTATTTAAAATATAACTATGTGTCGTCCTGGTATGACCAAGACTTCACCGTGTTAAAACAACTTGGTCTCTGCGACCTCTAAAATTTTTAAAATTACTTGTGTGCAGTAGTGGCTGGATCTCATGAAGTTTATTATGAACTTGGAGATCCCAACCACTCTGCCACAAATTAGAAATATATTTAAAAATCAACGGTTTAAAATCGGTAAAAGGAATATTACAGTTAATGACAGTATCCTTAAGGGCATTTTTAGCCTACTGATCCACGACTGTGTTTCCACGGATTCCGACATGACTGGGAATCCAGAAGAAGATAACCTCTTTTCCCAAAGCAATAAGTGATTTGTAAATTTGAATAATTTTTAAAATATAAGAATTTTTAATTTTGAAATTTTCAATAGCCAGTAGACAAGACAGGGAATCGGAGCAGACAATAAATTTGCATTCGTCTGACGAAGCAACTATTTTCATCGCAAGAAGAATAGCTTGCGCCTCTGCTGTAAATACAGATGAGGCAGACGGAAGGCGGCGAGTTTCAACACGCTCTCCAAAGACAGCGGCCGATGCAACTTTATCACCGTCTTTTGACCCGTCTGTGTAAATAGTACTATAGTCAGGGTAACAAGATTTAATTTCTGCATAATGTTGTTGTATTAATAAATGGTTTGTGTCGGACTTTTTATGTTTTCTTAGATCATAAATAAATATCGGTTTGGGGTTTAACCACGGGGGATTATGCGGAATTTCGATTGCAGCAATTTCATCTAAATTTATACCGGAATTTTCCATATGAGATTTAATTCGGAGGCCAAAAGGTTGAATTTTGTTTGGATGTTTTTCGAAAATGTTTTGATAATGAGGTTTGAAAACACAGTCGTGGGCGGGGTTGCTAGGATATGCCTTTAATTTGGTTGCATATTGCAAAGCGAGCTTTATTCTTCTTTGATACAAAGAAGGCTCACCTGCTTCTACATATAAACTCTCAACAGGTGTTGTTCTGAAAGCTCCAAGTCATAGTCGCAATCCTTGATGGTGTATAGTATCAAGGATTTTGACATATGACTTGCGAGCAGAACCATAAATAAAACAACCATAATCCAATTTAGATCGAACCAGCGGTCTATATAGATTAAGTAAAACGTCGCACTCAGCACCCCAGTTGGTACTGGCTACGACTTTTAAAATATCTAATGCCTTTAGGCATTTATTTTTTAACATTTTGATATGGGGAAGAAAGGTGAGCTTTGAATCGAATATTAAACCAAGAAAAGTAGTTTCTCTCACAATTTTTATAGGATTGTTATATAATTTTAATTCGGGATCAGGATGCATCTTACGTTTATTACAAAAATGCATCCCAACAGTTTTTGCAGTGGAGAATTTAAAACCATTCTCCATTGCCCATTTCTCTATTCTATTTAAACACAACTGCAGTTGACGTTCGATATTATTCATATTTTTCCCTCGGTAACATATGAGGAAGTCGTCAACATATAGAGAACCATCAATATTATCTTTTAAAACTTGAGCAAGGCTATTAATTTTAATACTAAATAAAGTGACAGAAAGGATGCTTCCCTGGGGAACACCCATTTCCTGTACAAAAGGGTAAGATAAAGTAGAATTGACCCTAACTTTAAATTCTCTGTCGGATAAAAAGTTTGAAATGAAGGTAGGAAGTCTACCTTTCAACCCCATATCAAAAAGATCTTTTAAAATACCATATTTCCATGTTGTGTCGTATGCTTTTTCTAAATCGAAAAAGATAGACACAACATGTTCGTTTTTGGCAAATGCGTTTCGAATATATGTTTCGAAACGCACCAGATGATCAATAGTACTACGACCTTGTCTAAATCCACACTGGATATTCGAGATTAGGTTGTTCGATTCTAAAAACCAGACAAGGCGATCGTTGATCATCCTTTCCATGGTTTTACAAAGACAGCTTGTGAGGGCTATAGGCCGATAGTTGGACGCTTCCGAATGATCTTTTCCTGGTTTTGGAATAGGCACAACAGTGGCCATTTTCCAAATAGATGGTAAGTCAGCCGTTTCCCAAATGTTGTTAAGAAGATTCAGAAGGCATTGGAGAGAAGATTGTGGCAGATGTTTGAGAAGTTGATAATGGATGTCATCTGGGCCACATGCTGTATCGTGAGATTTGTTCAAAGAAGTTTTTAGCTCTTCCAAAGAAAAAGGTTTATTATAATCTTCTAAATGTTTTGACTGGAAATTAAGTTTTGATTTTTCTTTTTGAATTTTGATCCGCTGAAAATTGGGATGATAATTTTCAGCAGAGGAGTGTGTTGCAAATGTTTCGGCCAATTTATTTGATATGTCTGACTCTGATGTTAACAAGTCTTGTCCATCTTTTAAATGATGGACATTTGCTTTACTGTTTTTACCTTTAATTTTACGAATCATGTTCCAAATTGTATTCATAGGGGTATGGTTATTTAGTTTAGAAACAAAGCAAGGCCAAGAGGCGCGTCGTCTTTGTTTCGTTACCCTGCGAGCTTTCGCTCGAAAAATTCGGAAATGGTTAAGATTATTTTGAGTTGGGTGTTTATTAAAGCGTCGTTCGGCTTTTTTCCGTTCTTTAATAGCGTCCTCACAGCTGTCATCAAACCATGGTTTACTAGGATGTTTTGGATTTGTCGAGGTCTTAGGAATTGTTTCATCAGCAATTAAAATAAGTGTTTCATTGAATTTTAAAATTGGATCAGAAATAGCTTCAAAAGTATCCGAGGTAAGTCGCTCTATACAGAGTTGTTCAAATACAGGCCAATTGGCCTTGCCAAATTTATACCGAGCGACTCGTTCTGTGTTTGAAGAGTGTAAAGATTCCAAGATAATGGGAAAGTGATCACTGCCACAGAGATCGTCATGGACTTTCCATGAGAAATCGGGCAACAGAGAAGGATCTGCTATTGTAAGATCAATAGCCGAATATGATCCATTCCCAGGATGTAAATATGTATTGGTTCCATCATTAAAAATACACAGATCTTCCTGATTCATTAAGCCTTCAATAATTTTACCCTTTTCGTTAATTGTATTACTACCCCATAGAGGGTTGTGTGCGTTGAAGTCCCCAAATAATATATATGGGGCTGGTAACTGATCAGTAAGATGTTTCAACTGATTTAAATTCAATGAAGAATTCGGTGGTATATACACAGAGCATAAAGTAATTGTTTTGTCTAATGATATTCTAACAGCAACCGCCTGAAGGTCAGTGTTGAGATCTACAGGGCTATGTAAAACTTGATCTTTTACAAGAATGGTAGAGCCGCCAGCAGCTCTATCATTCTCGTCTACATATGTGCTGTATATAGAGTAGTTTTTTAAAGATATGTTATCACTTCGTTTTAGGTGGGATTCTTGGAGGCAAAATGCAACAGGAAGAAAGGCTTGAACAAGTAATGTGATCTCAATAAAATTTATCTTAAGACCTCGACAATTCCATTGTACAATTGTATCCATTATCTGGGTAGTCGAATGGGGGAGATACTAGTTTTGCGAGTTGTTTTACTCCGCCCATCTGCGCTTGGTGATCGACTTGGGGGTAGTGTATCCATTTTGTCGCCCCAAATGGTCTCGTCGTATATGTCGTCGACACTGCCGAATCTATTTTGGACCTGGACGGGATCCCTTGTAGATGTCAGCTTGGGAGTACGGTCGATATTTTTATTTTCCTTAATTTTGGTATTTTTTTGTTGAGTTTTATTTGAATTGTTATTTACTTTTTTGGGGGGACTGCTTGAAGAAGAGGTGGATGGTTTAGATTTATTAGATGATGAAGACGTAGAGGTTTGAGTTGTTGAAGATTTCCGGGAAGATGATATAATTTTGTTAGAAGTTTCCACTGTTAGTCTAACAGGATCTTTTTGATCAATAGGCCAGGTGATCATTGTTTGCGTCTCGGTTGTAGCATAGACGCGTTTGGTCACACTGGCATATGACGTTGTAGCAGTAGAGGAATTCTCCGCCGAACTGAACAGACGACGAGCCTCAGGGTAAGAAATGTTTTTTTCTGTCTTTAATTTCTGACTTTCCTTCTCTTTTTTAAAATGTTGGCAGTCTTTTGATGAGGAAATGTGGGCTTCACCACAATTGGCACATTTTGGATTGTTTGTGCAGGTAAAGCCCTCATGCCCTACTTCCGCACACTTAAAGCAGATCAGTGTACCTCTACATTGTCCCTTGCCGTATCCAAACTTTTGGCATTTAAAGCAGCGCACCGGGTTCGGTATGTAGGCGCTGACTTTAACACTGTAAAGACCCATCTTGATTGACTGAGGGACAGTGGGAGTGTTGAAGTTCAACAGAAAGGTGTTCAGTTTAACTTGAACACCCTGTCTGTTGGCAATAAATCTTTTCACTTTAGTTACACCCTGAGGCTGTAATTCTTTGCAGATTTCCTCGTCAGTCAGTTCGGCGAGGTCATCGTCTCGATAGTTAATAATTCCTTGGCTGGAGTTCAATGTCCTATGGGGCGAGGCCGAAATTTCCAAATCAACAATTTTTGTAAATTTAAGGAGATTTGAGGACTGATGTTTTTTACTGCATTCAATCAGGAGACAACCAGATTTCATTTTGGTGACATTCTTGACATCTCCTGCACAACCTTTGATTAATTTTTCAATAATAAAGGGAGACACTTTTGATACGGGTTTACTGGGATCTTTACTTGACAAGACAATAAATCTGGACCAGTGATCTTCATCCACCATCTCTTCAAGGGGAATATCATTTTTTCTTTTTTTTGGACCTAATTTCATTTGCGTTTGTGTAGCCATGATAAAAGAATGCGGTTCACCACCCTTGTCACCCACCCGCCACGGAGTGCCAACAGGGGCGATGCTTAATCTCTGCGGATAACCAGCAGAAAGCATCAGGTGTACCAAGGGTGGTATACTCAAATAGATGAATTTTTTAACGAACGCAAACTTCGTGCCAGAGTTAACTGGCGAAACAACCGTTCGAAACTCTATCTACTTGATTGACCCATGAGCCACCGCCTTCTTAACAGCTTGTAACTGAACAACTTTTGTAGTAAGATTTACAAGATATGATCAAGTAATCAGAAGAATGACGACAAGCTTGTTAAGGGCTCGGCATGACCAGCCGATTGACCGAACCGGGTCCATCCGGTCTCCCGTCTAGTTGAAGTCAGGGCCAAAGTGGTGTATTGAAAATCAAACCCGCTGACCCGCACTAATGGATGCAGCAGAGAGTGATCTCTCAACCACCAGGATCCCTTCCTCCACCATAACGGGTTGCAACACACGGCAAACATGTCGCCTCTATAAAGCTGAGGAAGCTTTGCCCTTCAGCCACCGCCTTCTTAGCAAATCCTGTAAGGAAGCCGTCTATCAAATTGTATATACATTTCGTGGATCAGTTTGAAGGACAATAATGCAACAGAGTAGCTTAAATGATAAGGATTCACAAAGGGCAAGACGTGACATGCCGATTCATCGAAGTCAGGGCTAACTCGATTTCCCGTCTAGAAAAAGTAAGGGTTCAGTAAGTTATCGGGACCATTTACCCGGCCTACTGAAATCTCGTCCTGTAATCGACACGGGTCGCAACACACGGCAAGTGTTGCCTCTGTTAGCAGACTCTTACTGCAGGCTGAGGAAGCCGTGGGCCTATTCTCCTGTGCCCCGGGTCCCACACGGGGTTAAATAAAGGCATTTATACATTATCTATTTTAACACTATCGCCAATAGTTTTGAAAGAAATACTCTTAAAAAAGTGCGCGCAAATGCGTTACAGATATAAATTTATGTTTTAATATAAGTCTCTAAACATTATCCCTCGAGAATGAACACCGCTGAAAATGTTATGAAAAATGTTTTAAAAAATTTATGATTATTAAACCGAATTTATCAATAAAAATAAAAACCGTATTTAAGCTACAATAACGTACAGCTTTTCTACATTTCTACATTAATATTTTCTGCAAACACGGACAAAGTTAAGAAACATAATAAAAGTAATGAGTAATACAATTATTTAATTATATCAGAAACTGTTAATGTTTTATACAGGACGTCGAAATACATTTAATATTGACATTTAAGGATTAACTACAACAAATATTTTCTCCATCGAGGGATAACCAAATTTCCGTTTTGCACATTGCATAATCCGCGTATTATATTAAATGTGCACAGCGGAAATTTTGTTATACCTCGATGGAGAAAATATTTTTTTGTAGTTAATACTTATAAATTTTTTTCAAACAATAGAATAAACTCAACAATTTTATTTGTGTAACTGGACATTTTTTAACAAAGAGATCAATACAAAAACTGTTAGTTTCCGCGGAGTAATATATGACGTCAAAGGGTGCGTGTCTCCATGACGATCAATTTTGTTTTTCATCCTCTGATAGAAAATATTTTCCAGCCAATCAAAAGTATTCTTGCAAAATTTATTTATTTTAGTTGTTCTATTTGTTCATGAATTTGAATCTTTAAAATATTTAAAACACCAAATACATTCATGTTTGTTTTCTTCTCAGCATCTTTTGTTGTTCAAACGAATCAGGTATTAACCTAGGCACATGTTGTGTAATAGGTTACAAGGTAATCTTGCCTCACTAATAAAATACTATTGATGACACTATCCGGTGTTTTAAGTTATAAGCCATATTTTATACTATATATAATAATAATATACACGGATTAATATTGCGTAATATTATTAATGTTAGATATTTTCTTTATTTTGATTTGTCTAACGATACCACGTGCTCATCTTGTATTTCTTTGGGCACGTATAATATATTTCCAACGATATTTTGTTATGCTGCATATCTACAAAACACGTTACTAAAAATAGATTTCAAAAATTCCAAAAGTTAAATCGGCATATCACATAAATAGAATTTTCCAACGATATTTTGTTTTTGTTGAATTATAAAAATTGGTAACAAGAAATGAGGAGTTTTATTCAGCATGTTTATTATATGGTTTGGTTCTATTTTGTTAAATTTTATGTAGAAAAACGGGTCTGTTGTATTTTGTGATGTAGAATACTTGTCATAGAACAATTATACATTCATTAAGTATGTACACTCGTAATCATATTACATTTTAAAAATCTGTCAAACAAATGGTGTGCACACAAAAAATGAAATATTGTTCAACAATAGGTTATATTAAGATTCGGTCAATACGAGAATATATCGACCAACAGATGAATATCGACCTCGGGACTGCATCCTCAGTCGATATGCAAATCTGTTTGGTCTATATATTCTCGTATCGACCTCATACCAAAGCTATAATTGTATAATATTATTTTGTAATCAATACATGATTATGGATTTATGCGCAATGTCTTCTAGCATAAAGTAAACTCCCCCCTCCCCCGCCCGGTCGTCACTTAATTATAATGGTGTATTTTTCTAATTATCTACAATGACAAGCAATAGAGATTGTTAAAATCATTCCACAGAAGGCAAAGTACCTCAGAAAGACCAGCTCATAATGAATCTTATCGCACGAGACTGAATCGGTGAAAAAAAACATCATGCATAAAATAAATAAGCATCGCGATACTTGTTAAAAGCATCGCGATACTTGTTAAAAGCATCGCGATACTTTTTAAAAACATCGCGATGTTTTTTAAAAGTATCGTGATGCTTTTAACAGGTACCGCGGTGCTTATTTATTTTATGCATGATATTTTATTTCATCGCGAGCATCGCGATAGAAAAAAGCAAACGATAGAAACATTACAATTGTGACACGATCGGTTCGGTAGATGAAAAAAGCAAGCCGATGCTTTTTAAAAGTATGCCGATACTTTTTACACTATGCATAAAGTTTTTTCCATCGCGATGCTTATAGCAAGTATCGCTATGCTTTTGACAAGTATTACGATGCTTTTAACAAATAAAAATAGAATAGAATTTACTACGCCAGACGCGCGTTTAGTCTAATCAAGACTCATCAGTGGCGCGTATCAAGTGCAAGTATCGCGATGCTTTTAAAAGGTATCGCGATAGAAAAATGCAAGCCGATAAAAACATGACAATTGGGACATGAACGGTCACTGATACAGGAGAACCGTGAAACCCAACCAATATTTAAAATCCAAACGAATGAGATGCTGTAGAGCTTTAATCACCAAAATTCCAAAACGTTATTCCAAAATCCAACTAACGCTATCTACATCTTGAAAATAGAAAAACCTTAGAGTTAAAATAATTTTAGAAATTTCAGGGCAGTAAATTTAGACAATGGCTATATCAAAGAAAGAATAGATGATATTCATGTCAGCACCGAAGTGTGACTACTGGGCTGGTGATACCCTCCGGGACTAACAGTCCACCAGCAGAGGCATCGACCCAGTGGTTGCAAATAAAATTTCATCAAAGATACCAATGTTAATAGAATTTACTACGCCAGACGCGCGTTTCGTCTAATCAAGACTCATTCAGTGGCGCATATCAAGTTCAAGGATCGCGATGCTTTTAAATACTAGTAGTATCACGATAGAAAAATGCAAACCGATAAAAACATCACAATTGGGACATGAACGGCCACTGATACAGGAGAACCGTGAAACTGTCAGACGATCGACAGAAATGAACATCCTTGTTCATTTTGAACATCCTTGTTCATTTAGGTACAAGTCGCACACAACTTGTGTCGGGCTGAATTCACAAGCCCTGTGAAATTTATAACATGTCTGTCTGTCGGTTATAATAAGGTGCGATAACGTTTAGTTTGAATTATTGCACATTATTTACGATTTCATTTCCGCACTATGACTATTGATTTAATAAATAAAAACCTGTAATATTGCTAACGTATTGAAAAAAAAACATTTTATTATTTTACAACATAACCAAAAATGGGTGCACAGTAACACACTTTACGCAAATACTTTTTATTTTAGTTTTTATTATCGCTTTTGAAATATCTGCTCTATTTTGAGTTTCCAATAAGCGTTTAAAATATGTAACCAGATAAACTAGCACTTCAAAACAGGAAAAGTCTGAACAGGTTAGTTTTTGTACTGATTTTTACTCGACCAGCCTGAATCTGTCTGTACTCGGCCCAGTCAATAGTAGGGTGTGATCAATTTTAGTCAACCCAAAAACGCGTGGTGCTGTGGTGCTCCCAAATATGGGCATGCCCCGCCCCTTTCTATATACTGGAAGTATGTGCGTCATCAAAGATTCCATCATCGCGCAAAACCTTATACGTTTCCGATGACGCCACCGGAAGTAAACGAGGCATCGGAGATTCCATCATCGCGCAAACCTTATTTGGTCAACCAATTCCAACACGATGAGTCATCGTGTCGACGTCTGCTAATAAGCGATATCTAAAACATTTTATTGGTACGATAAATTATTTCAAACATAGCGCCGATTATCGATCCGGTCATAACACGTCAGTGAACCTATTTATAGCCTATACGATTAATCTTTCACGTTCGATTAAATCAACATGTGGAGCTTATCTTCAAATCTGTTATATGAAATATCATGCAGTTCTCATATTTACTTGTCTATGATCATTTACAATATTCCTTCTCTAAAAATTTAATTTTTATTATTTTCTACATCTCTCTGTATATAAACAGAAAAAATTTATTTGAAGCGTTGGTAGTTCGGTTAATAATTATTTTAATTAATATATCTAAACCCTTAATTTATTGATGAAACAATTAAATATTTCAAACATAGCACCGAAAAGCGATCCAGTCATACACGTTATGGTCAGTTTCTAGAGATTAAATGTTTCTTAATAGCGGACGATACTTAATTATATTATCCTCAGATTACCCTTCAACGATTAATCTTTCACGGAAATCTGTTTGATTTTATCAACACTATGCTTGTGGTATATAAACAGATACAATTTTAAACGGTGGTATTTCTGTAAATAATTATTTATATAGGAATTAATTACCATTCGGTTTTTTAAGCGGTATCATTATTTATTGATTAAACAATATTTCTAAACGGCAAAATCGATACGATGATAGAAATGACTTTTATTAATAATGACATATATTTAATGCAAGAATATATACAATGATAGAGTCATTGGTACGGGTCTTTCGGTGTGTTCTCTATAATCAGCGGATCTCCACCAGAAAGTTCGTTCACTATGTCCTCCATGCTAAAGTTCTTGTATCTGTATTTGACGAAATAAACGCAGTACAGGCCTCAACTATCTCCATCCTCGGGTTGCACTTGCACTCTGCTAAACTTGTATTGGTGTCCATTGACGATCACTACGTTTCTGAAGCCTGGATGATACGTTTCCGGAGATCTTCCAAACGAATCGAAAAATTCGGATGGACCATTGAGTGGGAAATGAAACGCCGCCACCACCACCGACAGCGCCACCACCACCACCACTGCCACCACCTTCACCACCATCACCACCACTGCCGCCACCACCACCAGACTATTGGAATTTATAGTCACTGGGAATGAAAGTTTATAAGAGGAGGGTGGTTGATATGCCTTTCATCCACCATGGACGAGTTTTACTTATTCGTCAATAGCTATGATTCTTTGAATCTGTTCCCTCAAAACAAGGGCGGACAATTTAGAATAGAGCTGCCCAAGACTTACTCAATGGACGGGGAGTGGGAATGTGCCTAACTGGAGATGACGTTCTTTCCAGCATTCGAAAGACCGTCGGAAAGGCTCTACGTCTGTTGTGATTACGTCCAGGACACGTTCCTGTCACTACTACAGTCCGTGGCAGTACGCGAGGAAGAGATGAGGGAGGCGATCTTTGAGAGAGCAATTTATATGGCGGTCAAAAGCGGTAACATGAAGAGACTGGAAATCACCTTAAGAGACGACCGATTACAAGTATGTCGGTGCAAGGATGACCACGTGATATGTAGTAGTGATAGGAACGTGTCCTGACGTAAGACCATCCCCCTAGCACATCACAACAGACGTAGAGCCTTTTCGACGGTCCTCTTATAAACTTTCATTCCCAGGGACTATAAATTCCAATAGTCTGGTGGTGGTGGTGGTGACGGTGGTGAAGGTGATAGCAGTGTTGGTGGCGGTGGCGGTGGTGGTGGCGGCGTTTCATTACCCACTCAATGGTCCATCCGAATTTTTCAATTCGTTTGGAAGAGCTTTGGAATCGTATCATCCACGCTTCAGAAACGTACTGATCATGAACGGACCACCATACAAGTTTAGCAGAGTGCAAGTGCAACCCGAGGATGGAGATAGTTGTGGCCTGTACTGCGTTCATTTCGTCAAATACAGATACAAGAACTTTAGCATGGAGGACATAGTGAACGAATTTTCTGGTGGAGATCCGCTAATTATAGAGAACAAACTGAAAGTCTGATGCTCAATACTGGAATAAATTTGAGTCAAATATTCAACCAGTATTGGACTTAAATATTCCTATATTTCTAGGCGGGGACTTTAATACTGATTTAAATAATCCAAATAGTAAGCATTTAAGTAATCTTTTCTCATGCCTTAATTTAGTAAATGTTGTAAAGAAACCTACACGAATTACTGGATACTAAGCTACATGTATAGATCTCTTTATAACTAACAGACCAAACCTAATAAGTGATGTTGATGTCTCCACTAACTTTTGTAGTGACCACTGTCCAGTTATTGTAGATATCAATATAAAAGTTAACAAACAACTGTGTTTCAAAAGAGTAATTAAAATATATGATAAAGCCAATTATACTACTATTATCAATGAAATGCAGAGTAAGGATTGAAATGTTATATTCAAAGGGAACCCTGTGAATGAGAATTATTCCAATTTTCTCAGTATTTTAAATGATAGTTGTGAAAAAAATATCCCATCAAAAACTATCACTGTAATACCCCATGATAAGCCATTCATGAATTCTAATATAAGAAAAGAGATACAAAAGAGGGATAGGGCTCACTATAGACCAAACAAAAGTAATAAAATGGAACACTGGGAAAAATATAGAAAACTGCGAAATAATGTAATCAAATTAGTTAGAGAGAAATTGACTTCACAATTGACTGATAAAACTATTCTCCCCAGGAAAATGGTGGAGGATAGCTAAGTCAGTTTGTAATTAAACAAGTGTGAAAAAGTGTCCCAACCCCTGAGGCATGAAGGTAGAATCATTGTTCATCCTTCTGAGAAGTGTGAAATCTTTAATAAATTTTTCAGTGATATTTTTCATATTGGGGAAGAACTAGATTTACCAAACACAAATATACATGTTATTTCTGAAAATATATGTCCTGATCTACAGATAACTGAGGATGAGGTCAGAGATCAATTAGAGATATTAAATTGTAGTAAACCTAGTGGTCCCGATGGTGTGGCACCTAAACTCCTACGTAACATCCCAAGTTCTATTGTTAAACCACTTACAATACTATTCAATCAATCAATACAGAGTGGACGTCTTCCTTATATTTGGAAACGCTCACTTGTAACACCAGTTTACAAAAATAAGGGTTCAAAATCTGTTGTCTCAAATTTCCGACCAATATCTCTTACTTGTGTCTTGTGTAAAGTAGTGGAAAAAATTATAGTTAAACATTTACATAACTATATGCTTGAACAATGCCCTATTACAGAACATCAGTCAGGGTTTCAACCCAAGGACTCAACTATTAATCAACTTCTTAAGATATATCACACTATAATTAGCAACTTAGATGTGGGAAAAGACATTAGATTTGTATTCTGTAATGTTTCAAAAGCATTTGACAGATTATGGCATAAAGGGCTTCTACATAAGTTAAATAAAATGGGGATTTCAGGAAAATTGCAAAATTGGATATCTGACTATTTACAGAATAGAGAACAAAAAGTAGTCCTTGATGGTTTTAATTCAGTTTGGGAAGAGGTTGATGCAGGTGTCCCTCAGGGATCAGTACTTGGTCCTTTTCTGTTCCTAATATATAT
Organism: Limnoperna fortunei; assembly: GCA_944474755.1. NCBI lineage: Eukaryota > Metazoa > Mollusca > Bivalvia > Mytilida > Modiolidae > Limnoperna > Limnoperna fortunei. Next base: position 21,373,322 of record OX104122.1, read on the forward strand.
ATAAACGATATTACTGAGGGTACTGATTGTGGAATAAAACACTTTTTGCTGATGATACATCACTGCTCGTAATAGTGGATAATAATAACTACATAGAAGCAGCAAATAAATTAAATGCTAACTTAGCTTCTATACATGATTGGTCTAAGAAATGGGCTTTAAAGTTTAATCCTGATAAAACAGAGTCACTTCTTTTTAGCAGGAAGAAAGTTAACCATTCTCCAATCTACTGTGGTAATCCAGACAATACTGTAAAAGATGTAACCTCCCATTGTCATTTAGGTCTTGAATTCCAAAGTGATTGTAAATAGAATAGTCATATAAATAAAATATATAACAAAGCATGTGAGGGTTTAAATATACTTAGAATGCTTAAATACCAAGTGAACAGAAATGTACTAATAACTATTTACATGTCATTTATTCGACCAATTTTATAATATGCTGATGTTGTATGGGATAACTGTACAACTTATGAAGCTAATCTATTGTAGACTGTGCAAATTGAGGCAGGCAGAATTATCACTGGTTTAAGAATAAACTCGTCTAAAACTAAAGTTTATGAAGAACTTGGATGGGAGCCTTTTTATAAGAGAAGAGAAAAACATAAACTTATATTATTATATAAGATTATGCACGGCTTAACGCCACAATATTTATTTGATATTATACAACCATTTACAGTCAATATTCATAACTATAATCTGAGAAATGCTATTTCAGAGAGTAATTTTAGAATTCCTTTTTGTTATTCTGTATCTTATGATAAGAGTTTTATTCCAAACACTCTTAAACTTTAGAATAATCTTCCAGAGTCAATTAAAACAAGTCCCTCCATTGAAATATTTAAGAAAAGGTTAAAATCTGATGTACTGGCTTGTCCTGAATATTTCAATGAAGGAAATTGAAAAGAAAATATAATACTCTGTCAGATGCGAAATCATGCCAGTAATCTGAATAAACACTTACTATGTCATCATTTATCTGATAGTTCTCCCTGTCCTCGTTGTAACCCTCCAAATGAAGATCCCAGCCATTTTTTCATTATTGCCCCTCTTATAGCATTCAGAGACAAAATCTTCTGAATACATTTGCAACTTTAAATAGTGACTTTAACATTCAAAATATTTTATATGGCAGTCCAATTTGTAATAATGAACAAAATAAAACTTTGTTCCTGTCTGTGCATGGTTTCATAAAAGGAAGTAAAAGATTTAATTAATTAGTTAATTAATTAATTAATAGTGATTCAGGTATATAAATGAATATTAATTAATATTATTAATGCATTTATCATTCGAGAGCACTAATGATAATTATGATGACTAAAATATTATGTGTTATTTCTCTATTTTGTTTGTATATATGTTTGTTCTGTGTATTTATTTATTATTACTAGTTATCTATCATCTATATTTCCTTGCGATTTTTTCTCTCATGTACTCGAAAAGCCACAGATCTCACATTCCATATCCTTGCTTGGAATCTATTTACATTTGGTTATGATATATACATGTAAATCATCAGTTATTTGTCTTTATTTTTCTAATAACAATTACAAAGAAACATTATAATAACTGAGATTTTTGGCTTACAATAGAATTTGAGTTGTCTTCCTTTGACTTAATTATGACATGTCTGTGCCATTGTTTGATGTTACAATGCAAAGGATATATATAGGCCTGGTCCTCCTATGCAATCCAATTCATGTATTTCATGAATAAAATATGTTTAAATCAAATCAACCGAAAGACCCGTACCAATGACTCTATTATTGTATATATTCGTGTATTAAATATATGTCATTATTAATAAAAGTCATCTCTATCATCGTGTCGATTTCGCCATTTAGAAATATTGTTTAACCAATAAATAATGATACCGCTTAAAAAACCGAATGGTAATTAATTCCTATATAAATAATTATTAACAGAAATACCACTGTTCAAAATTTTATCTGTTTATATACCACAAGCATAGTGTTGATTAAATCATACAGATGTCCGTGAAAGATTAATCGTTGAAGGCTAATCTGAGGATAATATAATAAAGTATCGTCCGCTATTTAGAGACATTTAATCTCTAGAAACTGACCATAAGGTGTATGACAGGATCGCTTTTCGGCGATGTTTGAAATATTTAATTGTTTCATCAATAAATTAAGGGTTTAGATATATTAATTAAAATAATTATTAACAGAACTACCAACGCTTCAAATAAATTGTTTCTGTTTATATACAGAGAGATGTAGACAATAATAAAAATGAAATTTTTAGAGAAGGAATATTGTTAATGATCATGATAGACAAGTAAATATGAGAACTACATGATATTTCATATAACAGATTTGAAGATAAGCTCCACATGTTGATTTAATCGAACGTGAAAGATTAATCGTATAGGCTATAAATAGGTTCACTGACGTGTTATGACCGGATCGATAATCGGCGCTATGTTTGAAATAATTTATCGTACCAATAAAATGTTTTAGATATCGTTTAATTAAGCGAATGGGAATTAATTCCTTAAAATATACAGTACTTGGAGATAATTGTTCGTCACTTTCAAGATGGCGGCGGGAATTTTTAAAATTTTTGTATATACTTCGATTATAATTTGTCAAGTAAATACTTAAAACCCTACCTTAATATTTCGTCATATGACCCTTCATCCTAATAACTTCCTTTATTCGATATGGGATAGTATCATACAGATCATGAATTAAATCTAAATCCAGTGTTTCCCAAATATATCTTACTGCGGCTAACAGTTCATCGTAAGTATTGATGACATCTGTCCTGTTCTGTAACTTTGTCTTTAAATGTAACCAAATATTTTCGATAATATTAAGATCAGGGGATTGTGCTGGCCATGAAGTCACATTTACATCGTTTTCGGTCATGTAGTTTTTAACAGTACGGGCTTTATGCACAGGAGCATTGTCATCCATAAACACATATTCGTTTTCCGCAAAATGTCTCGCAACAACAGGCCATAGATGATTGTCAATGATATCAATATACTTTGCAGCATTTATAGTTCCTTTAACATCACATAAAGTTCCAGTACCATGATAGCACACACAGCCCCAGATCATCACACTCACCTTACGCTGAGGTCTGGGACAAACCAGTTGCGGGTTGTAAGTTTCGTCGTCCTTCCGCCACACATAAATTTTATTATTCTGACCAATAACTATCTGACATTCGTCACTATACACCCATTTACTCCAGTGCTCATCAACAGTCCAATATCTCCTTTCTTTACACCACGAAACTCTCTCTTTTCTGTTCTTTTCACGGACGAGTACATTCTTCTTTAAAACGCGACGTTTGTAGCCAAGTTCTCTAATTTTTCTCTGAATAGTTTTTGTGCAAAACCGATGATTGTGACCTTCATTACATATACTAGTCAAATCTGCCAATGTCCGTCTCCTATTCTTTTTCACTTCCCTCGAAAGCTGATTCAAATTTCTGTCCGTAAACACTTTTTTCCTCCCTCTTCCAGCACGATTTTCAACACTTCCATGTTCGTTATATTTCTTGATGACGCTGGAAATAGTAGTCCTAGGTATGTCTAAAGTCTTCGATATTTCGGTATTTGTTTTCCGTTTCTTATGCATCTGTACGATCACGTTTTTAACATCCATAGACAATTCTTTACGAGCAGCAGCCATGACTTTCAATAATAACTTTTTGGCACCAAAACAATAGCAGACGACAAAAGACGCTAATGACGTCATTTACAGACCTTAACCCTTGCCAACAGTTAAATTTAAGTAAGGAAATTTTATTTCTATTTATAGAACGCACCTGTTGTATATGCCCTACCAAACCGGAAATTGGGTCATTTTTATACAAGTGACGAACAATTATGTCCATATACTGTACGTTATCATCGATTTAAATATATATATATGGAATGACAATTACGCCGCGCGATGACTCATGGTCGCGCGTCATGGAAGTCTTAAGTGGGCTTATTAGCAGACATCGGCACGATGACTCATTGGAATCGGTTGACCAAATAAGGTTTGCGTGATGATGGAATGTCCGATGACTCATGTACTTCCGGTGACGTCATGAGAACGTATAAGGTTTTGCGCGATGATGGAATCTTTGATGACTCACGTACTTCCGGTATATAGAAAGGGGCGGGACATGCCCATATTTGGGAGCACCACAGCATGACGCGTTTTTGGGTTGACTAAAACTGATCACACCCTATTACTACTCCAGTCTCGACTAGTCTGGTTATTGTCCGAATCAGTCTCGACCAGTCTGAAAAGACTGAACGAGTCTTTGAAATCGGAAGCCTCCGTGGGCACGAACCATTTATTACATTCAATTACCTGATCTATTTAAACAAAAGTAGATGACAACAAAAATGCAAATGTTCGACAATTTATTCGATGGCTGACACTAAGAAATTGCTAAATTTATGAAGTATCTGTGACACATATATGGACGAATATTTTTTGACCGATCTCTTGTCTCGGTCATAACCTTAGACATTTTAACACAAGACATAATTGCGGAAAAGCCGTTTACAACATATTTGTAAGAGATAAAAATGTGCATTTTCTTTTCAAGTGTGCTGCAACATTTTTGTGGCAATATAATTTTTCTTATTTAAAATCTATTAACAAGGTTTTTAGAAGTCGAAATTTGATAGTCCGTGCGTACATTGTATGGTCCATGATAAATTTGCTGATCGTTATGGTGTATGCATCTGGCACAATAGTGTTAAATAATCGTGGATAAATATGAACATAGGTGGTGCAACCCGTCTCATGCAGGATATGATGACTGTGATGACGCCATATATTAAATCGATTTGATTGAATTATTTCTTGTTTGTTTTACTTTTTGAAACATGTTTTCTATACTTTCTGTTCGTGTGTATTTATATATTACAAAGTCTTTTTAATGTATACTTGGAATTGTATAAGTTTGAGGTGCTTCAAATTGAAACGAAAGCTAGGATCTATATTGTGCAAATAGCATTGTCTTCAATACAATAGAAAATTTTTTCATCAGGTGCAAAATATATCGTGGTTGTTTAAGAAATAATTAATGGATACCATACTTTATTGTCGTTTTAACATGGGTGGGCATTATATTCTTGAATATTTTGCCCCGAGCGATGGCGAGGGGTAAAATATCATGAATATAATGCCCACCCATGTAAAAACGACAATAAAGTATGGTTTCCATGAATTATTTCGATTCTGATTATGACAAATACGATAATCTGTACAGTGAAGCGGCTATAAATGTACGCTAGTAAATGGCTGTTCCACGTACCTCCCGTGTGTCATAATGTAGAGTGGTGGAAACATGATTTAATGGCTGGGTGTTAAATCATGCTAATCGCAGAGTTCAGACTTAAAATAACAACTTTATTAACAGTAACGATGATTATGGTTTAAAAAATTGAGTTTTTTAAATAAAATTTAAACGACTGCAACCTTGCAGAATTAACGCGCATGTGCGAACTAAATTTATTGGAATTTTAACACGGCTTTGTTTACATGGCGAAAGCAAGACGTCATATTAGAATGACGGTTAAAAAATGAAAACTCCGTAACTAATCAACACCTTATAAAGCAAACATAATACCTTTTAGTGGTTTTCCAATATTATATTGAAATTATGAAAAACATAACTTACCGACGACAGTTAAAAATAAAATGCTACTATAACAACAATTACTACAGAGATATTCTCGACTGTCAGTAATGTCAACATTTCTAATGGTTATCTGTTGAGTTGTAACTTTGTCATATTTTCCATCATTTTTCATCTGTTCCCATTTCTCTGTCCATTTATCTGTTGTGTATTTGTGCCAGACGTAGGTATCAGAAGAGAAAGGACACATCAGCATTACACTATTTCCTAGCTCTGCGTCAACTACAAATTACAAACACATACTTATATGTTTGTTGTTATATTCTTATCTAACATCGATCCTCGGCCAAATCCGCTATATACAAATATAGCTTCATTAACCGGGGTGAAGCTATATTTGTATATAGCGGATTTGGCCGAGGGGTCTAGACCGCTGGACATAGTGCAGGCGAATTGGTGCCACAGTGTCACAACGGTGTGAGTTCGAATCCCGCTGAGGGTAAGCAAAAATTTGACAGTGTTAAAAATCTAATTCAAACAGTGTTGGGCTTAATTTGTAGACGTATATATAAATATTTGATATTAACCCTGTATTTATGATGTTTTAGAAATCCGCTGGATAGATATATTATATGGTTGTCACAATACTTAGACGTTTGTATATAAATTACTTACTGTGACTGTATGACAAGTAACTTTGTTATCCTATATAATATATACAAAAATGCTGAATTAGATTACTGTCAAATTAATACATGTACGTATTGGTTACGAAAATTCCATCGTCACACGCTAGTACACATGTACTATGTCTATGTCTACGTTTCACCCCGGTTAATGAAGCTATATTTGTATATAGCGGATTTGGCCGAGGGGTCTAGACCGCTGGACATAGTGCAGGCGAATTGGTGCCACAGTGTCACAACGGTGTGAGTTCGAATCCCGCTGAGGGTAAGCAAAAATTTGACAGTGTTAAAAATCTAATTCAAACAGTGTTTGAAGACGTAGACGTATATAGATATATATACAATTATTTCCTTACTGTTACCAAAAAACGGCAAGTTTCTGTGGTACTTTCATTATGACGGAAAGCGCAGGATTAAATTATAGTTTTCTGACTACCATAAGGAAATCAAAGCACTTAATTATTATGTTTGACATCCATATGTTTGATCTTTGTATTATACACGTAACTTAGTGTTAATGTTTGTTGTTTTCATTTATCTATTGTGATCGTTCATTCTTTAGCTGGTTAGTGAATTTTATTTACGTTTCTTTTTTTGCTGTCATTTGAGTCTTGATTAAACGAAACGCGCTTTCAGTGTAATTATTTGTATACATTTTGAATATTCGATGACATGATATTTGAACCTGCCGGGAGGGTTCCCTGTGCTCGACACTCGAAGCAGCTCCTTGCACGATAAAGATCCCCTTTTTTAAAATTCGAAAACAGTAGGCTCATTGTAGCTGCTAACCAATACTCCTGGGGCCTCCTGTGGCCGTGTAGTTAAGTTAGTAAGTCATCTACTATTGATTACATGGTCTGTCAACACCATGGTTGCGAGTTCGAGTCTCACTTTGGGCAGGGTGTATTCGACTCCAATATTAACTGACAAGGAATGCCAGTTTTTCGTACCGCAAGTCAAAGATTTTCTCTGGATTCCTCCCCCAATAAAGGCTGGACGCCTTGATACTGAGGAGTACTGAATAGGCAAAAAGAAAAGAACAGTCAAAGTAATGGTTAAACAAAAGAGCTGACAACAACAAAACATACAGACACACAGCACAAATACTGACGCAAACCCCATTAAACACCCGGGGTTACAAATAATTAGAATTGATTGATCTTGAAAATATGAAGAAATTATGGATTTAACTGTCAGATATTCCCAGTTTAATGGCATTTAAAACCCACAGTTTCAGAAAAGGTATATAAATAAACGTATATATTGTCAGTTGTGTCTTTAATAATGTTTTGGTGTCAGATTTGTCTTTTCTTTGATTTTGAAAAACGGTATTAAATAGTGATTTTGTATATAATGTGTCTAAATGAGTGAATAATCTATTTTTCTTGTATTGGCTTCTGGGGAGAAATAATAACAGACACCCGATAATATATGAAAAATGCCATTTTTATCTTCAGTACCCAATTAACTGTGTAGACTATAAGTTGTATACATCTCTATATAGTACCCCAATTACCAGTGGTATTAACACATTTAAAACAAATTAATACAAATTGTCTTTTAGGACATTTAAACATTATTAAGTTTCGTCCACATGCAAACTAGAGACATTAATTGTGTACTTACACCCTTCAAATGCATAGTAGCAAGTAATACGTGTACTACAAAACTTATTTAGTGAGTTTATTTCCCCTTTCCTCATAATACTTAATCCCGTCAGCTTCAAAAAATATTTAAGAATAAAAAAGGAAAAAACGTCTTCCACGGACATTTCTTATTAATAATGCATGCATTTTTCCCTTTTTATTAGAGGGCCTTAATATTAGTGTTGTTAACCGAATACAGTAAATAGCGTCGTATTTTATTCCCTGAAGCGTTTTTAACACTATAGATACAATATTTTACACTTACCAGCATCTGAATAATAAAGGTTGATGAGCAAAAGTAACAGTCCTAACATCTTAAATATAAATCCAAACATTATTGTCACTTTGTTAGTCCTTCCCTTTATTTATTAATTGTCACTGTATCAGGAAGTTAATATTAGTGTTGTTAACCGAATACAGTAAATAGAGTGGTATTTTATGCACTGAAGTGTTTATAACAGTCTGTTTAAGATTAAAAGTATTAATTGGAGTTTTAATTATTTAAATATTAAAATGCTTGAATTTTGTCTAAAAAAAGACCCGTATTTCCACTAACGCCCTTGAAAAAAATAGGTAGGTAGGCATAACTTTTTTTGACGAACCTTATATGAAATGACTAAAATCTGTCTGTGTGATGTTCAATGTATGTGAGGGGGTTGAGGATTGCTTAAATTTTTTTTATAAATATTTTTTAAAATTTATTAACAGATAAGCTGTTATAATACCTTTACTAACTACAGCTTTCATAAACAAAGTGCTCTGTAAAGGTTAGTGCCTATATACACAGGGTACTTATATAGACAAATCTAATGCTATAATGTTAGATATATATATATATATATATATATATATAATATAATAATTAGTACATAAATTCATTTTGCTTCTTTCAAAAAAAGTAACAGCAAATGATTTTTCTAATCTTCGCTTAGTATCAATTCAATTTTTTTCAAAAGATGTGTATAGCTGTTTGGGTTTGTTTTCTTGAGAACTTTAGTGTAACTACGAAACTCCGTTTTGATGCCGAATATATTGATTTGTTTCTTTCTAAGTTCTGAGATGTAGAAAACCCCAAAATAGTTAAAATAACATTGAGGTCGGAATAGTTTTTGTCCTCTGTTTTATATCCTAGAACAATATTATTTAAGCCTATTTCTTTAAAGAAGCTTATTTTTTAAAGAAAATATTTACCCTCACCCAGAAGGTATGTAACCATTGACAGCAAGAAATGTTGATAGTTGTCAATGTCATTACAGTAAAAGCACTATGGTGTTTGTGTTATATGCCAGATGAACAACTTTTCTTGGCATGGTAGAATATTGCTTATTAGTTTCCATCGGAATATTTTTAAGTTGTTTTGTAAAAGATTCTCGTGGATAAAGCCAAAATTGTTTTGAAGATTTAAGCTTTCGATGTTGAGAAGACTTTTCCAATTCAAAATTCCAATATTTATTTCAGTTTTTTGTTAAGGAAGGTGTCATATATTTTATGGTTATCCAAATCAGATATGTCTATATCCAAATTATTAAATTTTATTTTAGTTTTGTCGATGTTAACTTTTGTCTTGATTGATTCTTAAAAATACCCGTATTTCCACTAACGCCCTTGAATAAAATAGGTAGGTAGGTAGGCATAACTTTTTTTGACGAACCTTGTATGAAATAACTAAAATCTGTCTGTGTGATGTTCAATGTATGTGAGGGGGTTGAGGACTGCTTAAAATTTTTTAAAAATATTTTAAAAAATTTATTAACAGATAAGCTGTTATAATACCTTTACTTACTACAGCTTTCATTAACAAAGTGCCCTGCAAAGGTTAATGCCTATATACACAGGGTACTTATATAGACAAATCTAATGCTATAATGTTAGTTATATATATAATATAATAATAACATAAATTCAGTTTGGTTCTTTCAAAAAAAGTAACAGCAAATGATTTTTCTAATCTTCGCTTAGTATCAATTCAATTTTTTTCAAAAGATGTGTATAGCTGTTTGGGTTTGTTTTCTTGAGAACTTTAGTGTAACTACGAAACTCCGTTTTGAAAATGCCGAACATATTGATTTGTTTCGTTCTTAGTTTTGAGATGTAGAAAACCCCAATATAGTTAAAATAACATTGAGGTCGGAATAGTTTTTGTCCTCCGTTTTATATCCTAGAACAATATTATTTAAGCCTATTTCTTTAAAGAAGCTTATTTTTTTAAAGAAAATATTTACCTTTACCCAGAAGGTATGTAGCCATTGACAGCAAAAAATGTTGATAGTTGTCAATGTCATTACAGTAAAAACACTATGGTGATTGTGTTATATGCCAGATGAACAACTTTTCTTGGCATGGTGGAATATTGCTTATTAGTTTCCATCGGAATATTTTTAAGTTGTTTTGTAAAAGATCTCGTGGATAAAGCCAAAAATGTTTTGAAGATTTAATCTTTCGATGTTGAGAAGACTTTTCCATTTCAAAATTCCAATATTTATTTCAATTTTTTTCTTAAGGAAGGTGTCATATATTTTATGGTTATCCAAATCAGATATGTCTATATCCAAATTATTAAATTTTATTTTAGTTTTGTCGATGTTAACTTTTGTTTTGGTTGATTCTTCAGAGTTAAGAAGTTCCATCCATGATTTAGGAATCGCTGTTTTGACTATAAAAAATTCTGCAATCCAGTTTAAATTTGTATTTAATTTTGTTAACAGATTAATTTCGTTTATGAACCCATTTTTGTCTATCAAATCATTTATGTAAATTATTCCGCTTTTCATCCAGTTTTGCATGAAGATAGGTTTATTGTTGTATTTGATGTGTTCATTACCCCAAATAATTTCTTTTCGCATTTGATGGATAGTTTTTATTTCATTTGGGACACTATTTTTCATTTCAAACCAGTATTTCAGTATTTCTTGATATAATGGAGGAAGACATTTAAACTCTTTTATGCTTTGTATAGTTTTTGATGTTAAATTCAATTTTCATTTTTCGCGCCTGCGATTCTTGAAATCCATTTAACTTTTAGCATTTTAAAATAGCTTTCTACATCGATCATGTGTAGTCCCCTTTGATCATATTTTGCAATAAGCGTTGATCTTTTAACTTTATCTGGTTTACCATTCCAGATGTAATTAAATATTACCTTTTCTAATGATTTTATATGTTCTTGTTTTATAACCGTTGCACATGCGATGTGCGTGAATTGTGGGATAATGAGTGTCTTTATAATCATTATTTTACCCATGATTGTAAGATTTCTTTTTCTCCATGCGCTGATTATATTTTTAGTTTTTTCTATCTTTTGTTACCAATTTAGGCAATCACATTCATTTGTATCTTTATCTGTAAAGGTAATGTTTTCAACTTTATCCCTACAATGTTTTAGTTTAACCAATCCAGATACCTTCTGTTTTGTTTTTATTTATTTTTAAACCCGAATAAGTTCCGAAAGTTTCAATAATATTTAGGGCTTATTTCATTTTTTGATTTTAAGTAAAGCGTGGTGTAAACTGCCAGTTGAGATATTTTTAAATTATGTGTTTTTCCATTTAGCTTTATTTCAATTCCATTGACAAGGATTGCCAGTTTTCCTACCGAAGGTCGGGGGTTCTCTCCGGGTACTCCGGCTTCCTCCCCCAATAAAAACTGGACGCCATGAAATAGCTGAAAAATTGCTGAAAGTGGCGTTAAATATCATTCGAACAAACAAAACAAATATTTCAATTCCTATAATGTTGGAGTTGATTCGGATATAGTTTGCCAGGATTTCTACTACGGTTACAAAAATGAAAGAGAAGCAGGGACAACCTTTTCGGATACCTCTTTGTAAATATACTGGAGCTGACGTCCATCCATTGTTTGTTATTACACTGCTTATGTTGCTGTATAACGTTTTTATCCAATTTATAAATGGTTCATTAAAGCAATGTCCATCGGGTCGTTTTTTTTATATATAAGATTTAATGCACTTCGTCTTTGAGAGTTAGGAAGTTGTTGCTTATTTAAACTGAAATTATATACTTTTTCTAAAATTAGGGTTAATTCGTCAGAAAAAATCTAATCTTAAATTATTGATTGCCGTTTTTATTTCATCTATCGGGATAAGTTACTTTCCGCTGATTTTGATAAATTACAGTTGTTTACATATTCCCTAATTTCATTTACACTTTCTAGTGTAGTTTCAGAATAAAGCTCTTTATAAAAATCTCTTTCCGTTGCCAGAATTTTCGATTGGCCTGAAATAATTTTACCATTTTTATCTTTTAGTCTAATTATGGTTTTCTTAGTTTGTCTGCTTTTTCTAATCCCAGAAAATGTTTGCTATTTTTTCCCACTTTTCACACCATTTTTCTATGGATCTTATCTGTGCTCCTTTTGCAAGATATTCGTATTCATTTTCCAATTATATTTCTATTGTTTTTATTTTTGTTTCTAAATTTTAATTTTTACCTGAATCATGTCTTTCATATGCCAATTTTAATTCTTGTTCTAAGTTAGCAACTCTATTTCTTTTATATTTGATTTATATTTACTGTGTTGTATACTATAATTTTTTATCTCAATTTTTAGCATGTCCCATAGCAGATGAATATTTGATGGTGCTTTATTTATTTTATCAGCATATTCTCTAATCATGATTTTTACATTATTGATATATAGGTCTTCCTTTAAGATAGAGTTATTCATCTTCCAAAAACCTGGACCTTTTGTTTGGGACGCTGTAGTTTGTATTAAATATCTTTAAGCACAATATTGTGTAGAAGCATGACCATATTTAGCATCCATGTTTACAGTTTCTGATTTCAGCATAAATTTTCAGTCATAAAATATTAATCTTTGTATCGTTGCATAATCTTTTTGAATTGGTTAGCTATCTGTTTATACCAAACGGAATACATTATAAGAAAAAAGTAAAAGAACCCCACCGAATAACAAGAGCCGAAAGTCCAGGTACAATAACAAATCCGAACATATACAAACATGTACAACGTAAAAAACCCAAAACACAAATAGAGAAAGTGAGTAACCCAAACCGAATAAAAAACATGTGTGCACTTATGTTCTCATGTGACGAGTAAGCAGTGCCTACCTCTAATTAGACCCCAGTCGAGTTACCCATTGTCATGTCTAGGAAAAGTCTAATCGAGGAATAGGAAAGACTACCTATGACTCAGCGAAAATATCCTACCGTATTTGAAAGATTGATTTCTTTTAACGATCAAGTAAGTCATGGTGACGACCATAGTATTAGATAAAAATATCCTAGGTTAAAAAAAAAACTTTTTAGCAGTTTAGTAGTCAACGGCAGTGAGCGGTGTAGAAAATCGGAATACCGATCGCATTATACAGAATAACATATAAGTTGTGAAATGTACACACCATACGCTGAAGCTGCTGGAATGTTGCTATCAATTAACGGGATGTTAACATTTAGAAGGTTATAGTCATCATGTTTGTCGTAGAGTCTAGCTTGTAGTTTCCCCGAGTCTATTTTTAGAAGTAGGTCTAAGTAAGAGGCGAACCCGAATGTATTGGTGGTGTCTTTAATTTCCATCTTGCTAGGGGTGATTAAAAGCAAAAAGTCACCAAATTTTGCATTGTTGAGGGACAAAACATAACCAATATAGCGGAATGTGAAATTACAGGTCTGGGACAGTGTCTTTTCTTTCTTCTTTAGTATGCCTTCAAAGAACTCAACCTCCTAAGGGTACAAAAAGGTTGGTAAGGATAGGAGCACAATTAGTACCCATTGGAATACCAACAGTCTGTTGAAAAAAATGTCCTTCAAACATGACATATAAGTTGTCATTTAGAAATCTAACATTTGGCATATGTTGTCGTCAGTATATTTACTATTTGATTTAGAGTCATTGATGACGACGAAAGTTCTGTGATGGCTGATTGCCGTATCTAATACTTAAACCACTCTAAGGCGTTTAACATAAAAACAAAGAGCAAAAGATGAAACAAACAGTGTGTGACTTAACTTGGTTAAACTACAAATATATTATTTTTTAATTTATCTTTTTTAATTTAAAGGAAAATAAAAATTTTAAAAAGTTGACCACATATTTGTAATGAAAGTCACATATATAGATCTCTCAGCATAAATACACTACGAAAATGCAAGTTTGTAGAAATAGGTCTTCAACTGATTCTTGAAACATTTAAGAGATTTTTAATGCCGAATGTCTAACGGTAGACTATTCCACAGAATAGCTAAAGAATGATTAAAACTGCCTTTCGCCACCGTACGTTTTGGTACGCGCCCTAGGTGTATCCAGTCTATGGCTACCTTTCGAACATAACGTAACGTACGGGTTGTTTCTCCGATGGTAATCAGTTCTTGTTAATACAATAATTTTACCTAAATTCAGCGGGCAGCCTTATTATAAGATCGCTGTAGCCTGTCCAAAAAAAAGAAGTTTTTGATACCAATAAGTAGACTGTTTCCGTTGTCTAGTCTAAATTCTACTAAAGAATTTATAAGTGTTTTGCAAGCATGTGTAGATCGCATTCGCCCAATATTACAAAGATGACAGTTACATCAATTGACGAGTGACATAACTTGCCCCATCATGATAAGATACTTATCGAATTTAACAACGAGGCTACAAGCTGAGGTAGAACTGTTTATAACTTTAAGCTTGAAAGTCGGCACATTTTCTTGATGTTTTGACGTAAAAATGACCATTTCTGTTCTGTCCTGATTCAGCTTAAGAAGATTTTTTGACATCTAAAGGCTGATTTCATTGAAATACATTTCAAGTCTCTCGACATAATTGTTCCAGCCGTCACGCGGTTTATTACCATGTATAATTGTGATTCGTCGGCAAAATAATAATTCAAACCATGACGGAGACATATATAACTAACTGGTCGCGAAAAATGGCAATACAGTTTGGACCCAGAACAATCCTTGTGGATTTCCGAATGGCAAATGGCAAATGGCAAGGGTCCGACTTGTCCGATCTTATAACTACACGTTGGTCTGTTGGTAAGATATTAATGTTTCCACTGTAGCAAATGTCCAACTATTCCGTACGAGACCTCTAAGAGTTCAAGCAATACATCTAATGCCGCTGAAAGATCGAGTAATACTAACACTACTGATAATTTTGATATCGAGGGCTTCCATGATGTCGTGGTTTACTTGGAGTAATTAGGTCTCAGTTGGCCAGAATTTGACTGTAAAGAATCTCGAAGCATGTTGTCAGCGAGAATTTGGTCAAGACGCTTTGCCACAGCTTTTTCCATGACTTTAGAAACAGGTCTATAAGTTCTGAAGTACTTCGTTGTCTAGTCCCGGGTTTTACAGCAACGATCTTACTAAGGCCTTCTAAACCTTTAGTTTATGGAACTTCGGCTTGATTGGACGATGTGTTAATAATATTGCAAATAAATGGAAACAGAACATCTATATTATTTATTAAAACATGCGTCGGAATAGAATAGAGCTCACAAGCTTTATTCGGTGACTGGCTTATAATTTCCCTTACTTCATTAACACTTGTGCTGTCTAAACATAACAAGGTATCATAAATGAATAGATTGTTTTCTATGAGCAATAGTCCTCTATTGTACGAACTTTGATGATTGAATGTGTCTCTGATGGTGGCCACTTTGCTGATGAAGAACTGTGCGAAATTGTTCGACAGCTCTGGGTTAGATGGGAAGGTGACATCCAGTTGCTTACCAATTAAATAATTCGACTGTTTGAAGATATGTTTGTGATTATTTCCACACTCACCAATCTTCTTACAAAATAAATTCTTGAATTATTTGATACAGAAATTTGCCAGTAAATTTTTTTTTCTGATAGATATATTGATGCACTCTGAGACCCGTACGACGATAATCTCTTTCTGCTCTGCGTCTCTTGCTTTTTGACTTGTGTAATACGTCCAAGTTAGACCGCACAATCATCGTGATAAGAGGCGCATGTTTTTCGGCAGCATTGAACTATGTTGATACACATGGTCACCAACAGATGAGCTTTTCCCAGGCTGATTATCAAGAATGATGTCCTTTGATAACTATGATTGGCTTAAAGTTTTCTATTTGCGGAAAGTTCATGGATTTTGGTTTTGCTCATGAGAATATTGCCTGAAGAGAATAGTGATCAAAAAAAGAGTCGACACGTCAATCAGATAGGTAGATTAGGAACAGTTGGTTTGTTCCTTAATATGTTAGACTCCGATCTTGTTATGAATAAGTCGAGGATGTGGTCATAACTGTGTTGTGTAAGATTTTTGTCCTACAGTGTTAGCAAAAACCTCTCAGCATAAGTATCGTATCGTATTTGTTGTCAACATGAGAATTGAAATCAGTAGTGAAGAAGATTTCTTGTGCGGAAGTCATTATATGGTCGAAAAATGAATACCATTGCTCAAAGAATAAGCTGGTTCGAAAACCATTTAACCGCGATGACGGAGGCCTGTAAATGGCGTATAACTTAACGAATGTTATAGCATGGCTTAGTGTAAATTCCATGTGTTCGAGCTGATAGATATTTAAATTATGAGTTTCATATTTACAGACTAATCCACATTAGTGTCTAACCACGTTGTAGAAATGATAAACAGATAGTCAACGCATTGATTGAAAGTGATTTATTGATAACCGAACCGACAATTTACGACCGATAGAATCAGATTGCCACATGTGTTCTCACAATCTCCACTATAGAATGTAGTACTCAGTTGTGGTAGTGTGACGAGATTCGCAGTGTTAGCACCATGTTGTTTGAATATTTTTGGGGTATTGCAAGTCTAACTTGTCAGAACTGGACCAGATGATGTGATTTTTTATTTGCTCTAGTGTCTAGCCTCGTTCTCCGTAGAAATGTCCTACATATGTGAATTACCTGGCTAAGATGATTTAAAAACTTTTCGATATTTACAATTTTCAGTTTATAATCAGAGCGGCATGGAAGCTACCATGAATGGCACTAACCTTTATATGATCACAACTATCAACGCAATTATAAAATTGTATCTATCACTTTAATATTAAAACTAAACGGTAGTTGGTTTGATTATCTTGCACATTTTAGTTTTTTAAACTTAACCTGATTTTTTTTCAAGAACAACGGGCATTTTATACATTACTGTTAATGACAAACCTACTATTCTAAGATATATTTAAGATGACCTTCTTTGATGCATTTATTTTATTAATGGTCCGTTATATTTTTTGCTTTCCAACAACACATACATGAATTTACATATTGATATTGCGATTGTATATACATGCAATTATACCAGTAAATGTTACACATATGTAGTAACTATGAAAAAAGAACAGTTGTTGATTTTTTTTTACTTTATAAGGTTTAAAGGGTTCGAACAAACAAAACAAATACATCAATTCCTATAATGTTGGAGTTGATTCGGATATAGTTTGCCAGGATTTCTACTACGGTTACAAAAATGAAAGAGAAGCAGGGACAACCTTGTCGGATACCTCTTTGTAAATATACTGGAGCTGACGTCCATCCATTGTTTGTTATTACACTGCTTATGTTGCTGTATAACGTTTTTATCCAATTTATAAATGGTTCATTAAAGCAATGTCCATCGGGTCGTTTTTTTATATATAAGATTTAATGCACTTCGTCTTTGAGAGTTAGGAAGTTGTTGCTTATTTAAACTGAAATTATATACTTTTTCTAAAATTAGGGTTAATTCGTCAGAAAAAATCTAATCTTAAATTATTGATTGCCGTTTTTATTTCATCTATCGGGATAAGTTACTTTCCGCTGATTTTGATAAATTACAGTTGTTTACATATTCCCTAATTTCATTTACACTTTCTAGTGTAGTTTCAGAATAAAGCTCTTTATAAAAATCTCTTTCCGTTGCCAGAATTTTCGATTGGCCTGAAATAATTTTACCATTTTTATCTTTTAGTCTAATTATGGTTTTCTTAGTTTGTCTGCTTTTTCTAATCCCAGAAAATGTTTGCTATTTTTTCCCACTTTTCACACCATTTTTCTATGGATCTTATCTGTGCTCCTTTTGCAAGATATTCGTATTCATTTTCCAATTCTATTTCTATTGTTTTTATTTTTGTTTCTAAATTTTAATTTTTACCTGAATCATGTCTTTCATATGCCAATTTTAATTTTTGTTCTAAGTTAGCAACTCTATTTCTTTTATATTTGATTATATTTACTGTGTTGTATACTATAA
The DNA here is from genome assembly GCA_944474755.1 of Limnoperna fortunei. NCBI lineage: Eukaryota > Metazoa > Mollusca > Bivalvia > Mytilida > Modiolidae > Limnoperna > Limnoperna fortunei. The sequence goes on from OX104122.1 coordinate 21,391,474, forward strand.
TTTTTTATCTCAATTTTTAGCATGTCCCATAGCAGATGAATATTTGATGGTGCTTTATTTATTTTATCAGCATATTCTCTAATCATGATTTTTACATTATTGATATATAGGTCTTCCTTTAAGATAGAGTTATTCATCTTCCAAAAACCTGGACCTTTTGTTTGGGACGCTGTAGTTTGTATTAAATATCTTTAAGCACAATATTGTGTAGAAGCATGACCATATTTAGCATCCATGTTTACAGTTTCTGATTTCAGCATAAATTTTCAGTCATAAAATATTAATCTTTGTATCGTTGCATAATCTTTTTGAATTGGTTAGCTATCTGTTTATACCAAACGGAATACATTATAAGAAAAAAGTAAAAGAACCCCACCGAATAACAAGAGCCGAAAGTCCAGGTACAATAACAAATCCGAACATATACAAACATGTACAACGTAAAAAACCCAAAACACAAATAGAGAAAGTGAGTAACCCAAACCGAATAAAAAACATGTGTGCACTTATGTTCTCATGTGACGAGTAAGCAGTGCCTACCTCTAATTAGACCCCAGTCGAGTTACCCATTGTCATGTCTAGGAAAAGTCTAATCGAGGAATAGGAAAGACTACCTATGACTCAGCGAAAATATCCTACCGTATTTGAAAGATTGATTTCTTTTAACGATCAAGTAAGTCATGGTGACGACCATAGTATTAGATAAAAATATCCTAGGTTAAAAAAAAAAACTTTTTAGCAGTTTAGTAGTCAACGGCAGTGAGCGGTGTAGAAAATCGGAATACCGATCGCATTATACAGAATAACATATAAGTTGTGAAATGTACACACCATACGCTGAAGCTGCTGGAATGTTGCTATCAATTAACGGGATGTTAACATTTAGAAGGTTATAGTCATCATGTTTGTCGTAGAGTCTAGCTTGTAGTTTCCCCGAGTCTATTTTTAGAAGTAGGTCTAAGTAAGAGGCGGACCCGAATGTATTGGTGGTGTCTTTAATTTCCATCTTGCTAGGGGTGATTAAAAGCAAAAAGTCACCAAATTTTGCATTGTTGAGGGACAAAACATAACCAATATAGCGGAATGTGAAATTACAGGTCTGGGACAGTGTCTTTTCTTTCTTCTTTAGTATGCCTTCAAAGAACTCAACCTCCTAAGGGTACAAAAAGGTTGGTAAGGATAGGAGCACAATTAGTACCCATTGGAATACCAACAGTCTGTTGAAAAAAATGTCCTTCAAACATGACATATAAGTTGTCATTTAGAAATCTAACATTTGGCATATGTTGTCGTCAGTATATTTACTATTTGATTTAGAGTCATTGATGACGACGAAAGTTCTGTGATGGCTGATTGCCAAGTATTCATGTCGTCTCATTCCGTAATATGATAATTTTTTCTAGACAAAATGGAATGGTCGTTCTGATTGAAATGTTGATACGACAACAAGTCTAGACAATGTAAAATAATGACATTATATAAAAAAACTTAAATATAATAAATTTAAATGAAAACATATTTATCAAATTAAAGTGAAATTTAAATTCGTTAGTCCACACTCTTAGATAATTTTCCAATAGCATTCATAATTGTGTTCTCGTTGGCCCGTTACTTTTAACTGTTGGTTTATTGTTTATAATTTTTTCTTGTCTTATCTATAGGTTAAATAATGTTCGCTAGACGTTAAGTAAACATTCAATCAATTACTAAACAGATCATAACAGTTGTCAAGACAGTCCATTTGTCAGCCTAATAAAATTAATCTACTCAAGGCAAACATCCAAGAAATACAACGAAACAAAATATACACATAAATACATCATTGCATGCTAAATTGTTTCTGTGAATAAAATTGTAATGATTGTATCACCTCTAGAACAATGGAGACAAACAATTACATTTGCCTTTAAACACTAGATGATGCAGCAACAACCCGTTATATCTTGCGATTATTATTTGATTAATAATAATAAATAATACTAATAAACAGTATTCTTTACGCCGTATCTAATACTTAAACCACTCTATGGCGTTTAACATAAAAACAAAGAGCAAAAGATGAAACAAACAGTGTGTGACTTAACATGGTTAAACTACAAATATATTATTTTTTAATTTATCTTTTTTAATTTAAAGGAAAATAAAAATTTTAAAAAGTTGACCACATATTTGTAATGAAAGTCACATATATAGATCTCTCAGCATAAATACACTACGAAAATGCAAGTTTGTAGAAATAGGTCTTCAACTGATTCTTGAAACATTTAAGAGATTTTTAATGCCGAATGTCTAACGGTAGACTATTCCACAGAATAGCTAAAGAATGATTAAAACTGCCTTTCGCCACCGTACGTTTTGGTACGCGCCCTAGGTGTATCCAGTCTATGGCTACCTTTCGAACATAACGTAACGTACGGGTTGTTTCTCCGATGGTAATCAGTTCTTGTTAATACAATAATTTTACCTAAATTCAGCGGGCAGCCTTATTATAAGATCGCTGTAGCCTGTAGAAAAAAAAGAAGTTTTTGATACCAATAAGTAGACTGTTTCCGTTGTCTAGTCTAAATTCTACTAAAGAATTTATAAGTGTTTTGCAAGCATGTGTAGATCGCATTCGCCCAATATTACAAAGATGACAGTTACATCAATTGACGAGTGACATAACTTGCCCCATCATGATAAGATACTTATCGAA